>NSJW01000234.1:82500-465732 GCA_019955255.1 Castanospermum australe | reverse complement strand
ACGTCAGCTTCCCTTGAGTTTTCAGTGGCATTTTTCAACATATGCATCCTGTCTATCAGATTATGCCACTTTAAACGAAAATACTCAAAAAAAAAAAAAAATTCCAAATCTTAACTCTGAAAAGTAGCTTGAAAGCACTGGCAAAATAGTGTGAAGGTTGCCTCAAAACATTCCAGACTAAACAATTTTCTTAAAGTCCTTTGTTTTCTTTTTTCTGATAAAAGTTTTCTTTTTTCTGATAAAAGAACTCATTATACGAGAAAATAAGTAATGAGGAGCAGGATCAAGAATCCTCCTAGAACAGAGAAGAACACAAGAAAGAAAGCAGAAAACAAAGAAAAAGGGCATTAGCCTAAAGGAGCAATCCAGCCACTTTGCATATCAGACAAGGAAACTTCACTGAAAAAACCATGAGCTGAAAATGCATAGTATAGAAATTCAGAGAGCAATCTGTTCTCTGTCATTTTATTATTACACAATCTGAATAGTGGTACAAGGCATAATAGGGAGATGACCACATACAGATTGGACATTCAACCCTAGCATCTAAGACATAAATGAAAATCATCTGAAAAGGAAAGAAGCTAAATCTGGAAGATTGACCAAATCAACATAATCGAAAATTATATGAATAAAATAAGAACAGATTTGATGGAGAATGATTGATCTGCAATCATGGAGAATGATGCAGAATCGGATCTGATCATGGAGAATATTGCGAATCATTGCTCACAATCATGAAGAATGATTGCAGAATCGGATCTGCAATATGAAGAATGATTGCAGAATCATGTGATGGATACATATCAATCAACACTCCCCTCAAGTTGGGCATAGATATTCATCATTCCCAGCTGCCACTTATCTCTTCAACTAGTCCTTGGCAAGGCTTGGTTAGGACATTTGTTACTGTAAATTTGTCAACACATAATTCGATCAACAAGGCTTGAGTCAATTTTCTCCTTAATGAAGTTTTATCAATTTCCACATGCTTGGTTCTGTCATGGTGAATGGGGTTCTTGCTATACCATTGTGCCTGTTGTCACACAAAACCTTCATATGCACGTCATGCTTCATGTTTAATTCTTGAAGAAGTCTGATTAACCACATTCCCTCACATATGCCTAAGGCTAATGCCCGGTATTCAGCCTCTGCACTGCTTTTAGCCCCTGGCTGTTTTTACTTCTCCAAGTCACCAAGTTTTCCCCATATGTATGTACAGTATCCTGTAGTAGACTCCTGTCCCAACTGCGGCAGTCTGCATCTGTGTACACCTCTTATACTTCTATAATTCCTCTTTTGAAGAATAGCCTTACCAGGGGTCACTTGAGATATCTCAGAATCCTGTAAACAGCTTCCAAATGTTCTCATTTGGTTTGTGCATAATTGGCTACAACGCTGACTGGAAAGCTGATATCTGGTCGGGGTGTGTCAAGTAAATTAACTTTCCTACAAGTCTTTGGTATCTTCCTGTATCTACAGGGGAGCATTCTTGTTTGAGACCAACTTGTAATTGGCTTCCATGGGGGTGTCTGCAGGTTTACTCACATACCAGTTTCTTCTAACAAGTTTAAGGTGTACTTCCGTTGTGAGATTGAAATGCCTTCCTTGGTTCTAGCCACTTCCTCCCAAGAAAATATCTCAAGTTACCGAGATCTTTAACTTCAAACTCGTCCCAGGACTGCTTTAGTTGCTAATTTCTTCACACGTGATTTCTGTTGATAACAATATCATCAACATACACAATTAAAACTACCATTTTCTGATTGATTCGAATTTTACAAACAAAGTGTGGTCTGTTTGACACTGTTGGGTACCCTTGTGTCAAAGTTGGTGAACTTCTCAACATGCCTTGAGATTGTTTCAGGCCATATAAGAATTTGTGGAGTTACACACTTCTTACAGCCATTTTGCACTCAACACCCTGTGGTATTTCATGTAGACATTCCTTCAAGTCTCCATTGTGGAAAGCATTCTCACATCTAGTTGATGTAGGGGCCAGTCAAGGTTGGCAGCAATGAAAAGTAGTAATTTAATGGTGTTGAACTTGGCCACCGGTGCAAAGGTTTCTTGGAAATCAATTCCATGAGTTTGTGTAAGCCCTTGGCCACATGTCTGGCTTATATCGGTTGATGGTGCCATCTGGATTGTACTTTACTGTGAATATCCCATTTGCCGCCTACTAGAGTCTTTCCGGGGGAAAGATAAACTATACCATGTTTTATTCTTGTCAAGAGCTGTTAATTCTTCTTGAATGGCAGTCCTCATTCCCTTTTTGGGCTGCTTCATGAAAGTTTGTAGGAATCTTCTCAAAATCAACATTGTTCACAAATGCCTGCAACGTTGGAGATAGTTTTTCATAGGATACAAGGTTACTAATAACATGTTTAGTGCATGTTCTTACCCCTTTTCTTAAGGAAATAGGCATGTCTAGTTCCTCTTCCAGGTTAGGAGTTGGAGAAGTGGACTGACATTACTTAGGGTAGGTGCTGTCTTGTGGTGGGATGATGGCACTCTTCTGCTGCCTTCTAGTGTATATAATGAAATCCTTTTGATGTGAGGGTGCTGGATTGAGTCACAGGGTTAGGTGCAGGATCATTTTGTTCGGTTAGGTCAAACTCTCTGGACATTCTGGTGTAGGTGCTGTTTTCAGTTGGTTAGGCTCTGTTTGACATTCTGGTGTAGGTACTGTGTGGTATTCAGGAGTAGGCTCAGTTTGGGTATATGTGGGTGTAGGTGAGTCATCAAACGGCCATTCTTTGTTGTTATATTGGGTGTCTCCCCCTGAATGGATGTTTGGGTATAGAAGGGTTGTCTTTCAAAGAAGGTAACATCCATAGTGATGTGGTGTGTTTGGTAGATGGATCATAGCACTTATAACCCTTTTGGGTTGAGGAATAGCCAGGAAGATACATTTATGGCTCTAGGATCCAATTTACCACCATGGTTGTTATGGACAAAGGCTGTGCACCCAAAGACTTTTGGAGAATGGTTGAAGTATGCAGCAAATGTGGGTAATTGGTTAGAGAGTTTGATGTGGATACAAGAATTTAATACCCGTGATGGCATTCGATTGATTAAGTAGGTGGCTGTGAGGATAGCTTCACCCCCAATAGTGCTTTGGGGGTGTTGGATGCCAATATGAGAGACTAAGCCATTCTAGGAGATGTCTATTCTTCCTTTCAGCAATCCCATTTTTGTTGAGGGGTATGGACACAAGAACTTTGATGAAGAATAGCATGGTTTGAAAATATGAGGTGAGGTCAGGTTAAATAATCTCGTGGTTATCTGATCTTAGATCTGGATTTGGGTTTGAAATTGAGTTTGGATCAGCTTATGAAAAATTTTAAAGACCTTGGTGCCTCGAATTTGGTGTGTAGAAGGTAACCCATGTAATCTAGTTGGTCATCTATAATGTGACAAACCAACCTTGCTCCATTTATGTTTTGACTTTGGCTGGTCCCCAAACAACTATGAATTAGTGAGAAGGGTTTAGAGGGTTTATACCTTGGGAGGAATAAGTAGCTTTCACATGTTTGGAGAGTTGACAAATATGACAAGATGAAAATCGCAACTTTATTGAAAACTCAGGACATTTTCCTCTATAATGGAAGTTTGGGTGACCTAATCTATAGTGCTAGAGGAGTAATCTCATCCAGTTTGGTTGCAGCAAAGTGAGTGACTTTCTCTTCTTGCATCCTTTTCGGTTTGCTTCAAATGGTAGACAAGCATATTCCTAGCATTGCAATCTCTTCCCGATCCAAATCCTGGAAAAAACAACCATTCATGTCAAATTGGACAGCACATTTCAGGTCTTTTTTGTGAGTTTGCTAATGGAGAGAAGATTGCATGTTAATTGAGGAACAAATAAGACATCTTTCAATATTAGGTTGTCCGATAGCTTGACAACTCCAATCCCACTAACTTCAACCACATTTCCATTAGCAATTCTTACTACTTGCTTTTCATGATTGGGAACAATATGAGATAGAAGGGAAGCATTACCAGACATGTGATCAAAAGCTCCAGAGTCAACAATCCAGGTATTAGATTTTCCGTATGTGCATGTAGAGCTGTCAGAGATTACCTGCCTGTGCTACTGCACTTGTGCCCACGGTTTTCCCTAGATTGTGAGAACTGATCATCTTCTGAATCATTTCTAATTGTTCCTTACTGAACATATTAGAATTCGGGGCTAGTGGCTGCGGCTGTTGCTGCTCTTTCAGTAGATGCCATAAGTCCTCTATTGTCTCTGGGAAACTTAGGTTTCCAATTGACAGGTTTGCCATGCAGTTTTCCAACACACTTCCTTAGTGTGACCAGGTTTATTGCAATGTTCACACCAAGGTTTTACCATTCCTGCGAGGTTTGTAATCAAAGGTTAATTGCTTACCTGCAACCAAAGCATTGCTATCTGAAATCTACTCTGTGGGTTGAGGACTGTTGGTGAGTTGTTGTCGGCTCTCCTCCCATTTCACTTCAGCAAAGACTTCTCTGAGTGGGAGCAGCAGGCGTGTGGCCATAATCCGACTTCGGGCTGCATCAAAACTGGGGTTGACACCGAGGAGGAAGCTATAGATTCTGTCCCTCTCCACAATGTTCTTGTATGTGGCTGTGTCTTGCTGTGTTGTCCACTTATGAACTTCATATAAATCGATTTCCTGCCAATACTTCACAAGAGTATTATAGTACTGAGTAATACTCCTGTCTTCTTGCTTCAGATCCTTCAACAATCCTTTGATTTGGAATAAGGTAGCGGTGTTGTCAGTTTTGGAGTATGATTCTTGTACTCCATCCCAAATTTCCTTTGCAGTGGCACCACAGCATGTAGGTTTCCCCTATCTCGGTTGTCATGGAATTCAACAACCATGACATGACCAAGTTATTTTCAGCCCTCCATTTCTTGTATTTTGGATCAGTCTTTTCTCTGTTTGGACAGCATCTCCTGTGAGATAATCCTCCTTTCCTCGACCACAGATGTACATCAATGACGCTTTGGGACCACATGAGGTAATTTGACCCATTGAACCTGTGTCCAGTGATCATAATTGACAGGATCTCGGCTGCAGCAACTGGAACCCTCTCGGAATTCATTGATGCTGGAGTTGAAGTTGTCGTGCTTGATGATATGTCTCCAGAGAGTGTTTGGTAGGCACTCATGGTGCCAAATTGCATCATAGGATTCTGATCAGGCCCTCTGGAGAGGGCTCTGATACCATATAGAAATTCAGAGCGCAATCTGTTCTCTGTAATTTTATTATTACTCAATCTGAATAGTGGTACAAGGCATAAATAAGGAGATGCCACACACAGATTGGACATTCAACCCTAGGATCTAAGACATAAATGAAAATCATCTGAATAAGGAAAGAAAGCCTAAATCTGGAATGATTGACCAAATCAACATAATCAGAAAATTATATGGAATAAAATAAGAACAGATTTGATGGAGAATGATTGATCTGCAATCATGGAGAATGATTGCAGAATCGGATCTGCAATCATGAAGAATGATTACAAAATCATGAGATGGTACAGCATATCAATCAACAACATCCATTGCAAGGTAAAAATGTTCAGATCAAGGCCTACCCTTGGTGCAAAACTATTGCTATAGAAAAAGCATTTGTTACACCTCCATGAGTTCACACACTAGTTCTTGCCCCATCAAACATATCCTTTATAGCTTGAATATATGTGGTAGAAACTCCTTTATTGTCTCAATGAACCTTCCACTGGACTTCAAGTAGCACCCCATCATAGGCTTTTCCTAGATCAACGAAGAACATGTGCAAATCCATTTGTTTCTTCAATCAAAAGCCGCAATAGCCTCCATGGTTGAACTCCCTAGCATTCAAACAAATTGGCTCTATAATATGCAAATCTCTTGTAATCTACTTAACAAAATTACACCATTGCCAAGATCAAACCCAGGTCGCCCACATGATAGGTGGGAGACCTCACCACTATACTACAACGCCTTTTATATGCAGTTATTCATTAACCACTCTTTGAATATCACTAACTAGTTCAGTGGTTAATTGTTTCTAAACTGAAAATATTTTTACCAAGAATTCCCTTTTTGTAATTTTTCCAAAATTAAGTTTTGCAGATTGAATGGGCCTGGTTATCAAACTCCTTCCAGGACTTCACAACAAGTTGCAAGCAATCTGAAACACTAGAACAGAGTGTCACATAATTGAAGTATATACCATAATGCAACTTCAGTTTACACCTTGATAAATCAAGCCTTTCTCATGAAGCCTGACAAATGCCTCAATTACAGCTTCTGCAGAAATTATAATGCAGGTATCAGTATATATTACACCATGAGTAAACAAAATGCTAATACACAACAGTGCCTGATTTACATTGCTAAGACAAATTCAGATACATTTAATCAACATTGGAAACGAATAAGAATAGATCAAAACAAATGAATTATCAAAACTGCACCAATACTACTTAGTATCTTATTTGGATCAATAATTTTTCCAATACACGCCCATACATTTCATAGGTTAGCTAGAGTTCCAATTAGTAGAAAACTATCTTACGACTTAGCTGTTCATCAAGGGTGAAGTGCTCTCTAGTCCAATCACAAGCAGCACCAAGTCTCCTGATCTGATTTGTGATGGTTCCACCATACCTGAAACAATAAAGTAATAAAGTAATGAATATTATGAAAAGGCAGGAGGGGATAAGTTAAAAATATATCAATAAATAAAGGGCAGAATGAATTTGTAACAACTTTATTTTTGGGTGAAAAAAATCGTAACAACTTTATTTGCACCTTTATAGATAGTAATTCAATCATAGGCAACATCTAATTCTGGAAAATGCAGAACACTCATCTAACCTAAATAAGTGCTTAGAATGTTAACCTACCTACAATATTCAACAAAATTTTAAATATTCATTTGGCAACTAAAAGGAAAACAGTGGAGATTCTGCCGAGATCCAAAACTAATAAAGTACTGACTTCCACCCTTGATCCGCACCCTGAAACACATCAGTCACACTTGGGCTACTACTTCATACCAACCCGCAACCACCCCTAGGTTGAGCTTCCAAGAACATGAAGAGAAGGAACCACTACTCTACATCAGCCTGCAAAGAACTTTAAGTTGCGCCTCCAAGAAGAAGAGAAGAAACCAGTCCTAAAGGATTGGGACTAACCAAGAAAGAAGAAAAAGAACAATTGGTGAAGAAGAGGAACTCAGATCTTGCACACTAGGATTCAGCAAGCGGCGCTTAGGGTTTAGCAAGCATTTGATACCACATATCACGATGACTTGGCCTATCTTAGCCCAGAGACGAAGTGGAATATACGATGAAGTAATAATGTGTGGCCTGTCTCAATAAGAAGATGACTTTTGCGCTCGCAACCTTGTTTTTCTGAAAGGTGTAAGCATGCAATGACTGATGAAGGATGCCCTGTTAATGCTTCAAAGTATGAAACCAAAAATTATTCTCGTGCATCTACACAAAGTATGACAAGACACATCAAATTGGGTACAAACTTCGGCACAAAATAGTTGGAAAAGACAGAACTCAAATTGAATTTTATTAAAAATAACTAAGTGCAAAGAGAATAATTGTCAATCGAGGTGAAAAAATAATAGAAACCCAAAGTATAACTGACCTGACTAGGACCCAACCATTTGTGTGAACAAGATGAAAAGGAGAATCACATTATTGTTAACACATGCATTCTAGTGATAACAAGGTGGAAAGGCTAGGAAACATCTTCTAGGGTTTGGAAAAACTGGGATGACCCAAACAGCTGTGAACATGAGGAGAATCAATAGTGTGTGCCACTGAAGATGGAGAGGCACAATGAGATGATAAAGGCTCTATGACTCACACCTTGTGCCAATCACCTGTTCCATACTGCAGTCTTGTATACGAACAAAATTATTTAAAAAAAAAAAAAAGTTACCCAAAGTTTGAGAGCAACTCTTTGAAGGATCAAAACAGTAATCCATGCGAAAACAGGTGCGGCTGGACATCAAGAAATCTAAGCCCGGGAACCTTGAAATCGAGGTTGTCTGAAGCGACTGAATTAAACAGCGTCACTGGAGGTGTCACAAGCTCAGCCATGCTGGCACATAGGCAGAAAGGAAACACAGCCTATCTCAGCCTTGACAGCTTTGCTGGAAAGAAAAGACAGTGGAATTCTAGCATTTCCCCTCCCCAGCAACTGATACCATGGAGAACACTGGGCCCTTTGGGGAATACATAAGTACAACTCCTTACATAGTATGTTTATTTATACTGAGATAACAGATTATGCACAGCTTGTTCAAAAAGTACAATCATGTACAATAAAGGAAATTAACATGATATACTGGGAATAGCATCTAACACTATGCCTTACATATACTAACTAAGTCAACAGTTATCAGTCACAAAACATTATTGAAAAGAAACTTTCTAATAGTAAAATAGGCTATGGGTGAATATTGGGTATGTCCCTTAAACTTGGAAATTGGAATAGGTTGTTCTTACATTGTCCAGCAGCCCCTTCAATTATAATGGTAAAATGATGTTTTATAGTGTATTTGGCTAAAGCAAAATGCACATATTTTTAATAACTAATCTCAGTCATTAGATCTGTTATGGCCTTATGGGATTGAATTGTTTTTATGTCCTTTATTTGGTGCTCAGCCCACAGTTTCTTCAAGGGACCTTTGCTAACAGGAATAGATATGCAGAGAGAGCATTCTTGTATTGATGAGCCTGATGGTTTTATCTTTGTTTTGTTCTGCCGCCTTTTATGCACTTTTTTCCTCCCTCTAATAAGATTTTTCTTTTATACAAAACAAAAAAGTAAAAAGGTACATTATTCAAAACAAAAGAGAAAGGGAAAAAGGAGTAAAAAGAATTATGAGCAAGAAAAAATATTTTTGAGATGGGCATTTCATTGGCTGTGCAAAAACAAAAAATGTAGATGGCAGGAAGATAAACAAGGATGTGAAAGAAGATGTACTTCTCTTTCCACTGCCAAATTCTTTTTGTGAATTCTTCTCTACTCATTTCAGCCCTGTTTATTCCTTCAGAAGCCAGCATTCTTTCAACAACCAACTGGTAGAAGCAGAACAAAATTCAGAGTGGAAATCTAATAGGTTCAATTGAAGAGAAACAAGGATAAGAAGCATACAATTCTATGTCACTAACTAACAATGTGCATAATAAGGGACTACGAAGCAATTGAGATATTGAATGACATAATCACCAAGGTAAATCCTGTAAAAGGAAGAAGAAATGAGAAAACTATAACAATAGCAAGGCCCTTAATCCCATTGTACATTCTTTAAGGAAAACCCACTAAAACACCTAAAAGCAGAGCTGTAGAGAGTATATTGACAAAGCTATCCTACAATAAATCTTGAGGTATAAAATTATCCTTGAAGGTTTCTAGCCTTACTCTCCAATCATAGCCACTAAACCAGTGTTAACACTGCACATCTTCATAAAAATTCCAGCCTTGGTATCTCTTCTTCAACAAAATAGTTTATAAGAGCATGAGAGAAGCAAAAGGAATCCAACCAGGAGTTTAAGAAATAAGATCACATTCTAAGAAAGTAACCCAAGCAGAGACAAATAGAAAACATAACGAATTAGCATGGTCATTTACATCCATTAGAAACTCGTATGCAATCAATAAGTGCTGTAGCATGAAATTCTCCTTAATAATCCGAGCATAGTGCAGCAACAAACTACTGCCAAAACGGCGCATCCCCATAAGAGCTTCCCCTCCTTTTTCCTTCCAAAACCTGTAGAATAGATTAAAAAGCCCCCCCCCCTCCAGTATTTGCAGATAAACACAATTTTAATCAAATATTCAAAAAAGCTCAGGCCATATTCAAATAATAAAGCATATAGCACATCTATCACAAGAAAGACCTTCTGCAGCCTCCACGATTGCAACAAGTCATCACACAAGGAAAAAAAAAAAATCCTCCTGCGACGCAATTCCCTAAAACAAATTAACAAGAATGCCCCCAAGGTTTATGGCAAGGCCAGTGTTCACAGGAAATTCCAAAGCCTTAGCAACTGAAACAAGTCACCACTAAAAACACCTTCCCTCCTCCTCACTGCCCAAGCCCTAAAGAAAATTAACAAGAACACCTCCAAGGTCTACAGCAAACCCACTTACCCACCATTCGGAGCAAATTCCAAGAAGCAGACACCACAACACACCTTACATTTGAAGCAACTAAGCAATGCCAATAAAATGACCATGGGACTCAAAGCTGAAAATACATAATGCACCAATCAGGAAAGAGTGCTTTAGTTGGTCGTCACCCCTACAAAAAGACATTACTATTGTATCCCATGGAGTACTACTACAGATGAATAAAACCCTTGCTAAGTGCAAGATATCAAAAGGGAAGAGATAAGTAAAATGAGTAGAATATAACGAAAATTGATATAGTTTCAAGCTTTAGTGACAAACCTGAGTTGCAATACCAGCATGATCAGTCCCAGGAAGCCAAAGTGTTGGCTTTCCTTTCATGCGATGGTACCTAACCATAATATCCTGCAAGGAAAAGCATAATAAGAAATACAAATAGAAGTAGATATCTTACTATTTTGACAGCTGAACAGAAACACTAACACCTCAATACCACCTAACATAACACATTGATGATACAAGATAAATAACATCACTATGTGGTCAAACAAGCAGAGAGAAACACAGAGAAAGGAAGGAACAACATCTTTTCTTATTTTCCCAATGTAATACTGAACATCCTGTGCACATAAATAACAAGCAAGTAACCGTTAAAAATTTAAGAATGCAAAAAGTTAGAATCAAACAAAGTTGAATAAATTGCCTCAGAAATCCATCATTCTAATTTCTTATTACCTTGGGAAATCACATGAAAACCACAAAACAAAAAAAATGGAAGCTTAACACTATGGAAATGCAGCAAAGCATTATAAACTGAAACATACAAGATGCATTAAATAGTACATTTCTGCTCATATCAGCACAATATATCTATTCTGCTCACAAACATTTACGCATATGAAGGTACATCTAGATGCATAAATATTTAAGTAATTACGTATATAAAACAGCAAAAAAAAAAACAATTAAAAATATTGAAAACCTCAAGGGTCACAAACATTGCATGCCCCATGTGCAGAGAACCAGTAACATTGGGAGGCGGCATTGATATCACAAAAGGATCACTTCCCCGGTCAAAGTTTGGCCTAAAATACCCTTGAGACTCCCACCTAGCATCCAATAATTACAATTAGACCATTACATAATAATAATATACAAATTGAAGACACTTTCTAAAGCACTTCAAGATCCAGCCACACCAATAGAAACATGGAAAAGCAGGCACAGCCAGATTTTCAAATATGTATGCTGCTACAATATTTGCACCCTTAATAGCCAAAAGAGAAAGGGGAAAGAATAAGGTCGCCAAAAATGACATAATTATGACTTCAAAATGCCCATCCATGCTCTAAAACAGCTTCTCAATACAGCAAGAAACAAGCTGTATATCAGTATAAAACATCGCATATCTCATCATAATTTTTTCCTTTCAACAGTATTGTCATTAATCCAACTAATTGCAATTTCAAGTACAAAAAGATAACTCCAGGCCCCAGCTTTTATATTTTACGTCTTGCAATGGACTAGTTCAACTATCCATTTTGGTTAACTGCGCAATACTTTGGTTTTAGTTGTGAAAAGTAAGAAAGAAAATTACTTCTACAAAATGGATTGCAGGAGTTTAATTAATCAGTATGATAATTCCTAAAAATTGAAAAAAAAATTTCATGTGAGCAATAAAATTAAAACACAGGTAAAAGTTACATTGAAAAAGGGAAAATCTTCTTATCAAATAATTTATGATTACATGACAATAGTATACTGAACTTTTTTCTTTTTTTCTTATGAAAAATGAGTTTTATAATTTATTAACAGAAGAAGAATCATGCAAAAGCAGACCAAAAGATATCCCCATATTTCATCATGTGCAAGGAAAAAGAAAACAAAACAGAAATACTTTACGTCGGAAACTATAACAAAATCAAATCTTTCTTCATGTCCACCAAAACGAATTCTCAAAAGGAAGCCTAACAAGAAATCCTATTAAAGATGAACTGAAAGGTATAATTGTAGGTGCAAAACTTGCATGTCACTCCAACCAACCACACCCTACCCCTGTATGCAGGTCTCCACAAAACCTCACCCTTCTCTCCACTTTCAAAATTCCAACATCACATCACCAAAACTGCAACATGCTCTCATGACAAACCCACATCTCCTCACCAATGCAAATGCTTTGTGGGTCCAATCAACTTTAGGATTTAGTCCTGGTCAAGCAACTCAATCTTAACAAACAATACTGATATATGGCAAGGCTTGTACCCACAAATCAGATATCAGAACTAAGTCCCAAAGCATAATCAAGAATATCAGGACTGCACAATCAGTCCCTCCGTATAGCACATGTCATACAGGATTAAAAATTAACAATGTACAGAAATATCGTCATTAATTTAAAAGTTTACCAATTATATATACGTTCTTCTGTCGCGAAGTCGAAAGATTTGGCTATCTCTGGAGAAGTAAAGGCACCATTCTCTGATGCAGCAACTGGAATATAAAAAACGAATGCTAGTCACTGGAAATCAACGGAATTTTAAGTTTTCAAAATAACGGGGTAAGAAAAAAAAAAACAAATTATGCCCAAACCCCCCCCCCCCCCAAAAAAAAATTTATCTCAATAAGGAGGTTCAAAGAAGAGTTTGAAAAAAAAAAATCCCCCACCGAAACTTCATTTTTATGAAAACAAAAGAAAAAGAAAACACCAGAAAGAGAAAAACTCAAAAAAAGGAAAACCTTTATCCAGTGGCAATAACCCTTCACCCGTTTTAGCCACAATTCAACAGCAGAAGACGAAATTTAAACCCCTTTAGCTGAAACCCAATGCATTAAAAAAAAAAATTGCAAAAGCAATTGTCCACCACAGCAGCAACCGAAAAGAAGAGGCAAGCAGCGAAAGTACCTGCAAGAAGTCGAGGTCTGAGCCGGTTGAAATGGCAACGGGAGAGTCGAATGCGGCGACGCCGTGTGTAAAAGAGAAGAGGCCTGAGTCTATTGCAAGCAGAGAAGGGAAAGAAGAGAGAAGAAGAACCAGAGAGAGCCAGTTGGAGTATCATAGTATATGGCTTCAGTGGATTCAGAAGAACCGGTGAGCCTGTGACATTCAGTTAAGGGAAAACCAAGTGCAGTTTTAGTGGCAGTGGGCTGACGAGGGAAAATGCTCGGCAGAAAATTGGCGGAATAATTTATGCGAGAAAAAATAAATAGACAAGGGAAAATGAGCTCTTTTTTTTTAATGAGAATATAGACTTTTCTATTTTTCAAAATTTTATTTTTTTTATTAAAACAAAGTTTAGGAAGAGGAAAGCTAATCCATTACACGTCCAATTTTTACGTAAGTTATAACATTAAAATTAACATAATGGGATTTTCATGTTTAAGTTCTATTCCCAAAGTTGTAATTTTTCCTTATTGTTCTCCTGCATCTTTACGTAGATTTGGGCTTGATTTTGTTAGCTAAGCTCCAGAAATTAAGGTATGCGTTATTTTTCTTGTAAATAAAAAAATAAATTACCCTTCAACTCATTGCAACTTCCCTCCCAAAATAATGGCTAAATTATCATCTACCCAGCCAAAAAATTTTAAGTTAAAAAATAATTAAACTCCTAATTTGATCATTCAAAAATTACGTCGACACTACTTTAATTTTTTAAAAAATATCAATATTAATTTAATCTCTCACCTATCTAAAATATTATTAATTTAGTCCTTTAATTATATAAAATTAATATTAATTTAATTCTTTAATTATAAAATTATATCAATTCAAAAAGACGATTTTAATGTCACATTTTATAATTAAAAAACTAAATTAATATTAATATTTTTTAAAAAATTAAAGTGATATCGACACAATTTTTAAAAGACTAAATTAAGGACTCACTAAAAAATATTGGGATCATTCTATGCACTAAAAGTAACCCTTTGAATTTGCCTTCTACTTCCCATTACTTGATACCCTTAAAAGTCAGTCTGATATTCACTTAAAAAATATAAAGCTTATTCTTGAATTTACACGAAACTGACTCCAGGAGTTGAAATGTAGCTAGATGGAAGTAAGCAATTTATGTATTAAGATCAACACGAAACCACACTTGGAAATCCTTTGAAGGGCAGGTGATGTTGCAGCTGCCATCAAGTTAAGCAACAGAACATGGGACAGACAGGTTTTCTTGCTAGGTTGGCAATTCAACCAGTGTGGTTTTGTAGTTCGAGACACGGATATTTGGAACATTTAGGGAACTAAGCTTCCCTAATGTTCTCATTGCTCCAAAGAGTAGAAGAATGAAGAAAAAGATTTCTGAACGTTCGTAATGAAAAACTGAAAAAGTAATGTCAAATTTCAAATTATATTTACATTTTTTTTACAAGCTGCAGATCACCGAGCCACCCACCCATCGTATCATACAAATGTTAAAATAATGGGGAAGAATTGAGATATAATTTAAGGCATACAACAATGAGATTCTTCTCGAGAAGAAAACAAACCTACGACCCTAAATATGAAGCTTGACAAGCATTTCCTGTACAGGGATGAGATATCCAAATCGTGGAGCTCCAACATTTTCTTTGGCATGAACTGCAACATTTTTTTTGGCTTGAGCTGCAAGTAAGCTCCATGCAGTGAGGTTTGGCCGAACGTCGTTTGCAGAGATTAAGCAAGACAGCTTGTGGAGGTGTGATAGGTATCGTCCACTTGACTTGCTGGCACATAAATAGCATCTTTTAGAGAGCTATGGGTTCGGCCATAAAATATGTAAACAAGTACTCCTGTTGCCAACCATATAGAAACTCGCGCCCAAGTAGCCGCCCTGGAAGAAGAACATATAAGAATTAGACAAGTTGTGCAATTCAAGAAACAATCCTTAACAGAGCAATGTTGACTCAACAAAATACATAGAAGATAATTTATAGTTTGTCCATGTGCCCCTTCTCTATTCTTGTAGGTTCAAGTTCAGTATATTATTTGGACATGAACATTTCCTTTCTCAGACACAGTGGAGATTAAAAGAAAATCCTGAAAAGGGTAAGTTCCATGTACTTTCGTTTTAAGAAAATTTTCTATTTTGGTTCCTCAAAGTAATTACTTTGCAGGAAAATGTAGTTGTCAGATTGTAATAAATTTTTATTATTCTATTGTAAACTATAATCAAGAACCAAAATGTAAGAATATTTTATTAAAAGAAACTAAACAGGAGGTTTTCCAAACTAAAATCACATAAAACTAGCAGTTGTCATGCGTTTACATCACCTGCCCATCTTTCCTATTACTCAACTGAGGATGGTAAGCTTGTCATCATGAAGGCAGACATCTATACTATTAGTACAAGGGGGATTCCTTTACCTGATGTGTTTTTACTTTTACTAAAAACTCAATGTTTTGTTTTCACTACAACTAAAGGATGGTACAAAACTGTCATTACAAATTAAGCGTGAAGGCGAACACTTTCATCTACTCCTACTTCTAAGGAAATTTTCTTTTAATTTTTTTTAGTATTACAATTTAAAGTCAGTTTACATTCAGAAAGGAGAAAAAAATATAGTGCCTTAAATAAAATTGAGTTTCCTCTTCACACCATCATTGTGGGTCCTTCTAGTATTGCAGCAAGAGAATACCAGCCATATTGATATTCATTTTTTAAAAAATTAGAAAAAGGCAAACTCATCTCTGAGTTACTTTCAGATCTTGAAATCAAATCACTTCCTTCAGCATCATGATTTCAAATCAGTGGATAATCTACAGGCATATTTTAAAACTATTTAACACATTCAAGACAGAGCTTGACAGAAAAACACATTTAAAAACAGAACTTGATTATCTATATACATATTTACACTTAAAATTGAATATTAATACTTACTCAAGATTAATAAGTAAATAGGAATTGATGAGAATGCAAGCAATGGGCAGCAGTGGCACAAATGGGCAAATGAAACCTGAAAATAGATCAAAAAGAGTTATTTCTTACACTGAAACCAATCTTAAAATGAAGTTGGGCTCACAAAAAAAAATCTTAAAGAGGAAATTCCAATCTTACATATATAATTTGAGCCAAAAATAGCCCAAGTAAGATAAAACCCAGACAAATGAGTAATTATTGAAGAGATTTATCATAATGGAAGTTTCAGTGTTAAACTTGCTACAAACCCCTTGTTATGAAGGATTTATGACCAACCCTATTTTCTACAATTTGTTTTTCTGGTATAGAACATATTTTCCTACATTCCATGTCTGACTCTCGAAGATCCACGTCACTGTTGCAGTAATTGCACAGGAAAAAGACACCCACTCACATTACCCATATAAATGTATTACCATAACGACATGATGCTAAGCCATACCTCCAGAATGCCCAAAGTTGTGCCTTGCATCATCTTGATCTATACTTGTTAGGAAGACAAGACCAGACAGAAGAAGAGTGCCGCCAACTCCACACAATGCAAAGCGAACAGAACTGGTAACAGGAAACATACAATGCTGAAAACACTAAGAACATCAAGAAATAACATAAATGGCATGACAAACATTTTTTTTTTTGGTACAACAAATTGTGGGAGACATTGCTCTCGCAATTCCGGGCCGGGTCACACTTAAGAGAAGCCCTCCCCAAGGTGATGGCTCCAGCAGGATTCGAACACGCGTTCACCTCTGGGGGTCACAAGCCGCTTACCACTTGGCCCGAGCACCTTGGGTGACAAACATTAATTAAGCGCATTAATCTAATGTAGCCCACTATTCTGTAATATCAAACCCCGCCCCCCCCCCCCCCTTCCCTGGGGATAAGGCCAAGTCCCTATATGGTCTGCTTTCTTTGCATTTCAAATCAGCTGCTAAACAATTTAGGGATTTGATTATGTATCAAGAAATTATCATTATATGTGCAACTTGAAAAATGAAATAACAATCTGCCACCAAACCAACCTGAGAAGAGTTAAATCGGAAGCTGCATATGTGAGGACAAACACCCCTAAGCATGTGACTGCTATCATCCATCCAACAACTTTTCGCCTATTACCCTCGTGTAAATCTGCTCCCATCAACAAATAGGAATAAAGATAGAAACAGCAGATGTCAAATGACAAAAGGAAAGGAAAGAAAAAAAAAACTATAATGAAAGCAACAGTTTGAAGAATTGTCGAAAACATTGTCTTAAACAACCTCCTGCTGTATGTATTGTGATTATGAACAAAAGTAAATTGGTGTAAGTTACTTAGGCCACATTGATTACATATCTTGAGCAATAAATTTACGTTATATATGATAGAGAGATTGGTAAACAGAGAAAGGAAAGGCATAACTCACAGTTGCCTATGGCAAGATGTTTAGCAATAAGGGGATAATCAATTGGTACATCCTCCTTGACATCTAACGGTTTCTGGTTCACAGAAGTACTAACATTTGCCCCTGCATCTTTTTCACTTGTCTCCTCACTGCTCCAACTATACCGCATTGACCCTGAATCAATTGATTCCTGGAGAGAAGGTGGTAGTGGAACCTCATCTGGAGGGATATATCTTAGTATTAAAACAGATATAGCCACCATGGTGAATGCAAGAAGAGTACCCACACTAACCTGCAGGAGACAAGCTAAATACATGTTAGTACTAAACATACAAGGCAGTAACATCCTTTTAAATAAGATCATCAAAGATGCTGCCAGGGAAAACCATGCATGCCATCAGGAACTGCCTCAGAAATCTTTTAATAATTTCAAAAGAGCAAGGAAACAGAAAGAAAAGAAAAAATGGCCAGGATTTTCATTGGAAAAGCCAATGTCTTAGCCATAAGTGTTTCATTTTTCTAGTCCAATTGAATTTGACATCAAATAAGATTGGAACTCTGTTGACAAATTCATCAGTATTAAGATAATCCACCCCCCAATTTATAAACACATCCATTGTGTACTTGTAATTGAAGAATCATGGCTTTATGGTCTTGACATGACCCATATAGCACCTCACCTTACTATTACAGGTATGTTGTGTGGTACAAGACGATCATAGCAAAACATGCAATAACTACTTACACTTGTATATATTTGTTAGAGGTAAAAACTTCCTAGGCTTACACATAACAGCTTAAGCTTTTGCATGTTATGAGTATTGATTGGGCTGAGCTTGTACTAGCTATACTACGTTGGTATTAAATCTAGTTCATGATACACATACAGGGAGCCTAACTAGAATTAAGTTAGTGCATCCCATTATACAGGAATTCCCTGTCCCTTTCTCTCTTTCTCTCTCTCCATGCTGTCTCTCTATTTCTATCTCTTTCTACATGGTATTAAAGCCTCTTTGACCAAGTGATCAAAAGTTCAACTTTTGCGGCCCCCATTCTATGTAATTAAAAATTAAATTTCAGCACAAGGTAAAGTGGGCTTGTGCATTGTCAATACTAGATATAAAAACAATTCCTTGGCCTACAGCTAACAGCTTAACCTTTGGAGTTCAGTTGTTTCTTGACATTATTTATGCTTATAATGCTAGCAAACAAGATAACGGAACCCTGACAGGGCTAAAGTAGACTTACCATCCCAGCCAGTTGAGAGACTTCCATAGAAAATGCCAAGACTGCAGCAACAAGGCCAGTAGCTATTGTGCTCTTAACAGGAACCTGGCTGTGTTCATTTATAACAGAAAAAAATGGTGGCAGCAGCCCATCCCTTGCCATAGCCATCAAAATTCGTGGCTGAGAAACATTAAACAAAATACATTTATACTTTCACCCAGAAAATAGAAGACTTCAAAGGAAAAAAGAGCGGGGGGGGGGGAGGGAATTGTGATAACTGTGACAAGCAAATGAAGCAATCATAGCATAAACCAGCAAAAAGAAATGCAGCTTATACTTGAAGATAATGATCTCTATTAAATTCAGTAAATGTTAGTATCAGGCAAATAGAAATACTCAAGTTGCACGAATCCCAAATTAACACCTACCTCAGTGTACTCATTGCAAGTATCATTTTACCCTTCATCTAAAATTCATTTGATTACAACGAATAGAGTGATCACTAAACAAGATATATAAATTACACTTATTAGGCATCATCAATATGATAATGCAGAGTTTCTCATTTGTTTAACGCAAAGATACATTACAACCCAAATGTACGAGGACTTGTATTCCCATAACAACAACGATAACTCAATCAGTGCCCCTCATCAATTCGTAATTTTATATTTTAACTGGAAATATTTGTGAAAGATCCTCACCTAAACATAATGTATTGTAGTTCACATCAATCAAAGTGTAAATTCAATATATATATATATATAATATATATATATATATATATATATGAAAGAGGAAGAGAGAGAGAGATGTAACACTTGTAATAGCAGGATTGACCATACACATCATATTCAACATACAAGATTGTAGTTAGAGGTTATCAAAATATGATCATTCTCATTCATAGTCAGATAGGTTATTATTAATTTGGATTTTTTCTCAATTGACAGTAGAAAACAGGCACAAGCATTGAGTTTTGAAAGTGTGACAATCCCACAGATATACAAAAAGGAGGATGTGGTTTCATCGAACTAGTAATAGAAGATCATCACCATGTAGGACTAACACATATAAAGCATGGCATAAATAAGCATTCACATTCAACACTTGATATGCTTCTTTAAGCCTTAGGATGTCGATGAAGTTCACCCATAACTTACATTCAAAATATGAAGGTGAACTACTTTCATATAATATAGTAAGAGAAATTGCATAATGATAGACCCCCTAACACCAAAGTGTACACTAGAAAGAAATACTCAAGCTACAGAGGATCACATCACGTGGGCAGCAAGGATAAAATGGAGAATATTCACCTCAGTGACAACAGAATGCTGACATGGCAGGAGAGAGAATAAGGCATGGAAGAAACGAAGTCTGTTACAGAGGGAGATAAAAGGGGGATGGGAGAGGGAGAGAGAGGTAAGGAAGAATTGGGTAAGGTCTGGGATTGGGAGGAAACAGGCCCCTCAAAGTGCCTGTGCTGTCTCTACTATTTTCTTTTCTTTTCTCTGTTCTTGTGAGTCATCTCTGTACTCAATCCTTCTCCTGGAATTGGTATCACTTCAATTCCAGTGATAGGGAGAAGTTTTCAGCAGTAAAATCAATAAAACAGTGTTCTATATTCTATGTTTCTATCACATAACAAATAAATTCCATTGCATTGGAGGAAGTATAAACTAACAAATAATTTCAGAGTTTTATTGAGGTTCCAATTAATTTACCTGGGGCAATATTCCACCCATCAATGATGCCAATAGAGCTGTAAAAGCCCCAGCATTTACAATGTAACTGCAATCAAAATCAGGAAAAGTGACTTCGGCAACTACTACAGCTATTCTCCTGCCTAAACATAATGAAGAATCAGATGCACAATAGAGTTGCAAAATTATACACTTACGCCGCCCAATGCATCCCATGGTCAGCAAATGCAGAGGATATGGGGGTGTCAGGATTGATCGCATAATATGGCACTAAACCAACAACAACAATGGAGACCATCATATACAATCCACAACAAAGAAACAGTGAAGCACCAATACCCAGTGGCAAATCTCGTTGAGGATTTTTCACCTGTTGATCAAGTTAAACATTATTAGGAAGTTAGAACATCCTCAATTACATATACCCTTAAGAAGAAATGAAATTTATAATCCAGAAAGGGCAAACTGCATGACATCATCATCTATACCTCTTCAGCAGTGCTGGCAACTGAATCAAAACCTATATATGCAAAAAAGACAGTTGCCGAACCAGCAAGCATCCCATCTACCCCAAAGGGTAAATACCTATTAAAGCAGAAGAGACAAGTATTCAGTAACTAGAAGAGACCAAACATACATGGGGAACTGCAAAACAAAGAAGTAAAGTACCAAATAGGAATATTATCAATAGAAAAAGTACCCTGTAGGAATTTCATATCCAGCCCATCCAGACTTGAATCCCAAGTAACCACCAGCTACTATGATAAAAACCAAAGCACATATGTTCACTGATGTGACTATACCTTGTACCATTGTACTCTGCATATATTAACCATTTGAATTTAAAAAAAAAAAAAAACTCTCAGCAAAATAAATTTGGATATTTTAATAGAAAGAAAGAATAATGATTGGAGTTCGAGGATAGGTGCAAGGGTCACAACCCATGTGCAAACGATACATACAATAAATTACACCAACCAAAAATCAAAGAAACTCTGGCTCATACAGTCCAGAAATCTAAACTATGTAGAAAGTTTCAAATAAACACAGATTAAAGAATAAGATTCCAATAGAAATCTACCTCTTTGATCCCAACACACAGGAGTCCAGTAATAATAAATACCATAATTGCTGCACATGGGTCCACAACAATATCAATCCCAGGAATATGCTGACGCGATAAAAAGATGGGCAAATTGTCCACACCTCCAACAAGTGCAGCCTAATAGGAGAAAAATCTAATTGATGTCAATAATTACATTAGATAATTTTTACTGGCAATTCAAACAAATAAATCAGCTAGAGTTATTATATAAATACAAGGAAAACATCAAACAGAAATTCTGAACTTCAAGAAAAAAATTGAAAACAAAAAACAAGATTTTTTTTTTACACTCAGACACCAACAACTTCATTTTATTCAATGCAATAGTGACAATACAATAAGGCCAAGAGTCAAAAAGCAAGAGTGAGAAATAATGCTTTCTTGGCTTAGTATTAATTAGGGACTCATGAACCAGGAGATCTGTCAAGTTATTTAAGATGGATTCAAGAGTGTAATTCATGAAGTACTAATAAGAACCTCAAACAGAGAACCTCTCCAGAGAGTAGTTTAAAATATGGGTAAACAAAGAGTAGTTTAAACTTATATCTCTCACCAAAAAAATACCTTATTCTAATGGAATGGGTAATAAATAACAACACACTCAAAAACAGACACTTACATAGAAAGTAGCACTTAAGAACAATGAAACATAAAGTGAAAGATGAATCAACCTCAAATTATTATAGATATAGAAGGATAACCACAGATTAAAGTGGGATGATATAATCTAGACACTCTAAGACAAACAAAAACTTAGTAGAAGAATTAAAATAACACCATACCATATTGGGAGTTATGCCACGAGCAACAGCAGCTCCGCCAATTGTATATTCCAGTATCAAGGCCCAGCCAATCAACCAAGCAACTCTGCAAACAAAGTAATCAGTTTTTATTTATCAAAATATATCAACTCCCCAATCGACAATGATGCAATTCTTTTTTTATAAAAGATCAAGTAAATTAAATTGACAAAGACCTCAAGTTGCGAGATATATTCTCAAACAGGAAAAGAAATACTACCCCTTCACATAGGTTCATTAGTTTGTCCAGAAAGAGACACTATCCCAAAACCCCAGAATCTATATCACACATATTATGACTATGAGAAGAAATCAAGAAAAGGAACCACCGAATTAGGCACCATGTCATTAGCTATGCACAAGCACTTTAATCTTCATGAGCAAAGTCGACATGCATAATTAGAAGGGCAAAGGAAAGCAAGGATAGAAAATTTTCAAGAAGTGGCAAGAGAAACCACTATCTAAGAATCTAAAGAAAGTAAGTACCCTTCCCCAACACATATGTACGAATAGTGATATGCACTCCCAGCCGAAGGGCAGCGACTAGCCAGCTCTGCATAACAAAAAGCTGAAAGAGCTGCTGCTAATCCAGCTACTAGAAAAGAAATTGCCAAAGCTGGTCCAGAATGCTGTCGAGCAACTGTTCCAACCAGAACATAGACACCAGCACCAATTGTTGCACCGACACCTGATCAAAACGCAGATAAAAGTCAATTTCCAAAACAGTTTATAACCAAATATAATAGAGCACACTAAATTCAGTTCCACGCTTTACTGTATTTTGTCTCGAATGGAGCCACTATCAGTTACAGAAAGAGGGAAGCAACAGAACATGAAACAATGAAAGGAACCTTAAACCAATTACTGAGATCATATTAACAAAAGGGTATTCATATTTTGATATCCGACGTCGGGAGAGGCAAAACAAGGTATCATAAGATTGAAGTCCGACAACATCGTCCAATCAAAGACACAAATCACGATTCTCGTATCAAAAAAGAATGTTGAGGTGCAATGCAACATGAACAGATCCGAACCCATTGACAATAACGACACCGAATTCCCAGGAACCCAGATGAATAACATGTTCCAAAATGAATTTAAAAAAAAAAAAAAGGAGGAACATCAATTACCAACTGCAATCAGATGGGGAACAGTTAACTCCTTGGCAAGCTGACCCTCCGAGTTCTTACGGGCAGAGTCCACCGGCTTCCTCCTAGTAAAAAACCTGAACGAACCCCACGAACCCTGTCCTCGATTTTTGCCACCCTCTTGTGAACCTATCGAAACCCCCATCAAAGAAAAAAAAATTCAAATTTGCCCAACAAGCTTTACACAATATCTGAGAAATGGAAGTTACAAATTGCCCCTGGATTAAGAGTAGCACAGATTTTTTTTCTTTTTGGGTTCCGACGAGAATATAAAGTATTGTTATGAAAATGGGGCAGACTCAGAGAGAACGAGCAATTCTCCCTGCCCCTTTGTTCTGCTCTTGCTCGTCGTCAAGTTCTTATGGGAAGGAAAGAGAAGAATGGTTATGGTGGTGCCCCTGCTCCTTCCCGGGGCTGTCCCTATCTTTCTGTTCGTGGCCTTGTGGGCTTTAGCTTTGTTCCGTGTTGATCATTATTGGCATTGTCATAATAAATTATTGCGCAGCAAGGAGACGAGGGATCCTCCGTGCCATGTGGAGATGCAGACGAGGGATCATTATGGGTTTTACCATGTTTTTAAAAAAGATTCCATTTCAATTCTTTATTCTAATGATGTTTTGACAAGGGAACTTCAATAATTGAGATTCAAAGCACGTTTTAATACCAAGTCTTCTTAATCATTTTCTTAATATTTAATATGAAACTTATTAAATAAAAAATAATTAAATTCTTAAAAAAACTAAAACTAGTTATTTTTTTATTTAATAACTAAGAGGTTATTAAAATTTTAAAATTTTCACGGTTTAAACTACTAATACAGTTTGGAGATACAAAAATCCATGTAAATCCCATAATTTTAGAAATTTAAAACTTATTTCTTGTATTTTTTTTAGCTTGATTGTTTAAAAATATTTAAAAGTTTTCTTTTTAATGATTGTTTTTTGACAAATGTAAAAAGAAGAAGGAATCAAAGAAATTACTTGATTTAATAGGCAGTGCCCCTGTGGGTCAAGATTTCATACTAGACTGCCCGGGGTAAGGCGTATGATTCTTGCTTGGGCTAGGCTGTGGAGGCATGACGGCACTATAATTAGAATCTTTGAATTTTTGTGAAGGAGAAATCTTGCCAATAATATATATAAAAAATAATTTAATTATGTCATTTAAAAATATATTTTTATATTTAATTCTAATAGATAACATTTATATAATAAATAATGATAATATAAATTTTAAATATTTTTATATAATTGATAAATTATGATTTTAAATAAAAAGTTGATTGATTAAATTTTTTAATTAATTTTTTAAAAAGAAAATACTAATATTTACAAAAGAGAATTAATGAAACGTCTCATAAAATAAAAACATGATAATTATATGAATGTGTTTTATCATCCACTTATTTCAGTGATTTCCATAGCAATATCTTTATACACATATGATTTCATTCTTAAGAAGATATCAAAAACTAATTTTGTGTAAAATAACAGTACTATTTTTAGAATTTTTCTTTTCTTTTTTTAATTATTTTTTTATTTAATAATATTTTTTCTTCTTATTTCTTAATTTTCTATTTTTGACAATTTATTTGATTTTTACGTGCATAACACGAGTGATATTACTAGTTATAATAATGATTGAATGGCGGGACTAGATTACCTTGCGGTGGAGATAATTCTAAATTCTTTTTTTCTTCATTCTCTTGGGCTTTAGCCAATTGCAATTTGCAGGTTTGCAAAAAAAAAAAAAAGTGCAGGAGGGGAGGGGATTCTTGGGGTCCACTCCAAAAGTGTAGGTTGGATACGGCACGGAAGGGCATGTGATTCTGAATTTTTCTGTTGCCATTTGGATTTGCAACTGCCAATCTTGGGAACGGGGGATCAATTGTGAGTGTGGCCTCATGTGAATCTTTTTATGTTAATATGGTAATGAATGTTTTGTTTTTGTTTTGTATTTAATATTTATTTTATTAAATATCAAAAGAATTATTAAAAAAAATTAAAAGATATATAGCAAAACTCATGTTAAATAATTGGTGTTTGGTGCTTGCTTGCGTTTGCATGTGTAAAATATGATTGTTATACTGCACTGCCAAGGTGTGGGCGGCGCCAATTGTAAGTGGATTTGATACTTGCTATTGATATTCTCGTGACGTGAAAAGTCCAGCGGCAGAAGCTTTTCTTTTTCATTTCTTTTTTGGGTTAAACTTATTTTTTTCAATTCATAAATTCTTTTACTTAAATTCTTTTATGATTAAATTAAATTTATACAGTTAAGTTAATTTAAAATTAATTTTGTAAATATAGCATTATTAGGGATTAGGGAATAACACCAAACAAAGCCAAAAAAAAAGTGACGAAGTAGTTATATTTTTCGTTTACTTTTATTTATTATATAAGATTTTTTTTTTAATATTTATCATGTATAAATATTAAAAAATTATTAATTAATTTTTTTATCTCATTCTTATCTTTTAATATAAAAAAATTAATGAAATAAATAAAAGAATAAATATTAATAAGATAAAAATAATAATTTAATTATATTAAACTATATTTTTTTACAGTTAAAATTATTGAATAATTTTTTTAATTTTATATAAATGACATATAAAAATATAAAAAAATTGTATTATTATTTTTTTAAAGCAAAAGGGGCTTCTGGACTAAAAACAGAAACAGATAAAATGGTTGACCTCAACTACATCAGCAGAAATCAGAAATGAGAGTTGTGCGCAAGAGGACACAATCTGATGGAATCCAAAGAGAAAGGGTAAGGCTATATACTCAGCAAGTCAATCTCCACATGGTTTGCCTTCGTTTACGTACAAGTAAAAACAAACCTCCTAGCCCCAAAAGTCTTTTAAGTGATATTCCTTCATTCTGAAGCCGAATCATATTTTTCAAATTACTTTACGTACACTTTAGTTTACCATAATTTTTCTACATCAGATTTCTGACATATTTTTTTGAAATATAAAAAAAAAAACCTCCTAATCCATTAGGAACTAACGTTGATATAATTGCATTCCTCTTATAATTACACCTGCATGTATTACTGCCATTAAGTAGCTATTTGCATTTTTTTTTAAGTTTCATTTGAGTTAAAATTATTTTTTTAATATTAAACTAATAACTTCATCAGTAATTTATATATTAAATGACCAAGTCAGATATTTAAATATAAGTATGTACAGTCTTATATTTTAGGATGGGGTGAGCATCCCCTACTCATGATGACCTTAAAGAATTTCTTTATAATTTTTTTTATTTGATTTTAAGAATTTAGTTATAGTATCATTCAAATTTATTTATATATGTAGTAAAATTGACTTAAACTTAATAAATATTATTAGATAAGATATATTGAATGTTAATACAATTTATAATAATTAATTTGAGCCTAATAAATGCTATTAGATTATATACATTGGATACTAGCTCAATTTATAAAAATTGACTTGTGCCTAATAAAATATAGTAGATAAAGTACATTGAATACTAGCATAATATAAATAAAATAAATTAATTTAATTATAATAAATGTTATTTGATAAGATGCATTGAACATTAACCCAATCCATACGATAAATACTGCTATTAGATAAGAAATAAAATTATTATGTATTATTATATTTTATCATCTTAAATTTTTGAGATAAATACACTGAATACTAACACGATCCAAATAGAGCTACCAACTCTTTCAAATCTCATTTTAAGATAGATACATTAAATATTAATATAATTTGGTTAAAATTATTTTTAGTGAGAAATTAAAATTATTCTAAATTATTCTTTAACTAATTTAGCTATTAAATCAGATACATTGAATACTAACACAATTTATAAAAAAATTGACTTGAGCCTAATAGAAGCTATTAAATATAATAAATGTTATTAAATTAGGTACAATGAACATTAATCTAATCTATATAATAAATGCTACTATTAGATAAGGAATGAAATCATTACATATTACTAGTATATTGAGATGCACTACCATGCCTTTCAATTTGCATTTTTTTATTTTTTCTTATATAATTATTTTTATAAATTAATTAATTATGATTTTATCATAATTATAAATTAATTAGTTAAATTAATATAATTTTCTATTTTCTAAAAAATTAAAATGTATTTAAAGCTAGTTATGATAATATATATAAAAAGAAGATAATTATCTGTATTTAAAAGTAATTAACTATAGAATATAATTATCATAAAAATATTTGAGTTTACAATTTTATTTTTTTTAATTTGGGTTTAATTATTTTTTAATGGTTTCTTAGGAAATTAAAAATTTGAGATAAAAAAGAGGAATCCCTTTATATAATAGTATAAATTATATTCTACCATCCTAAATTTTCTATTATGATTTTAAAATAAGTATAATAAATAGTAACACGATCCACATGAAAATTATCAACTCCTTCAAAAAAAATTTTAAGATAGGTACACTAAATATTAATATAATCTAAATAAAATTATTTGTAGTGAAAAATTAAATATTTAAAATTATTTGATTCTTTAAATAATTTAAAATATGTATAATAACTAGTTTATGCAAATGAATTCCTTTTTAAGATATGCACACTAAATATTAATACAATTTAGATAAAATTATGTTTAGTGAGAAATTAAAATAATGATTATTAAAATAATTTAACTATTAGATAAGATACATTAAATACTAACACAATTTACAAAAAATTGACTTGAGCCTAATAAAAGCTATTAAATCTAATAAATGTTATTAAATTAGTTACATTGAACATTAATCTAATCCATATGATAAATGCTACTATTAGATAAGGAATGAAATCATTATATATTGTTATATTCTACCATCTTAAATTTTCTATCGTAATTTTGAAATAAGTATAATGACTAGTAACACCATCCACATGAAACTATCAACTCTTTCAAATTCTTTTTTAAGATAAGTATATTAAATATTAATATAATCTAAACAAAATTATTTTTAGTAAAATTAAATATTTAAAACTATTTGATTCTTTAAATAATTTAAAATATGTATAATAACTAGTTTATGCAAATGAATTCCTTTTTAAGATATGGACACTAAATATTAATATAATTTAAATAAAATTATGTTTAGTGAGAAATTAAAATTATTATAAATGATTCTTTAAATAATTGAGCTATTAGATAAGATACATTAAATATTAACAGAATCTATGAAAAATTGACTTTAACATAATAAAGTCTATATTAAATCAAATAAATATTATTAGATATGATACATTGAGCATCAATCCAATTTATATGATAAATGCTACAATTGGATAAGGAATGAAATTATTACATATTATTATATTCTACCATCCTAAATTTTCTATCATGATTTCGAAATAAGTATAATGAATAGTAATACAATCCACATGAAACTACCAATTGTTTCAAATTCTTTTTTTAGGATAGGTACAATAAATATTAATACAATCTAGACAAAATTATTTTTTGTGAAAAAACTAAATATTTAAAACTATTCAATTATTTAAATAATTTAAAATATGTATAATAACTAGCTTATGCAATTAAAGATTGACTCAATTGGTAAAATTGAGTTATGTTGACCAAAAGATTGTGGATTCTGTTCTGACTAGATAGTGATCCTTCATTAGTAAGTGATTTGTAAACATATTATGAACTATCATTTTGACTTAACATGTCATGATGTTATGATTGAAGTTTATGAAAGGAGCCATATCAAAAGAATAGCCTATTAGGAGGAAGAATCTCATGACTTACGGATTACATTGAGTCTCATAAGTTATTCAATATCAGATATAATGTTGCATATGCTTTAGAAAGCTAGCGTACGCAACTGTCCACTTTAAGTAACACTACAATACCGATGTTACCACCCATGCCACCTTTCACTAATTGTTATGACTCTAGTTCATAAAGAGAGCTTATTTCAAAAGACCAACCTATTAAAAGGAAGAGCTTATAACTCATCTTTTACTTAATGTGAGATATAATATTATTTTTTCTTCAATGTGAGACATAACACATGACCTATGAATATGGTAGTCTTTCTTAAAAACGGGTTTTAGAAAGAGATTATTATAATTAAAGATTTTATTCTTTAAAACTTGAAAGGAAATTCTATGGTAAGTGATACCCCTATTTAATTGAAAATATTATTATATGTTGAACTACAAATCTTGCATGCACTTTACTAATTATAAATTATCACATTATATTTGAAAAAAATTTAATTAACTTGATATGAAAAATTTTTATTGGCTTAATTTATACCCATCTTGCTAACTAATTTATGAAAAATTTCTCAAATTTGGGTAAAAGAATTAAAAAAATCAATATAATAGACTTTCAAGTTTAAGATAGTACAACCAGTTAAAAGTATAATAAAATCTCTTTATTTAAATTATTTTTCCTAATAATTAACAAACCTGCTCATGTCTCTGTAGTCTGTACCAGTCAAACAATGATATCGTTTACGCGTAGTGACTTTTCAGTTGTTTAGGTGCCAATATAACCTAACAATTGTTGTTGGAAATTTCTCTTCACGTAAGCGAATAAAAATGAATTATAAAAATCATAAAATGTGCAAGCCTTAATTACCAAGTTCCGATTGAGGGTTGAAGTATTCCAAAATGATGATCTAAAAAGAGGGATAAGAAGTCAATTTTTGCATATGCTTTAGCCTTGCCGTGCACATTATGTTATCTCCAACTCAAGAATTTCAAACACTGGACCTGGGTTGGCAACTTATAACCCAATATTTTGGGCAACTCTTAATTACTTCCAATCAAAAATATATTAAAAATTTGACATTGGTTCGAAGGTTCCAAGATCTGAAAGAAGACAATTGAGAAGTAAGAAATTCAAACATTCTACTACAAATAACTGTACAGACAACATATCAATGCCAAAAATTTAATTTATAATTAGTTTGACCAAATGGGATCTATTTATAACAATGGCAACATTAATATGCCACAACGAGCTTGTAATTCAATTAACATCCACTCAGCTTTTAAAATTGAGGTGTGATGACTTCCATAAAGTCAAATATTCCCTATCCAGTTACTTACACCTCTTAATGAAAAAAATAATAATATATCGATATAGTTAATACATAGCCAAATGATCGAGATCAAGGGACACCAATAAAGTATGTTTGCTTATAAAAGATGAAACAAATATATTTAATAACTAACGTGTATATGAGTCATTTCTTTGCTGAGTCTTGTCTTACACATAATTTTATTGGATAAAGTAGTATCAAGTATACATTAAATAAAGGGGAAGGGATGAAAAAAAAATAATTTTGATTAAACTCAACAAAATAAAGAGATGAGGAAGCAACTCAAGCAATTATACTTCCTCATCTAATTTTTTTTGTATAATAATAAAATGAGTGAAGTACACATTAATCAATGGCATTGCTACCACTTCATCCTTGTAATCATATCGTTGATCAAAGAGCAACACAACAGCATTTATAAGGCATGTTACAATGGCGGCAGTATCTCAGCCCCCTTTCTTTACGTTGTTTTACATTCCTCTATTCCTTCCCCACTACCCTCCACCCGTCAGGTTATTCTTGTCCTTGCTGTAGTGTCTAATTTACCATTTAAACCTAACTTACAAATGATGGTAACTTAACTCATCAAGCTTCCTGCCCTGGACTCCTACTACTGTTGTTAACACCATCAGAAAGCTGAACCCAAAGGCTTTGACTTCTTTCAACTCCATTTTCCCAGGTCTGTTGTCTTACACTCCTATCATTTGTGTCACCACCATCAGAAAATTGGGCCCACACACTTCGGCATTTTCCTTCACTAAAGTCCTCCTCGCACCCTGCCACTGTCTTTAGCAGTTCTGATTGCAGTAATGGACAGTTTTCCTTAAGATACTCGAAACCATCAGATTGCATTACAGCTGCATCAGACAGAATGAAAAAGAGAAATGATATGAGAATCAACTGCTTATAGATCTGAGGGACACTGCTGGGTCCTTTCTTGATTTTCAGGTTATTACTGGAATATACGAAGTCTAGAAGGCAAATGATCTGAAACAGGATGAGACACAACTGTTCATGGAAAAATGCAGGCAGCACAAAATGGATGCACATGCAAAGTCTAGTAGTAGTACCTGCAGTGCAAGTGTGACCTATAAGCAGGTTTTATAATCTTGATGAAACAAATGCAGTGCCTCTATCTGGGAATATGGAGTACGGAAGGGGAATGAAGACTCACTAGCTACACCTTGCTCCTAAATTCCTACTCTACTCACTAAATTCTTAACTTGGCACACAATATTCCTTCCATGGCTAAAACAAGAATCCATCACAAAGCAAAAAGTGGACTTATCTTAAACTCTCCAATAAGCCTTTTTCACCATTCCCCCCCCCCCCAAATGGCAGTTCGGTGCTCTGAACATTGCATGGCCAAGTCAGTCTTTTTTACCCATTTTATGAAGCACATGTTTTCTTATAAGACTGCTGAAAGGGAAAACTCAAATTCATAGACATACACAATTAGGAGCCCTCTTATGAATTCCTCGATTAAATTATACCAGTGCAAAGCATCAGGCAAAATGCAAAGAAGAAAACTACGAGACAGCTTTTTCAACAGAAACCTCCAAGGGTAGTTAAATTATACATGTGCAGTGCTTTGACCTTTGTTTTGGACCGTTTGGCTCCATTTGACTCAGGTTGGGGTCTGTTTGGGCCTTGTTCCTACATAGATTGCTGTATTATTCACTTTGTTTGGCTCTGTTTGAACCCCCCTCCCCCCCTGCTTGACTCTGTTTGAATCTGCTTGGCACAGTTCCTGTGTGGTTTCCTATGTTCTTGGCTGTAGGGTGTTCCCTCATGTGCTTCTGTTTGCCAGCAGCTATTTGGTTGTGTTTGCTCTCTTCCAGCAGCATGTAATTGAATGAGCTGATTCAAGCCGAATTCAGTTTTTCGCATTCTGGACATGATCTCCAAGGTTTTTGGGGTCTCCAGAATTCAAATTTAAGGTCCAAGTATGTTTTTTAATGAATTTCAATAAGTTTGGTGTATTTAGGCCTTCTTGTGTATGACTGCATGGCAGGAAATTTCTCTTTTCCACTATGCATATCTCTAATGGTGATTTTCTACCCCTGCAGTGACTGTTCCAAGTGGTCCTTTCTGTTCCTGCTGTGTGTATTTCCAGTTCTGTCTCTTCTTCCTTGTCCACGTAACATTCTGAGCAGTTCTTGTAGCTATGCATCATTCCCTCCATCTATTCGTTGTGCTGTCTCTCCACAGCAGGGGCTCTCTTTTTTTTCTTTGTCAATTGTATTTGCAAGTCATTGTTTGGAAAGCCTATTACATGGTGTGATTTCAGGCCCATTATATATTTTTTATTCTTTTATTAGATGTGTTTATTTGTAACAAGCTGAGAGCTTAGTGAGCTTCAGCATGAAGGCAGTGTTAGAATAATAAGAATTTAGGATTATTATTGTGTTAAGAGTCTTATTATGTTCGGAGTGTGTTGAGTTGGGCTTGTACTAGTTGCACTACACTTATACTTGACCTAGAATATTAGTATAATATGAGTATTAGGTCAGTTTTTTATATCACAGCATCACAATTATTCAGAGTCCTACTACTTAAATATATTCTCTAATTTCTCCTTTCCACCCAATCCCTATAATTTCAACTAACTAAAAAGTAGTTTAGATCTAGATTTGCGAGTTAGGATGGGATATTAAACAGGAAAACTCACCAACAAGATTCTCAGCAGAAAATTTTAGACAGATGGACTTCAGTTCTGTAGCGTGATAACGATCAGCAAGGGCCAGAATATAGGCAATGGAATCTACAGATATGTCTTTGCAAAGTACAGATTCGCACATCAGTTTAAGTCTTGGCAAACCATACTTTTCTGCAGCAGCTAACAACTTTGCTGCAAATGTGTCAAATACTGAAGGCAAGAATGATGAACGTGACATGAAGAGCTCTTCATCTTCTATAAGAGTGTCTTTATAAACAAAATGAAGCAAAGCCTGCTCAACAATAGGACTAAAGAAACATTAGATAACCAGGCAAATGATATGCTCCACTAAATTGATTAGCATGCATGCTGCATTGCATCCAAAACAATTGGTAGAGGGCAAAAAAAAGAGGCATCTTTCAGGGCAGTGCTACCTTAAAAACCTTAGGTTCCATGTCAGTAACAACTATTTCATGATCATCTTCCTTCATCCCGTTGAAAAATTCAGTTTCAAATGCAGTTGACCGAGCAGCCAATACAAGCTTATGTGCATGAAACTTTTCTCCAGAGACACAGAAAGTAACATCTGATCCTTCCTCATTCTCTAATAGCATGCCAAAATGTGCTCCAATATCAGATTCTGGAACTTGTATTGTGTTTAATTTTGAACAATCTATGGATGAAACCACAACACCAACAGTGCAATTTATCTTCAAGCAGTCATCCTTAAGGAAGGTTGATGCCTCAAGCTGAGCTCGTTTGAAGAAACGTTTATAGCCCCTAACATAAAGTAGTTTATCTGTCACTTTGTAAAGTTACTAAAGTATATCAAAGAAATGGATGGAATAGTTAATGAGGTATGGCAGGAATTTGTCACTCTTAGAAACTCAAAAGTTTTAGAATACAAAAGAAACATTCTGGCAGGACAAAGACAGCTCAGTTCTACCAGCACAACAGACTGAGAAAGATATGGAAACAACTAGCCATGCAGAGGTGCCAATTTTTCCAAAAGAATTATTAGGGGAAAAATGTTAAGCTCTCGTCAAGATAGAAACAGATCACTTTGAGCAGCACATATAATTCCTGTCATAAATGGAAAGTCTACATTCCAAACCAACATTTATCATCTCTATTTTAAGTCTCTTGTTTAAGAATCAAACAATTAAAATTACACATCCCCTGGCACTTGCCAACATTTTGTGTGTATTAATATTGGCACTAAATATGCATCGATAAATGATAAAAGATTAAGAAGAAGATAAGAATTACTAAATTCAAAAACTTGGCAAAATCAAATTTTTCATTGGAGCATTAGAATAAATAAAACACCAAGTAATAGCTTTCAAGTCATCTCATTTTCCTTTGTCTTTTTTGAAAAAACAAATCAGTAAGAAGGCTTCAAGAAAGAACATGTGTCTAGCCTGTTATTCAGAGACATGCCAGAGAAGTTGCTCTTAAGATTCTGTTTGGTAGACCGCATAAAAGATTGATAATATAGTATAATTAATATTATTCATATTTGGACAAGATACTTGATAACAATTTATCCGGTTAAAATAATTTTATTGAGTCTTGATTATATAAGACTGTAAAAGATAGAATAATTTAATCTCTATATGTTATATGATCAAGACTACATAAAATTATTTTGACCGTATATTATGCTATTCAGTGTTTTGTCCAAACATTGTATAAATTAATTATACTATAAGGCCGACAAGATCCTTTCTCTGATGTTGAACACCCTTTTAAGTTTTAAACAAGTGTTAAGACAGAGGCACACAACACAGTAGAAAGTTTGAATCATATTGTTGGGTTTTAATATTAAGGTTAAAAAGAATCAACCTGAAACCTGATGTTACTGAAGAAGGCTTAGTAGAATTCCTTACACTTACACAGACGAATCCTGCACCCAATAAATACAATTCAAAAGGGATATAAATTGCAGCCCTACCACTCCTATAATAAGAGGTTCTCCCCTATTGTAAACTCACAAAGAGCGAGACGAAGAAGGAAACATAGACAGATCATGAAGTTGAGATTCTTCAGTGCCCATTGTTAACGGCATAGTGCATATGTATCATTTCAAAAGGAGTGATCACACCCCCAACATGAACAACCCAGAACTTTCACAAAAACCTAGCCCATAAAAATGTCACCTCTGCTTCTTTCCGTTTTAAAACAAACAAATTATATGAAACAGCAATTGGCAAAAACCTAAACCAAATGCAACAATCAGTTGCAGTGAGTTGAAAGAAACGGTAGTATCGTACTACAAGTCTACAATGCCAAAAAAAAGCAATCTTTTAAATGAACATATCCTTAGGAGGAAAGGAACGAATGAACTAAATGCTGAAAACTCTAGAATGCGCTCACCACATGCTGCCCCTGTACTTGAGGGTATAGGGCCCGCTCTCAAGGGAGCGATCGAAGTGGCTATGAACCTTGTGCTTCCCATTGCCGCTCTGGTCGACCAGAGTGAGCTCGAAGAGTGCACGCACGTCAGTGCCCTCGCTGGCGAGCGCAATGAAGACGGAGACGTAGGCGGAATTGTCCTCGGGGTTCTTGCCGTCGGGGTAGAAGTAAATGGCCCACTGGTAGCCTCCGACGGTGAAGGTCTCGCTAGCGATGTGCTTGCCGACGCCGATCCCTTTGGCGAGGGAGTAGCCTTTGATCACGAAGTTGTGGAAACCGTTGACGGTCTCGGTGACCGACCGGGAGCTGGTGGGCGAGACCAGAATGCTCCTGCTGGGCGAGTACATGTCGTTGCTCAGTAATCTGAGAGGACGAAGATCATGGAAATTGAAATGGAAAAACAGCGAGTGCACGATTTGGAATTGGGATTGGATGGGTGATGGATCCCTACCCACAGGAACATGCAACTCAGATGCAAGCTTACGCCGTTTTCCGGGAAAGTGAAGGAAAATCTGCTGCAGATGTTGTCAACGAAGCTCGAATTGAAAAAAAGAAAACCTCCTTATCTAGACAAAGCTAATAAACTCCTAATATATTATTATTTTACATTAAATAACTTCTGCATAAAATTTATATGCTAGATAATGATTTATTGAATTAAATTTATAATATTATTTAATAAAATTTGAAAAAAAAAATTAGACTATTAATTGAAGTATTATGACAGTATCTAAAAATTGTTATTAGAGTCTTCCCTTCAAATTGTTTATTGACTAAACAAAATAAAATTTTAAATTTTAATATAAAATTTATTATAAAATAAATAGATAGAGATATCAAGATAAGTATCAGATAATTTTTCACCAACTCATTTAAATCATTAAAGTTTTTTTTTATCACTACTCTATTTTAGTGGCTTAATTATGAAAGTTATAAATTATATAAAATATAAATAGTTGAAGTTAAGCAGACTTTATATTAATTCAAGTCAAACCTTAAAAATATTTTTAGACTTCAACAATTCAAAAATCAGTTTGAAAAATCAACTAATTCTTTGAAAAATTAAAAATTTAAGCGTAATGTAAAAAATTGATTGGGTTATCAATATTTCTACTAACCCATTGTAGACCCAAAATTGTTTAAAACTTAGCCAAAAAATATATTTGTGTATAAATCATTATGTATAATTATAAATAATTTATTTTAAATTTATTTGTGATATCATTCAATTTATCTCTGGTTTAATTAGTTAAACCAATTGAACTATAAAGTGCTTGCTCTATAATTCTTCAATTAAATTAGTTTTAAAAACATTATATAAAATAACACTTACTTCTAGTTGAGTTGGAATCATTTCTACGACTTTGAAAAGCAAGAATATAGGGCTAAAATCACTCAATACTATTAAACTTGACAATGGACTCCAAAGCAATATAAAAATGAAGTCTCACAAATGGAGAACGGTAATAGAAGGATGATCTTAATTGGCTGTTCTGCAAAATTCTTCTCAATATAATTTTATCTTATGCTATTAGTTTGCTTGTTTTTTTACTCAGAGAGTTTAGTTGACTCTTGTTACTCATATATAAGAGCTTTTGAAAAAGAAAGAAAGATTCTTTTGGCTAATAATAAAAAGAGAATAACAGAGTCATACATGAATTTGACTTTTTAAAAACTCTATATCTGAATGAAAATACTTTTGGGGTTGTCAGGTACAACTAAAGGATGAAGGAAAAAAAGATCAAGTCACAAAATTTGGGATGCAAATTGTTTGGTATAAGAAGAATGGGAGAGGCAAATAGGATAAACTCCATTATCACTTTATACCATCTCTACCATGCACTATTGAGTGAATTAAAATTTGTCTATTTTCATTGCTCCTTCTATTCTCTTTTTTTATCCCATTTCTTCTACCTTAATATCACTTCGCCCATACTATGAGCTATGTGACCTAAGTGTCTTCTATTTTTCTCCTTTATATTCTACCTTCCTCGTGATGCATAGGTGTGCTTGTTTGAGGAGGTAGAAAATTGGGAGGAGGGAAAATAAGAGTAAGATGATAATGTTTTGATTTTTACCAATTGTTGCATATAAAATTGCGGAAAATCTCTTACAACTTACCTTGATGCTATATGAACAGCCAAAATTTGTGGGGTGGAGGGCTAATGAGTTGTATTCTACTAAATGAGTAAAATAATTTTCAATCTAAACTTTTTACCTTCTCCAATCAGCACACCCTCAATGAAGAATATCAAAACCATAGACATAGTCCTTATAGGACTATGACAGTCACGATTCTGTTGAAGACATTATTTCAAATAGAAGTAACAAATATCCTGAAATATGTGAAATATGAAATCCAATGCAATCAAAATGTCATATAAGTATCATGAGACAAACCATGATATTATGAAGTCAATCAAGGGTCCAACCATACACCCTCACCTACTACACCTAGGCATTGATCCCACCACCCATCGACACATCACTAGATGAAGGTGGAGGCAACTATGGCTCCCCTTTTATTCGTTCAACCATCTTCTCCACATGCTGCATCATCACTGTAGTCATTTTTCATTTAGCTCCTTTAGCATTACCCACACGGTGTTTATTTGTCTTCTTTGCCCGACGCTTACGCTCTTTCACACGATCCTTCCTGTCACAGTTGCTGGATGTAATCTGGAACTGGTGCTGCGGAAGCTCAGAGCAATCTCCAGTACTTTGAGTAATAAAGGCACCAACAATCTACAAAAGTTCGCATAATACCAAGCCATATGGAAGTTTGAGAAACAAATTAAGTCTAAATAATGTGAGCTCTCAAACGTCCAACAGAAAAATCCCTTTGTTGGTTTAGAACATATTTATGCTATTATCATCCATCGCATTCAAAGCAAGTAGCAGAAACGGAAAACAAACAAAGAAAAACTACTATAAAATTTGATTTGCTTTTATTAAGAATATTTCTCATAAAGGATGTAACTAATATGCATACAAGTTTAATTTTCAGAGCAAAATGAATCAAATCAATCAATATTTTGTATTTAGTAGCTAACAATTAGTATCTGATGGTATGCCCATATGAAGATTTCTAAGTGAATATAGATGCAAGTAACAAATTATCTCAAAAATTAACATAATCTCTCATAAAATAAATCAGACAAGTATGAATGCATAAAACTTTATGCCTTCAAGTATATGTCATTTTTTTTTCTTCTTGTCATAAATATTTATGTTAGGCACAGCTAAACAATTGGGAATGTGTAAAATATATTACTGGAAGTTTCCAGATGCAAATTGTTTCACATTTGTTTGGATGAGGTAAAGTGATAAAATATTGAAAGTGATATATACCTCATTTGATTTTTTTACCCTCTTTACAAGTACCAGCAAGTGATAAAAATCAAAACATGTCTTTCCCATCTCCATTTTTTGGATGTTTACTTTTTACATTCTTTACCAAAAACACCCTAAACGAAGAAGATCAATGCTATTAACTCTACTTTTACATCTACAATTGTACAAATGATCAGGTGATTCTATTTAACAAAAAAGAAATTTTAGTATGATACGTGAACTTAGATATGGGGCCATCAGTAGTTCAAAATTTTAAATATATGAATTACTTCCACTGTTCCTTTTTATTTGTCATTTTACAGGAAAAAATTGTTTCATTTTATTTTTTATTTTAAAAAATCAAGGAAGTATTAATTATTTATTTCTAACTTTATCCTTGATATTAATGAAGTGAGAGAGGTTAGTGGAGTGAATAATAGTATTTTGAGTAATTCAGTAAAAGGGACATTTTAGTCAAATACAATTATTTTTTTTTTTTGGTAAATGATACTGTTTAATGACTTTCTTAATTCTTATGCAAGTACCTTAAACGAAAAAATAAGAGATTTGAAAGGGAGTATGTAAGTAGAATTTCTCAAACCATGGAGATAGGATTTATACATTATAAAAGGGATCAAACATGAAAAAGTATTAACAAGTAAAAACCTGAACAGTAGATGCAGCAATTAAGCGGCCTTGCACACGTCCTCCGAAAACCCAACCATCAGATCCAGCAACAGAAATTCTCAATTGACCAATCCTATGCGGCTCACCTTTTTTTGTGAATATAATAGGACCAGACAATGTGAGAATCCTAAATTCTCCCTATATATAAACGGTGCATTTGTCAGCCATTAACTAAAATATGGCATGATGATAAAGGTGGGATGGTCATGTTTTTGCATTGTAAAATATTAATATGTTTATCAAATTAAATGTTAAAACTTGATCATATAAAACCAAAATAATGATACTAGTAAACATGGTTATTTAGTTAAGGTTAATGGATAATATACCGATTGACATTATATATACACACTCACACTCATAAAAGATAGAGTTTCGAAATAAAACGAAATGCATGAAGTTTGATAGTCTAGTACTAACTATGAGTGACAATCAAACAAATGGGGAAAACCTTTTTGCTCAAATGGTTTAATGTGTTATGTTTTGATGATGATAAAAACATGATTAATAGATGTTGACTATGCTACATATATGTACTTGATGGATTATATTGGATCATGCATGATTGTACACTGCAACTTGTTATATTTAATATAACAATCATGCAATGAATTTTATATATCATCATTTATGGAATTATATCTAATAGTGTTTGATAAATGATGTCATTAACTAATACAGGATATGTATATGAATCAAATATACATGATGCACCTTCTAGTGTTATATATTTATGTATCATGCATATTGAGATATTGAATTTTTAAGTTGGATTAACTATGGTTTGCAAGTCAATTTATAGAATATCTTGTAGGACAGTCATTTTTGCAAATCCGATAAGAAATAAAGAAGTTATGACCATTTAAAGACTGTATTCTATTACCAAAGTTATGCCTAAGAAAACAAAATTAAATTTATAAGGCAAGGAAATAAACAATGAGAAACCTCAAAAGTTGCAATCCTTTCTTGCTGAAGAAGCTGAACAAAGGATAAGGTACCACTTGTATCTAAGATGACAATGGCTCCTTTTTCTTCTACAAATGATTTTATTTTCTCTACAACATCCTGAAGGAAAAAAAAAATATTAGTGAGAACTTTCATGAATATGGAAGGGAAATGATATATTTTAACCTAACCCGAGCTTGAAAAATCCAAATCAGTAGTAATTATATCCAATGTATTGCAAAAGTCATATTACAGACTACGAGAAGCATATACATAAGTGATAATAGCACTAGACTTTTGCCAAATCATATTGGAAAATGACATACACATACCAATCATTTCTAAGAAGGCATCAAAAACAAATTTTAATGTTCACACTTGCAACCAGTAAAAGGTATGTGATGATTGTTATTCCTCAATAATTAAACCAAACAGGGAATTTCATGATAATGAAACAAAACTATAACTTACGAAAAAAGGGGTTGTTAGTTCAATTTGCATTCTAAAAGGAATATAAATGATATAGGACTTGCATATATGTTAAATCATGTATGATCTACTTTAATATCATTTTTAATTAGAAGACATACGATAATATATATATATATATATATATCAAAGATGTAAACAATAATATGAATGAATTAAGAATACAAGTTATATTGTCTATGAAATGAAGAAGATATGTCCGCAGGTTGTTAGATACAACCAAGACCACTTAAATCAGAGTTATGTCCAGTTAAAGAACATTGATAAATAACAAATTGATGTCTTGGCTCTAGAAATAAGTAATAAGAAGGAATTAATATATTTTAGTCTTGGAAAAAGAAAAATGAACTCATCTTTTGATTTTCTAGCTTGAAAATAGTATGTAGAATGAAAAATTCCAAACTAACCCACTTAACAACTTCTTCCATTTCAAATACTCTTCTAATATCCCTATTTCCCCACTTCTCTCTTCCTATTTGTACCTCCTCTGGCATTGACTCTCTTGTTTTTTCCTTCTCACCTTTCTCCATTATCACATGTTCCTTCTCAACTTTTGTCTTAGTTCTACCGTGTTTTTAGTCAAATAAAATATTAATTACCCCAATTTTTTTTATGTTTGAGTAAGTTATTCTTTGGCTTTAAGATTTTGTTTCAAACCCTACTTAAGTAGCAACTCAAAAACGCCATTTCCAATTATCATAAACCCATAGAAACCCAATTTTCCTAGCTTAAATCCTTCAAGGAAGGAACCAAGTAGACAGAACATATTCCAAATATAAACTACTCACAAATTTTCAAGTACATGGCTGCATTATTAACTCATCATCTCCTTTAACCTCAGTGCCAAATGCCATTCACAAGTCAGCATATGGAAAAAAAGGGTATTCTAAAGTAGTTTGTCTATATATATATATATATATATATATATATATATTATAAGATATAAGATCATACAATAGTAAAAGGAAAAACAGATGCTTGATACGAAAATAGTACTAGTAAGCTACAAATGTGGGAAACATGCAACAATGATACACAGGGTTAAGACAGGAAATAAAGAAAAAGTAGCAAGCACCTCATTGGGGTTCACACTGATAACTGCTGGCCCAGAAAATTTCAAATTTGATCCTGTGAAAGCAAAATCCTATCATTTACCAGAGGAAATAACGAAAATTACTAAGATGCATTCAACTTCGTAGAAATAATTAGGACTTTTGCTTCTGTCCCTATATGCCTGATTTGATATGGTTATGGTAGAAGTTTTAAATATAAAATGTATACATATATGTATATTTAATGTTATTTTCTTAAGCTAGCAAGATCCAAACTACACCAAAATTCTTTTATTTACAGTAGCATTGAAATTCAATATAAATGGAAAATAAAAATGACCAACAAGGTGTTTGAGAATCCCTTGCTGTAATAATAGAATACCAGAGATGTTAGTATCTTTTAGTTTTAACATGCTGATGTTAAATTATTTTACTGCTAGATTTTTATTATGTTGTTGTAACTTATGTGTATTTGAGTAAACAATCTGTGTTGTATATTTTTCCAAGTGTAAGCTGATCAATTGTTATATTTGTGATATATAAAGCTAACTGTACTCATCAAATTGAAAGATAGAAAGAGAAAAACTGACTGAATGAAGATAAGAGAAACAAAGAGTTCTCTGCCTTATCTTGATAAGTGTAGAGTATGTTTTCCTACCATGGTTAAGCTCATCTGTGTTATGCTCATGTGTTCTTTTCGTAAGTCATCCTTCTAACAAATTGGTATTAGAGCTCGACCACAATAATTTCGTCAGTCATACATACATGTGGGTGATAGGACCCCGAAGGGTCCTAAGGTGTATACTAGGAAACGGTTTAAGCAGAAACAGGGGACAAGTCTCACAAATGGGCAGTTAACGAAATTGGAAAGGCGGGAAATGATAACTAACTCATGCAGTCGTTATCCCATTCTGGGAGCTGACGCCAACATGCAGAAGTCTTCCCACGTGAGCAAGAGGAAAAGGAAAGAAATGTGACTCAGACAGATGCTCCACAACGTGAACTGAAGGGTGAAGAGGGAAATGTGACTCCAGTAAGCATCACCCGCGTGAGTCCGGAAGAATGGAGGGCAAAGGAGAGTTCCGCGTGACCAAGGGAGAGAGGCGAGAAACATGCAGGAAGGGAAACGACGCCTAACATCTTATATAAAGGATAGCAGACTAGGAGATGGGCATCGGAGAAGAACAGAAGTCAGTAAGAGAGGAGAGAACTGGGCACTCTCGAAATTGCCCAGAATTCCTATATGTTCTGTGTTTATCTAATTTTCTTTCCCTGTAATTGTGTACGTTGTACTCTCTGTCAGTTGATCCCACTGATCACTGAGCAGAAGAGGAGTGGATACTTGGACGGCAGTCCGTTTCCGTGAGAATTGTAATCCAGTTACTATCAGTGGGAAACTAGTAGCAGAAGAATGTTGCAGAGCAGAAACATGGTTAGGACAAGCACCTCTAGTTTGCCATAATATGTACCCAAGATTAAGGGTGGTAGTTTTGATTTTTGGAATGTGAAAATAAGGATAATCTTTAGATTTCTTGGCTTATTGGAAATAATAGAGAATTGATATGTAGAACACGATGCAGTAGTAAAATCTAGCAGAAGGTTGGAGGAAGAATTTGGAAGAGGCAAGCCATAAACAAGCAAGTGCTATGTCACTAATCAAGAGAGGAGTAAGTGACTTTGTTCTTCCACATAATTTTAAATATGAACTAAGCAAATGAAGCTTGGGATACTTTCAAAGATGAGTTCCATGATGCTAATGTAAGGGCTATCAAAATTTGAGTTCTTAGAAGAGAATTTGAGAACATTAAAATGACAGAGACTAAAAACCTTGAAAGAGTATTCAACTACATTTCTTGATTTGGTCAATAAAATGAATATATATGGTGAATATCTTAGTGATAAGAGGGATGTGCATAAGATTTTGATCAATTAGTTTACCTCAAAGATTCAATTCTATCACATAATTGAATTTACTGAAATTTATCCACCTTGAGTATCCTAAAATTGTTTGCTGCCTTGAAGTCAGATGAAGAAAGAATGAGCATGCATGGTAAAAAATATATTAAGAGCACATTTCTGTCTAAGTTGAATCTAGTCAGCAACAGTGAAGAAAAAAAGCCACAAAATGAAGAAAGAACTACCAGAGTCTAGTAGTATCAGAGGTGGAAGAGGATTAGGTAGAGGAGGAAATATTAAAGGTATAGGTAGAGGGAGTTATTATAATGGCATAATCTCAGAGTGAATCTTTCATTAAATATTGCAAGATTAGTAAAAGGTCCAATCATGAAAGAAAAGAAAATTGCTGGTATAAGGGGAAGCCTCATTATTATAGATGCAACCAGTTTGGCCACTTTGCAAAAGATTGCATATCGAAAGACACACAACAAGCAAAGAAGGAAGCAATGGTCATATGGCTAAGGAAAGAGCATGTTTCTTGACATAGAGAACATCTTTACCACTGGAATGATTTTGGGAAATGGTGCAATAGTTGCAGTGAAGGGAAAAGGCAAGATTACTATTGAAAGTAAGCAAGGCACTAGATTCATTAGAGATGTTCCTTTAGTTCAAGACTTGGAGCAAAACTTTCTTAGTCTTTGATAGCTCTTGGAGAGTGGTTACCCTTGCATTTCCAAGGCAAGTGCTGCACAACTTATAAAGGAGAAGAAAAAATCTCATAACAAAGTTTTCCTCTTTCATTGAAGCATGTGAATGAAGCATCTTGTAAAGTTGTTGTTGGACAATGTGGCATTGTAGATATGATCATGTGAACTTTAGAAGCTTGAAGGTGTCGTATAGAGAGAATATGGTGCAAGGCCAACCCCTCATTGAAGAAAAGCATTATTCTACGGTTACTAAGGTATATGTTAGGGGGAATAAGAAGGATAATATGAGAATAGAAGCTCAAGGCAGCTAGGATCATGTGAGTCAAGGTCAGAATGGGGATTTGGGGTGTGACAACCTTGCCTACGTGGCAAGGTGGTGGAAATCAAGGAGAGCACGTTAGAAGAAAGGCATTAAAAGGAAGGGAGGAACCCGGAGAGGAGCATTCAGTCACTGAGTGAAGTTTTGGGGCCTTTTGACAGGGAGGAAGCAAACCCCTCGAAAAGTCTGCAACCACTTTCATTTTTGTTCTTGTTTCTTACACAAAGACTGAGAGAGTGAGTAGAGTGAGATATTCTGTAATTTACCTTCCATTGGAACTGATATACTACAAATATCAGTGATAGAAGGAGGCTTTTCCAGTTCTGAATTCAATAAAATATACTCTGATTTGGAGGTTCCATATCAATTATGGTTGTGAAGGATGTGTTTTTGGAAAACATCATAGACTACTATTTCCTATAGGAGCAGCTTGGAAAGCTAATGAGAAACTTGAATTAGAGCATACTGATGTGTGGGCCCCTATGAACACTTTTCTCATGGACGAAATAGGTACTTAGTCTTGTTCATTGATGATTATACTCGCTTGACTAGGGTGTATTTTATGAGACAAAAATTTAAGGTGTTTACTATCTCTAAGAAGTTTAAATGTCATGTTGAAAAATAAAGTGGTAATTTTATTGAAATTTTAAGAAATGAGATGGAAAAGAATACACCTCACATGAATTTGAAAAGTTTTGTGAAGATGAAGTAGTTTAGAGGTAGTTTACTGTTGGTTATACTCCACAACAAAATGGAGTATTTGAGAATAGAATCAAACCATAATGAAGATAGGTAACTACATGTTGCATGACAAAGGCCTTCCTAACAACGCGCTGAAATTGTACATACAACAATGTACATGTCCAATTGATCCACCATCCAAGGCAATGTGGAATCAAACACCTTTTGATGCATAGAGTGGAAGATAGCCATCTAGGAGGCATCTTAATTTTTTTGCAGTGTTTGTTATGAATAAGTTCCTAAAGAAAAGAGAAGCAAGCAAGATGAGAAAAGAGAAAGATGTGTGCTTGTTGGCTATAGCCCTATGTCAAAAGGTTATAGGTTGTACAACCTGAAAACTAGTAAGATGATAGTTAGTTGTGATGTGTTGCTTGATCAAAATGCATTATGGAATTGAGAAGATAACAAAGTTGAGAGGAAAATTATTCCTATTGATGTTCTTTAGGGGAAGCTAGATATGGAGAAAGGCGTGAAGAAACTCTAGCTCCATCTAGTTCTACCCCAAAGAAAGGGAGATCCTTGAGGGATGTTTTTGAAATGTGAAATTATTGAGTGCTTGAACCATAAAATTTTGAGGAAGAAATGAAGAGGTGTGGAGAAAAGCTATGAAAGAAGAAATTCATTTTATTGGAAAGAACAAGATATTGGAATTGATTGAAAGGCCAAAAGAAAGAGAAGTAGTTGGTATGAGATGGAGCTACAAAGTCAAGCATAATCCAAATGAAACAATGTAGAGATACAAGGCAAGATTAGTTGCCAAAGGCTACACAACATCCCAAAGGTGGGGAACATCCCTTTAATATGCTACAAAGGTCCAATCCTCAGAAGGCCCTGGTCACCTGGGATTTTCCCCCTCAGGGATGGACCAAAATGAATACAAATGGCAGCTTGAAAGGTAAACCGGGGCAAAGCTGGATGTGGTGGAATTCTTTGTGCGGAAGATGGAGCTTGGATCACAGGTTTCTCTTATAAAATTGGTCATTGTAATGCCTAGACTGCTGAACTTTAGGGTATTTTGGTTGGGCTTCAGGTTGCTTGGAATACAGGATCTAAAAAAGTCATCTTTGAATGTGACTCTACAGCTGTTGTGTCTACTCTTCAACAGCTGCCAAACCACCGGAGTCGATGTAACAGGCCGATCAAGAGAATTGCTAGCTGGGTTGCCCAGGAATGGGAGGTTATTTTCAAACACACACTTCGGCAAGGAAATTTTGGAGCTGACTGGCTGGCCAACCGTAGTTTATTGCATGAGACGGGGCTCAAGATCTGGGAGGACATTCCTACTGAGCTAACCTTGATTCTGCAGGCTGATGTTTCTGGGGTATCTGTTCCCTGCTGTTTCTCTAAGTTAGTGTAGTCTTTCTTTTTCTTGGGCTTCAGCCCCTTGTACTACCAAAAGAGAAGATGGAGGTAGAGAAGTAGATGCTCTTACAAGTCTCGCCATTATGTTCGCAACAAGCTTGTTGTTCATATTTACGCATAGTCCTAGCCAATTTCATATTTTCACTGCAAAGACAGTCCTATTATGTATTCAATGCACAATTGATTATGGCATAAATTATTAAAGAGATTCAAAGGAAAAGTTGGATGGTTTTTGTGATAATGATTTTGGTGGATGCAAAAGATTATATGAATAGTACTTTGGGCTATTGTTTTTCACTTGGTTCTGGTGTGTTCTCATGGGCATAAAAATAAGCAACGGAGTGTGGTATTCAGTTGCAATGGCGACTTCTCAAGCAATTTGGATACGGCGAATAATTGTAGGTCATGGAGAGAAGCAAGAAGGAAGCATGTTGATTTTATGTGACATCAAATCAGCCATTTCCATGGCAAATAGTCTAGTCTATCACATCAAAACCATCCAATTGAAGAAGAAGACATTGAACTTGAATTTTACAGGTTTGGAGAATAAGTGGCTGATATATTCACAAAAGCATTTCCAAAGGACATGTTTGAGCAACTGATGGATTTCAGCAAAAACATGTAAAGGGGTAGAAATGTTAAGAGTTACTGTAATAATGTTTAATTATTTAGCTGCTAGATATTATATTAAGTTGTTGTAACTTAATTATGTGTATTTAAATAAACAACTTGTGTTGTATATTTTGCCAATTGTCAGTTGATAAATGGTTGTATTTGTGATATATATAGTGGCTATACTTATTGGATTGCAAGATAGAAAAAGAGAAAAATCTGATCGAATGAAGAGAAAAGAAACAAAGAGTTCTCTGCCTCATCTTGTTGCATAATATGCCAAAAAAAAAAAAAAGAAAAGCAGATTCTGTTTTGGCTTCTTAAATCTGTTTGTCTATATAATGCTTATGTGTTTCTTGTCATAAACCATCCTTATAAAAGTTTCACTTGATTGTTATATGAGCTAATTATCACTACTTCGGTTACATTTATATACTTTCTACTTTTCTGACTCATAACTAGTCAAGTTAAAACTTAGATATATGAATATATCAACGAAATAAATGTTTATTGCCACAACACTACTATGAAAAGCTTATAAAGTTATAACTATCAAAAGGGAAGCAATATCATCGAAATATAAATAGCATGATATTTAGTGTCAAATCTAGGTATGATAGTACACTATATTATGAATTATAAATAATGAATTTTTTTCCTAAAGCATACTATGTTAGCACCAGTTGATATCAATATAAAATTTAAACCATAGTTTGATTAAAGTAAAATAAAACTTTTATAACCTTCATATAAGATTCAAAGTAAATCATATCATATATAAATATTAGTTAAAAAAAATTGTGTTCATAAAAAATTAATTATTTACAAGGCTAAGCATTTAAATGCCAGGAGAATTATCAGAAAAAGTTATTTTACTTCCTTTTAATCATCATTAGAGCACACCCTAGGAGACATATAAAACTAAGTAAGAATGTGATTAATCTGATAAATGAAATAAAAGGTACAATTGGATCAATAAATGAAAAATGAAAAATCCTAAATTGTAATCCACTGATACAATAATATTTCATAAAATTAATGTATGTATTGGATCAATAAATTAAAATAAAAAATCCGAAATTATAGTCCACTGATATAATAAAGTTTCATAAAATTAAAATATGTTAATACATTTTTTAGATAAAGAAATAGCTATCAACTATTTGATTTATATTCCATGACACAACCGTCAAATGTAGGTTCATTAAAATTATAAAAAAAATTTATACCATAAAAAGATTCTGTCAAAGTATGAAAATAATTATACCTTGACCCAGAGTGGTGTTTAGCATATCAACTCCCGATGTTTCTGTCCTCTTTCGTTTGCAGCTAGGACCAGAAATTCCTCCCTTGCTGGCAGAAGACGGTGGGGGAACCTTTGAATGTCCTATATCTGGTAGTTGTGCCATTGTTGGTGGCATCGGCTGAGAAGATCGGATTCCCACTCCAATTTGGTCAGCTACAGGAAGCAGAGGTGTTGTCGCTGTTACATATGCGATATCTGCACTGGCAGAAGGCAGAGTGACCATACCACCAGTAATAGTGTCACCCACAGTGGGAGGCAGAGAAGGGGTTTTCACAATGGTGCCACTACTAGGGCCATCCACAGAGGGGCAAGAAACTTGAGCTAAAGGATCCTGATTACCAACAAAACCAAGAAAAGATGGTGGTGCAATAGGGGTATTGGCACTCTGATTTTGCGATGTGCTTGATTGATACACTCGGAATGAATCGTTGTTCGACATTTTCTCTTAAATCTGATTATGATGGAATTTCACCGGCTGTGCTCTCTTGAGAATTGTGAGAATTAGGTGAGTCTGCCCTTAGTCGTGCCTCGGTTTTATACCATAAACTCATTTTGAAAACCCAAGCCATCTGGCAGCTGGTTTTAGTATGCAATTATGTAGTATCCGCAAATTTATAGAATACAATTAATGAGTTGCAGAAATTAGGAGCAGGCATGCATATGGAAAGTAAGAAACGGTAAAAAAGAAAGAATTATCCACATTCATCGAATAATTGTTAGGTGACAGGATTGGCTTGGTTGTGCGCAACCGCACTGCCCATTTTCAAACTTGAGCAGTGGCAATTTTGCCCCCAACAACCCCTTTCCCTTCCCCAACACTGACACATTCTTGTGTAGAAGGGGTCTAAATGAGCATTGTTGTTGTGATTTGGGTCTTCTATTTTATAAACGAAATCGCAATAACACCTACTTGTACAAGAAAAATATTTCTCCGCCTTTACTATTCGGACTAATTTTAAAAATAAAAAATAAAAGCTATATATAAGAAAAAGTACCTATACAATTAAGATATCCCCTTATTATTGTGATACGTGGCTTACAGTAGGTCCCATACGAGTTCTATTTTTCAACTCATATTACCAAAGCATTGTCTATGCAAGCAAGATATCCTCATGCCTTTGCTATTTGTAGTAGTTTAAAAAAGAAAAATAAAAGCAATAGCTAAGAAAAACACTGATTACAGGTATGTCCCAACTTTACTCATTACAATCTGAAGAAGGGGACACGGGGTCATAACAATGTCCTTCCCTTTAACCTTCAGCATCCTCACCCAAGAAAGGAATATACACAAGTAATTTGGTCTCAGATTACCCCTATTTCCAACAAACACCCTGCTGATATCCCTAAAGTGACCACCTCAGTGGCTCCAATACCACTTTTGACACCCTAACAACTCAACCAAAATGGCCAACCTAAGTTGTCATTTTCTTAGACCTACAGATATATTTTAAAAGTATATATCGCACTCCAATGTGTGAGACAAAAGTCACGACATCAAGAGGCACCAAATATCAGTTGAAGCCTTACTTGGGATTTTTCACTGTTCATCATGCCTATGTTTGGAAATTCAAAAATGAAGAGAAAGAAAATAAGAGGAATGAAAATTGACACTGAATCTACACATGAAACATATGTTTATACATTTGTAAACTTTTATTCCTATTATTTTCTGTCTCTCCTCATTTTGCTTCATATTCAAACTACTCAGTAAGCTTTATGCTCTTCTTAAACCCACAACCCACCCCCCAAAAAAGGAAGAAAAAAGGGTAAGCTTTCTGCTATTAAGACTACATTCAGATAGAAAAGAAAACTAAGTTGAGTCTTGTCACTCATTGACTGTATAGAAAACAGTGACAACACACACATCTTGAAATTAGGATCTTTGTTGATAATTTAAAAAAAAAAACTACACTTTTAAATTGATGAAAACACGGCAATATCCTAATTTAAAGCAGAAAAGAATTTAGCAAGACATTTGCATGTATAATGATGAAAATACACAAAGGCCCTCTTAGACTTACTAAGGAGTTTCTTTCTCAACCTTCTTCGAGGAACTAGATTAAGTCTATAAGTTGTTTTGTTTTTGGCCATATATGTATAAATTGTTTGACAAGATAAAAAGGGCAGTTATAAAAATATAATCAACACTTAAACTCTTAAGAATATACTTGAATTTCAATATGCACGTGAAGCATTGTCCATGATTGAAGCTAATATCCTAATTAAACACAGTATTTATGTGGCTCTGTCCTGTTATGTTCAATGTAACTGATGAAAGCCTACACCAAGGTAAATTTTTAGTTTAAACCAAATAAACAATATGTTTCCTTCAACTCACACGTGATCACAATCATCACCAGTGAACTTCGAAAATATGACCATACAGTAAGTTTTTTGTGTCAGGAAAATCTGTAATCTACCACAAGCAACATGGTTTTCACCATCTAAAGCTCAATAGGTGAAGCAAGATACCTGCACTGCTCTTCCATCATCAAGGCACCCCACTGGAAGCATGTTAAATGCTTACATTGTTAAGCCAAACCTACAAAATCATGAAAAATATGATAGTAAGCATATTACAGAATAATAATAAAGTGAGTAAGTTACAAGAGGAAAAGGGCAATACCAGCCTGCAATCACAAGAGGGTGAATAGAAACTGTTGCAGCATGCATTCAATTGCTCTGCATATCGAATATAGCAATGTATCAATGCTAACTGCAGAAAATAAAGCCTACATAAGCATTATTCAAATTTTTGTACTCAAATAATGGGCTGCAATCAAGTCATACCACTTAGAAACAACCTGGTTAGGAAAATGCCCCAAGCATATACTCATTCTTATATTTAAAAAAAAATTGAGTCAAGAATTCGAAATATACTACCATATATATATATATATATATATATATATATATATATAGTACACAAGCTGTTTACACTACTTGACAAGCTAGTACAAACATCGCTCTGAGACCAACTGGAAATCTGCAGACTGAATCAACCAGGGTAGAATAGTCTATGCCTCACCTTGGACTGACTTGGCTTGGTTTGTTAGCTTTTCTTCCCATGGATCCGTTAAGAGTATATTAGCTAAATTAATTAAGAAAAGGAAATCACAAGCACCAGACCTATATATAGCAAACAATATTTTTATTTCATTAAATTCATGGAAGAAAGGGGACATATGCATAACCAAGAGTGGCTCTACTGATTAGTCCAAGAAGCAAGGAACCTTGAAACAACATGCTAGGAACTTCAACCAAATCTCCTGTTGCATCTGGATTTGATGAGAGCAGCAGACTAACAGCAAATATTGAAAAAGACAATACATTACCAGCAAATGGGCCCACAAGCGATATGTCCACTTTTGCACCTCTATCTAGAAGGATGGATTTAAACTATAATAAACAACCATGGATCAGCATTTTGATATAAACACTAAAACTTAAGAAATGACTTCAGTCTAACTGATATGTTATAGCATTTCTCATATTTAATACTCCCTTCATCCAATTTTATCTGTCGTTTAAGGTAATTGCACAAGGATTAAGAAAGTTATTAAATAGTCTCAATTATAGGAAAATATAGTTCGATATGACTAAATTACCCTTTCTCTCACTTTATTAATATTTTCTCTCTCCCCCAATCTCACTCTATTAATCTCATGTTCTCTTTCTCCCAAGGGATAACAAGGGATAAGGGTAAAGTTAGAAAAAATTAATTACTACTTCCTTAATCTTTTCAAATGACAGATAATTTGGGACAAAACAAATTTTCTAAAACGATAGATAAAAAATGACGGAGGGAATAGTAGCAATAAATAGATTGTTTAAAGATATTGATGGCTCTATTTGGAAAGTGAATGCACACACTTTATTTACATGCATCCATGCTAAATACTTGCTAAAGCTTTGCAAAAGATTGGGTATATGAATCTTTTTTTTATTTTTATTTGGATAAAGTTTAAGAAGAGGGGAGGCTACTCCATTCTAAGGTCAAGACATGCTACAAGCCTCAACAAGGGCTTGTAGTGGTACTTACAAATCGTCTACCAATAAGGAACCTAGTAGGAATTGAATTTAAGATCTTTAGGAATACATAACTCAATCCTACCAGTTAAGCCAACCCTCATTGGTGGCATATGAATCTTCAATTACCATAGGAATGTGACTAAAATATTTTCAGATAGTAGTTGCATATTCAATGTGTTAGATATATAAACCATTCATGCGGCTTCACCCAATAGCTTAAGCTTTTTGGATAATTGGTTCATGATACAGTATCAGAGCCTCCACGACCAAGTGGTCTGGAGTTCGATCCTTACTACCTCCATTCTTCACAATTAAGTTGAATTTCAGCACAAGGTAAGGTGGGCCTGTGCATTGTTCACACTTCAAACCCAAAAGGCTCTTGCGTAAGAGGGCGTATTAGATATAAAAACCATTCATGTGGCTTCACTTAATAGCTTAAACTTTTAAGATAGTTGATTCATGACATAATGTAAAAAATTTAAGTGACCAATAGGAATAATTAGATAAACTCACCTGAGTAATTACACCAAAGCTGCCAAGGGTGATCTTAGGAATGAAGTAAGGAATGCTTAGTTTTACTTGTTTTGGAAACGCTGCTAAAAAATGTCCAACTTCCTGCACAAAACCATACCCATAAGGTGGAAATATATACAAAAAAATCTGGGAGCGGGGAGAAGAAAAGGTAATTGACCGAATTTTGTGATATTGTGTGGAGAGAAAAGTAATCAAATAAGTAGTAAATAGTAATACATTTGGCTTCATGTTAAAAAAAAAAAAAGTAATACATTTGGCATAAAATCTAAAAAATTCTAGTTGGCCTAAGACACAGGGCAGGTATTTCTACATGGATAGCATTTGAGAATAACTACTTTATGCTGAGGATTTTCTAAATCCACAAACTATCTCATGAAACTTTTGACTACTATCATACACTGTTGTTAGTGAGTCAGCACAAGTGACTAGAATGCTGAATGGATTGATAGCTCCTTAACACAGATTGCATAAAAGCATCAGAGGTGAAAGGTTATAAGTTCATAACTAGCTTATTATGATAATCAGCCCAAGTCATTAGAGTGAGTCCTACAAATATCCACGATCAGCTATTGACAACCCCTATGTGACAGATCATAGGCAATAAAACATAAACTTTATCAGGTTAGATCTCCTCTATATGAATAAAAGTGGATTTTCTGAATCCGCAAACTATCTCATGAAACTTTCGACTACCATCGTAGATTGTCATTATTGACTCAGCATAGGTGACAAGAATGCTGAATTATAAGAGTGTCCAACAAATATCCACATGATCAGTTATTGACTATCCCCAAGTGACAGATCATAGACAATAAAACATAATTTGTTTATACTTAATCAGGTTAAACTTCATCTTGATCACAGTACCACTGCACAACTTGTTTGCACCAACATAAAGTTTACTTGTTGAAGTCAATACTGAAAAGTAGCAAGTTTAGTTTAATCATTTAGAACCCAGATTTCTATAACGGAAAAAACAAGTGTACTGTCAATAAAAGCAAAAAATCAGAAATTTCTATGAATAAAACACACCCAATTTATTGCAATACTGACAAAAGGGAATTTCAGTGAATAAAAATTGTATAAGCAAAAGCCCAAAAAAAAGTGAGAATGAATGCTTACATGAAATAGAAGAACCCCCAAGACACCATAGGGTTCAATAGTATTGGGATCCATGAAGTATTTCACAACGTCTGGAGGAAGTCTGTTGGTCTGATTAATCAAAAGCATGGCATCAACACTATCTATAACTGACAGTCTGAGCGAAGAAGATTGCTGGTAAGACATTGATGCGACCAATGACAATCAGAAAGACTTGATAAACAGTGTTGTTGTTTCACGGACATTTACCAATCAACACCCACACCCACCTGATGTTCAAAGAGCATCAACAACCAGATAAAGATGCAATTCCTAGGTAGCTCCACTGAGGAACCAACAGTTAGAAGAAACAAGAAAAAATGCAATCACAACTTGCCAAAAGTGCTGTCTGAATCAGGTTCCTCCACCATAAATATCACCTGTGCCTGTGCCTGTGCCTGTGACTGAATTAGAATGCCTTCTCCAAGGTCTCCAAAATCCAGTAGGGATTAGGGTTCTCAATCCTGAATAACTTGATAAAAAATATATGTTATGGGTGCTGGCTGGCTCGAACAAAATTCAGACTGGCCTCATATTTGTTTTGCAACTTATTTTAAAATTTTTTCGACTTCCCAGTGCTATGCTATCGAGAAGTCGTTCCATTTAAACACGTTGTGGGGAAGCGACTCCCCCGACTCCATGAAAAAGAAAAAATTATATGGGCATTGTTATACATCACGAAGAACATCTACAAAAGCTTTTACGAATAACCGCTAGTTGAATTAAAAAGAAAAAAACAACTTTAAGGTACTGATGCATACCAAATCACATAAGAGATTAATTGTGAAATGTAATACCTTTTTTTTTTTGTTTCACAAGTCGTTTCACAAATACGTTTTCGTACAAATGAGCATTATCTAACTACTAGTTGTCCTTAATTTCTCCCGTAATTTCGTATGCATGAGTACCTTAAAGTGATTTTTTTCGTTAATGTTTTTCATGATATATAACAATGCCTAATATTAGATAAGCTTTCCATTGCGATTCACTTATCGAAATAAAAGGTCAAGTCTTTTTACTGCAACTGAATACATATTTGGAATAGTTTTTTTTTTTAAGGAAAATATTGTTTTATTTTTAAAAATTTTATTCATAACATTTTAATTATAAATTATTTTAATTATAAAATAAATTAATTTAAATATATAATTACTAGTCAATAACTTCTTTTAAGGTTTTAAATTGTTGATGTAATTATAATTATGATTGTGTTTCTAATTATTATAATTATAGGTGTTGCAATCGTCAAAATGTGAATTATAACTATAATAACCGTGAAATTTTTTAACAAATAATATATTAAATATTTTTAAAAAAAATAGAAAGAGGCTGTAAGGGGCGGGGTGCCAAAGATCACACTAATTTGACGAACTAGATTTATTACTCAATTGACAACGTCATGAACAGTTATTTAATAGTTATTTCCCATACACCATCAAACTATATTTTAGTCCCTCTTGCCCCATGCTGTTGCCATCCTCCTTATCGTTTACTAGTTTACTTGATTTAATATTATAATATTTGTTATATGTTTTCGTTTTTTACACTTTGCTCTTTTTCTCCTCAACAACTTAGTTATAATTCTTTACTACAAGGAGATTTTTTTTTTCTCAAAAATGCAAAATTCATTAGCTAAACATGATGAAAAAGCTCACCAAAAAAAAAAACATGATGAAAAAATATTAAATTACGTTTACAAAAAGCAAATGTTTGCAATCTTAAAAATGTAAATCAAATAAGCTATAAAGAAATAGGTAAAGTCATTGTTAAAGCAATCTTAACTTTTATTTGATCCCACTTAATGAAACCTTTATTTACTTTATTAGGCAAAAAATGTTTAAAATTCAATTTAAAATTCTGACTTATATTATTTTTTTATTAATTTATCTTAAAATACACGAACATGATAATCAATATTTTTTTTTTGAGAAAGTGAGAATAATTAATTTACTATATGCTAAAATAAATTAGTTTTATATATTTTCATTAACTATAATCATGATTCTATTTTATATTAAAACTGACAATTAGACTAAAATTAATCAACTAATTATACCAAACAATAAAATTACTAAGACGTTTTATTTATTCTTATTTTCAATTTCATAAAATTTGAATCCCGAGCGCAAGAGCAAGAGAAACAGCGGGGCGCAGAGGATCAATGTCGGAAGCAGTTCCCAAATTGAACGAGCCCCTTTTCCTTCTATGCGGGGAGCTGGTCCTTCCATGGCTGACCCCATCAGAGCTCGCCAATGTCTCTATGACCTGCACGCCCTTTCGTCAAATCTCCAACTCCATCACTCTCCGCCGATCCTCCGAAGCTTCCAGAGGATTCGAGAACTTTCCCGTCCCTTTTCGCAACGCCGTCGACGACCACCCATATGCTTACTTCCTCTATACTCCTTCCCTCATTCTTCCTTCTGCTGCTTCCCACCTTCTCCGTCAATCTTGGGGTTCCGCTAATTTCGCTTCTGCCCCGGCTCTGCCAGCAGCGGAATCGGTGAGTTTGGTTGACGAGTTGGGTCAGAACGTATCTGGCTGTGACTGCGAGGCTTGTGGAGATGAAGGTTCCGGTTCCAGGTGTCCCTGTTTGAGCTTGGATGGGTTGGATGTGGCTAGCGAGTGTGGACCTAGTTGTCGATGCGGGTTGGAGTGTGGGAATCGGTCGAGTCAGAATGGGTTTGCGGTTCGGTTGAAGATTGTGAGGGATAGGAGGAAAGGATGGGGTTTGCATGCTGATCAGTTGATTCAGAAAGGGCAGTTCGTATGTGAGTATGCAGGTAAAGTAACACTCTTTTATGAAAAGAAATCATGGTCATTTGCCTCGTTCTGCTACTTAATTTGAATGGGATTAATTTATGTTTATTTTCGCTGCTCATTTGTTGATACTGAAAAATCATAGTGACTGTTGGAGGAAGTAAATGAATATCAAGGTCTGTATTGTATTGTATTGATACTAATGTTACTGGATGAGGTGCAATTTTTTTAACCCAAAATTGAGACCTGCAAATTCGGTTTTTGTCGCATCTGTAGGAGCAGTCGGTTGCATTTTGTTGTGTAAATGCAGAAGGAAAGTTAAAATAAAAATGGGTTAAACTCTGGATTTCTTGTCATTGTGATTAGATGATTCTACAACTAGGACATGAAGACTGAGTTTTCTTGTATATACTAACATCTGGAAGATTGGGACAGATCAATTCATGCATCCAAAATGAATTCGTAGGGCTCTCTCTCTCTTCCTCTGTCTGCCTGTCTCGATATTTTAGTACTTGCCAAACCCTACTCATTAAGGTTGGTGGTATGGTACAACTAAACGCAATGCTATTAATTCTTCAGAAAATAGATGGTTCAGTGATTTTGCTTTTTTTTTTTGTGGGGCTGAAGTCGTGAAGGCTTTCTTGATTTGCAAATTCTAGTGTGTCTAGTCAATGAGGGGAGTAAAATGAGGATGAGAACATCTGTGAGCAATGTGACCATTACAAGGTTAAACATGAAGATGTCAAATTTCAAATTTGTGAACTTCTTTTTTGTAGTTAGTTCAATTGTTTGTCATATCAAAAGGACAAGAAAAGTATCATACAACTGTGATGCACCTCTTATCAGAAGGATTGTGAAGATGCTGCATATTGACTCTTCATCTGGGTTTTCTGTGGTGTGCCTGATCAAAATTATTCAAACCTTTCTCAAACAGCAGCCACAGAGATTGCTGAAATTTTCTGCTGGTTGATGGTCTGCGGTCTCAGTTTTCCATCTTTGTAGTTTTTAGTTTTGGGGCCTGGGAGACCTCCTGTGCTAAAATACTAAAAAGGTACTAACGGCATAGGGATTCTGTAGGATATTGGCTTTTCTTGATTTTACCTTTTTCTTTAATTGAATTCAAGACTTTATGTAGGTGAACAATCAAGTAGCTAAGACCTAATTGTTTGGACTAAACTATCATCCTTTTTTTATGTTTGCAACTTCAGGTGAAAGAAGCTTCCTGAACTCTTACTCTATTTTTTGTTATCAGTTGTCAATTTGTTTCCAAACCTCAGTAAGGAGGTGCTTGACTGCTTGGCATGCCAGTATTTTAATATTGTTCTGTAAAGATAAGTCGGTGTCTTGGATGTGTATGTCTGGTATGGCAACATCATATCAAACCATGTGAACTTAGGAGTTAGGATGCCTGCGAATCTAAAATTTCCACAATCTTAGTTATTCTGTGCATGTTTTGAATGACTTTTTTTTAGTTATACCAAACATGGGTTCTTGAATTCCCTTACATCCAAGATACCTAGTATCTTACAATTCCATGTGAAAATGTATGGCATAATAGGTGCCTCCCTAAAAGTTAAGAATTTGTGACACACTCAAATAAATTAACTGGTGGTGGACTGGTGGGAGTGAGGCAGGTGACACTGATTTGCAAACTTCTGTTATGAAAGAAAGTAATAAAAAAATTTGCATGTATTACTTAGAGAACCCTTTGTTATTTGACTAAAAGGGGAACTGAGTGGCACTTTCGTTTGATGAGAAATATAGAAATTATGATGGTGAGGTCAGATACATCTAAAGAATTGTCTGAATCTCCACCCCCGCCCCTCTCAAAAAGAAAAAAATTGTATGAAGATTCGTAGAAACTACCTTGTAGTGTATGCTTCATTGCCAATAATTTCTTGATTCTTTTACTTGTGTTCTCATGCATGGCTTTTTTTATTCCCATATGCATTCTTGTAAATTAATACGTGGTTTCCTGTTTCAAAAAGGTGAACTCTTGACAACCAAGGAAGCAAGGAGGAGACATCAATATTATGATGAACTTGCATCACATGGTCGTTTCTCTTCTGCTCTTTTGGTTGTAAGGGAGCATCTTCCATCTGGCAAGGCATGTTTGAGAATGAATATTGATGCTACAAGAATAGGAAATGTTGCAAGGTTTGTTAACCATTCATGTGATGGTGGTAATTTAAGCACAAAGCTTGTTAGAAGTTCAGGAGCTTTGTTCCCCCGCCTTTGCTTCTTTGCTTTGAAAGATATCCAAGAAGATGAAGAGCTTACTTTTAGCTATGGAGAAATCAGGAAAAGGCCCAAGGGTTTGCCATGCTTTTGTGATAGCTCTTCTTGCTTTGGAACATTGCCCTCAGAAGACACTTGAGAGATATTGCTGTTTAGGGGTGTGGCTTAGATAGTTGTCAAAGGAATTTTGATCTTTGTTTTCATGAGATGGGAGGGAGCCCCATTTTGGGGGGTTGGGGGTGGGTTGGCATTGTATGTGTCTGTATAGGACGGTGTACGTTTTTTCTTTTTTAAGAAAAGAAAAAAAATTTGATAATAGTTCATAACAGGCATTGCAAGCAGCAGCAGACAGCAGTCTGCTAGATATTTTTTCATAACAGGCTGAAGAGTGTTTAGGTAACTACTGATATCTGTATGTGGTGCAATGATTGCAAGAAATATCAGTGATTTTCATTCTGATAAAAATCTCCATTATCCATCTCAAACTTGACGCATTCTTTAATTGGAGCTTTGACGTTTGAAGTTTGAAGTTCCACTTGATGCCTCGTTAGAAGACTAGTTTAAATTCATTTAACAGCTAAGACGCCAAATAATTTGTCTTCGAATCATGAGATGTATCAGAGGAAGGTGATGTGATATACACTTGTATATTGGGTGGGAGTAGTGACGTGAAACACCGGTGCAATGATGCAATGGTACGTTGACATGGTCTTACCAATCAAACTTTCAAGTCCCGCCCCTTAAGTGCAACTTCAAATTTATGCTCAAAAGGCATGCTTCTTGTCTCGGAATCACGAGTTAGTTTGTTTTGAAAAACAGTTTTCAGAAGTTTGTTGGTTCCTATGTTCAAGCACCATCCTTTGTTTTTTAAGAATTTGAAGGTGTTTTTGTCAACCGAAAAACTAGAGCATGTTTTTGAGCATTTTGCACATCTTTGACTCAGGCAGGACATCACACATTATCGTCATTCCCCACTAGCATGGCGCCTGGGGAGTGCAGACTTTCTTATTTGAGTCATACCAACTCCGAAGAGACTAAGGAGTGGACTAGCTGTGGACTTGGACTTGTCTTTGTCCTTTGCCAAAGAAAAATATAATCAAGTTTCATGATTATTCTGATAGTAATTTTGGTAAAAGATGAGAGGCAGGGAAGTGCGGGCGGGTTAACCATTCAATTCGGTTTTTAGTAGTTAAAACTCATTCAACTTCAGCCCTTTATCCTTCGCAAAGATATCAGAATGGCAGGATTTTCCATTGCTCTTGTATTACATGATGAGAAAATCAGAGAAGCATTCTCATGACATGCATTGCAGTTATAGGCAGTATTTATTAACTTGATTGTGAAAAGAGGGCAAAAGGATGTAGCAAAGTAAACAAAAATGGCAACTCATTGATGGTGAAAGTACTATCTCATGGTTGAAGACATGCGGAATCCGTCTTTCTTCCTAATCGTCTTCCTCATATTGGGACAACCGAGAGAGTTAAAGAGGCTCTAAGGTGTGTGATGAGGGTGCTGTCTCCATTGCAGGATCAAAACCGGGGTTGAAGCTGCTCACGTTCATAAGATCAGTGGAAGCAGATGAATTGTTGGAGTACGCTGGCAGCAGTGTTACATTGATGTTTGGCTGCTGTGGTTGCTGCTGCGTGCTCTGAAGAGCATTTGCATATACAAACCTACTATTTATCAGCTGAGTTTGCATCATTCCGAGTTCTGCTTGCAAAGATGCCACCTGAATAGGTTAAAAAATGAAATTAGAAGGGAGTGTTATGCAATAAAGTTTTAGAGTAATGCTAGACTTAGAAAATTTTATTCACACAAAAAGTAACTCCCCTTTTATATCTTGGAATCTACTGAGGATTATATTAGCACTTTTTTGTACAATCCAACTGCTATTAACACTTATTCGTCCTGTTTATTCATTTTAAAAATTGTTCATTTAACATTATCCCAAGCTATATATACATGATTTAATTAACCAACCTATTAAAAGGTTTAAAAGAAACACTTTTTTATATTGGCTTCTGTTCACAAAATGTTACAGAAACTATATATCTATGTATCCGAAGACAACAGAAAGTAGAAAGGCTAAAGAATTTACCCCATATTTTTCTTTTGTATATCTTTTATCATGTAAATTATAGTGAACTAGCATATTATAATGTCCGATTTTTCAAGCTAGAAAATAGGCGCATTAAGTCCATTTGTTTCTCGTAAAAGAAAAAAAAATCAGTAAAAAGCAGCCGCGAAACTAGGGATATATAGATATATTCCAGTCAACCTGTTGTTGCAAAGCAAGAATGGTGGACACACAGCCATAGACCGGATCAGACAGCCTTGCCTGAGCCTCGTACGATATGGTGACAGCTGCTTCATGCAGGCGGTTCGCCGGAATATGCAGCAAGAGCTTTGACACATTGCTGGCACCGAACACCTTGTGCACGGCTGCGAACCGGGCTGCACCCTGGTCTGAACCAAAGTGGGCTGCAAAGATGCACCCATTAATGCACTTCCTCTACAAGAACTTGCACGCCCCACATGGAGCTGCCGGAGATGCCACTGCTGCCTCTTGTGTTGGTGCTGCCGTGGCTCGTTTTGCTGCCGTGCCTTTACGCCTAGTTGCAGAAGTGCCATCCCCACCTTGCGGCTCGGCCACGTTGGGTACTATGATAATAGAGATCAAAAGAGAAAGGTGGTGGGTGTTGATGCTTATATGAGAGATGTTTTGGGGGTGTGCACGTTCGTCTCGTGACTGGGTTGGCAAGGTGAATGTGGTAAGCTTTTTGTTCTTCGAGAAAGAGCGTGACGTTATTGGTTGGTGAGGGAGTGTGTGAGGAGCACGTGCAAAGGGAGTGATGGTAATACGTGGCTCTCTGCGTTTTTTTATTAAGAAAAATTTTAAGTAGGAGGGAGGCTATCCCATATAATGCGTGAGTACATGTTACAAATCTCAACGAAATTTACAGTAATATTTAAAGATTATCAAAACCTTTCAAAAATATATAATTTAATTCTACTCGTTAAGCTAATCATTATATCCATCTACATTTTTATTATATAAAATGCATGTTTCTTAGATGGTGTATATTAAAATAATGGTAAAATGGTGGTTGTATATGAAACTTGAAAGGTTGTCTTTGTGGGAAAGCACAAGAACTGTGCAGTCTTTGCGGCTCTTCGCGTGTGGGGTGGTAAAACCAGATGTCCATGGGTGTCGTGGCCAGGCACTCATCCAAGATTGCTTTTTTCTTTTTCTTTTCTTTTGTTCAAGCAAGCAATAGAATAATAGATAAATAATTAGGGGCTGCTAAATAATACAACTGAAAAGTGTGGAGTGATTATAGAGATGCAAATTATCTTGCACTACTAAAAAAGAAGAGGCTAAAATCGAGATGAATTGCTTTTTTCCTCATCTCCTCTACTTGATTAGTATTAGGGAGTGAGAATCAACCGTTTTCACTCTCACTCCAGTCTCCATTTTCTGTTCTTTTTTTTTTTTTGTCGAAAGTGTGTTTCAAATCTAGTTTTTCGAAGCTTCCTTTAGTGCAAATGAAGTGTAGTTTTTTCTCCAAAAATTGTAATTCAACTGACACAAGTCTTACAAGTATCTTTAATATTGAATCTCACTTAAACTAGTTTTCCTGCACTTTAGTTTACTCTACTGTTTCTGCGCCTCTTATGTAATTAAAAATAAGAAAATTGTTACTCTTGCACTATTTTATTTACACTTCTTTCTACACTTTTTTATTATGAAAAAAATAAAAATTAAATTTTTTTTATTTTTCTATAAAAAAAGTATAAAAGGGAGCTGCAAATAAATAAAAAAAAGCTTAGAAAATAAAGTGCATGTTTTTTACATTATTTGGTAAAGGTTTTTTTTTAATGAAAGAAAGGCGCCCTCAAGAGTGTTCATACATAGGTCCACTAAAGTAACTTGCGAAATGGGCTTGATTGGGGCTGATGTATATCATACATATACCCCCCATAGTTTTGTTTTTTTTTCCTCTTGTCGTTTATATCATACACACCCACATATTTTCTCTTGCACGTGTAAGAGAAAATCTATTTAGTTTATACTCCCATCCCATTTATGCTCTCTCAAATCCTAGTATTCAACACCACGTCAAAAAAAAAAAAATCTAGTAGTCTTCATGAGGCATATCACACATGCAAATAACTTTTCCCTTTCGTCTTCCTTTACGTAAGTGTGTCTAGATTAAAATTTATAAATTTGGTTTTAAATTAATTTAATTTTATAAGTTTAATTTTATTTAAAAATAAATTTATATAACTGTAATTTATATTTAAAAATTTTTATTTAAAAAATGCGTTTAGTAAAATTAATATTGTTTAAATATTATTTATTAAAATTACTTTTAAATATATAATTATTAAAAATAATATGAACCCAATACTATTATCTCTTTACCTATATGTCTCTTCACCTTATCATCAAAGAATTAATACTTTTATTTACATATGAGCCTTCAACTAGTTATTTTATAATAAAAAAAACAGAATGTGACAATTAAAAAATTATTTATATTTTTTATTAATATAAAAATAAGATAGATTTATTTCAAAACAAACAAAGATTTAGAAGGATAAAACATGTTGGAAGAAAAAAACAAACTAAAAACCAAACATCCTAAAAATTAGAAAAACTCCCAATTAGTGGTTGAAAAGCTGGTTCAACATAAAACAATTGTCCCCCTTTTATTTTTAGGAAAATAAAACTTCCCACGATGAGCACTTTAACCCTGTCCCACACTACCTATTTTATTCCTTCTCTCTTTTTGTCATTAATGTCACATCTGTCAGTATCGTTACTGTTAGGATGAAGTGCATATTTTAGACTAAAGTACCTACTTTATAGAGCCTTGACCAGACCTGCAGGCTTACTGTTTACATTGGTGAATGATTCCATATCCTCCTTGTTCTCTTTATGTTACATGACAGTGTTCCAATTCCAGACTGATCTACTCACCTTACATGTTTTCTGGTATGTCTGACAGAGATAAAGGCATTACCCTGGACTTTAGCTGCTACAGTTTATATCCAGGATGGTTGCCTTATGCATGTGGAAATGGTTGCCCCTTGTTTTGTTATATCTTTTCAGGCCTTCTAGTCTTTTCTATTCTTGACCACAAAATTAAAGTAGGGAAAGCCGGTGGTGGGCCCTCAGTCATTTGTCTTTTCTGACTTTAGGAAATGAAACATGATTTGTGCTTAATGGCTGCAACCATTATCAAACTTCGGAATTGGTTTGCTAAGCTTGCCCCAACATGTACTTACATAGAAGTTTGAGGATTACAATGTAACCTTGTAGAGGCTCCCGCAAGTAATTCATGTTTTGCTGGCCTTTCAGAGCAGTTCTTACTTCTTTTTTCTTAGGCATGGGAGTTGAATGCATCCATGGGAACCATGTCAGTGTATTATGGCCTTGAGACACCATCATATCAATATTCATTCTCGATACCCAATAAGCTAAACTATTGGCCCACAGAACTTGAATCATGGATTAGGCCTAGACGCTTTTTTTCAAGGTCTTCATAGTACTGGTCATGATCATGGGATAAACATGCACATGCAGAAAAATTGACAAAGAATATGCCTTGCACAAAATGAATGAGAGCTTGCCTGCTGCAGGAAGCTGCTTTTGCAATAAATATCCTAGAGCTATTATAGATTGTACGTTTTGAAAATGAAAGAGAAGGCAGGGGAAGTTCAAAAGTAAAGAAGAATAATTTAATCTTGCCAATAAGGATGGAGCAATAGCATCAAACCCAACTGGTCCAACATTGTTAAAAGAAAAAAAGAAATTCTTGGTTATTTTGCCACTGCTCCTATGGCAGTTGCATTCCCAGTAATAAAAACATGAATGCACTTTACCTTACATGGTGTAAGACATAATATAATTTTTCATTAGAAGCTCTGCTGTTTTGGGGCAAAAAAGTTACAACATGAACATGTACCATTCTGATGCTGTAAACTGGAAAACTCACATTCTGTAACCATTAATCTTACAGGCTTATAGTAAAATATACACAAAAAAAAAAACGTTTGAAAACCTCTATATTGACACTAATGGAAGGTCCTTCGTCGAGGTTCTAAAGGTGATCCAGGAGACCCCTCGCTACTTTGAGAATCCCCTCTCCATGCATCCTGGACTTGAGCAGCAAACTGCAAATTCCACAAAACATCCTCTATAGAGGGTCTATCTGCTGGCTCTTTAACCAGGCACCTCACACAAATCTCCATCATTGTCTTCAATGACTGATCCAAGCACACCTTGCGAACTGCTGGATCTACAATGCTCGTCCGAGCTTCATCATCAGCTATTATGCATGCTTGCAACTGCTTCATGTTCCAGTTAATGGAAACAGAGTCATAAAAATTGCAAATGATTTATATTGAAATGGTATGGATGATGACAACTACCGTTATCTTGCAATCTAATAATTTACTTTGATAACCTATGAGCATGTGAATATGAGTCTGAACACTGCTTATTCCGAAAGATTAAAAAATAGAAAATAAAATGAAAATAGTGAATAAATCAGAATCTCTTTTATTACCCGATCCTTTAGAGTGTCCGTATCATTCATTGGCTTTATTGTCCTTCCTAGAATCAGTTCCAGTAGTATTACTCCAAAGTCATATATATCAGACTTATCTTCATGTTTTCCACTGCAAAACAACATAATTCATTAAATAAACAGTTTGCATATTTATTTTCTAATGAATCACAATTATCTTCTAGACCTTTGCATACATATCACATATGGTATCTAAAATTGCAGCATGACGAGTCCTCTTTTTCATTAACAGAAGTTTAGTGCATGTTACTCAACCTGATTAAATTTATATCACGTACCTTTTGTTAACGCTAGGACTTTTGAATCCACTGGAAGGATTTCCACGCTCAACCTGCAAGGATAAGCTAAGGTGAATACCAACTGAAGCCTTTTTTCTAGGAAAAACATACTGGGAAAACATGATTTTTTTCTCCTCATAAAAGAAAACATAATAATTCATAATTATTCTCTTCATACCTTTCCCACGTTGGATAACAAAGGCAGGTTATAATTGCTGATTTTTGCAACAAGATTCTGATCCAGTAAAACATCTGTTATCTTGAGATTTTTTGAATATACACCAGGGACAATCCCTGTATGCAAAAATTGGATGCCCTTCGCTACTCCAATTGCAGCTGCTATGCGTTGGGTCCAACTCAGAGATTTTCTAGAATGCCCATCTACCAAATAACATGTAAGGCATCATACCATAATTTTAAAGGGCAGAAAATGACTAGTCAAGGTAGAGGATATCAGAAATGGCATTACTGTCTCAATCTTCCATTACAAATTCATGGTAACTGAAATGACTGGTAACAGAAAAGCTTAACGGTATTGGCTCCTAAAATATAAATTTAGAACTTCATGTGAGTGATGTATAGAGATCACCAGAGGTAGAAGGAAATTATTTGTAACTACTACTAATGGAATTTCCTCTTAGATAAATTTCCCTATCCAGTCTTTTCGATTAGAAAGAATAATACCATTTTGTCACCCTCCAATCTGAGAGAAACTAGTATTTTATGAATTACCAGAGATCCAGCTCTTGAGCGTGCCATTCGGTACGTATTCGAAGACAAGAAATATTCTGCTGACACTTGAATCATCTAAATTACATTCAAAGCAGTGTCCAAGAGCACTGACTAAATGACGATGCCTGTGTTTCGATATCAGCTCTATGTGGTGCATAAAGTTTTGAGTGCTGTAGCGTTTTTTCATTTTTACACATCTAATCGCAACAAGCGAACCATCCTTCAGCTGACCTCTGTATATCTGAGACATATAAGAAAAACGCATTATTTTAAAATAAACACACATCACTGAAATGTTAAAAGAGAAAAAAGTTGCAATTTATAGTAACAACTTCAGGCCTAATAATGAAGTAGTTGAATCATGGCTGCATGGTCAAACTACTTTCCTGATGCAGGCTGTCATACCACTGGCAATTGAAGGAAAGAAAACCTAGACTTAAAGCTTGATGTTCTATGAATTTAATTCAGGTATACATAAGCTGAGAAGCGGTGATATGATGCCATGACCATGTAGTAGCCAAAGCATGTATGTCATGGAAAATTTAATCTGTCAAGAGTTAACATTTTCAGGTTAAAGATGGAGTAATTCCTCAATATGGGACAGCACCCTCCCTTGTACCATTCCAGCTGTCCCTTAATTTAATTAAATAGTATTAGACAGAAAGGTACCAAAGCTTGCTTACTTGTACCATTATAATGATTTAGCTGCCTTAATTTCCCTTTCATACTACATTCATAGTATAATCACTTTGTCAGCAACTTATAATTTGAACACCAAAACTAGGTGGACTGATCAAGCATTTCTTTCAGCTGGGCTTGATTTGTCAAATCCATGAGTTCAGGAACACATTTACTAAAGCTCATGGCTCAAAAGAAATGCTCCTCTATGAAGAAGTTAATTAAAACAAAGTGGCATACCTTCCCATGAGAACGTTCACACATAATAGAAGCCATGTCAAAGTTGTTTGTAGCTGCCTCAATCTCTTCCAGTGAGAAAGTTCTATAAGTTGGCAGGCCAACTGTTCCCGACTTTGTTGTTTGAGATATATACCCTTAAGTACGGGGAAAACAAATTATTGTCATCTATCTTTAATATGGAAGTATACATAAAAATTTATTAATCAATTATAATTCTTCTATACCATCTTATCCAAGAAATTATTGCCAACCAGTTGCCTTCATTGATCTTAAGATTCTGATAACTTATTCAGCTGCAATTAAACATCTGTTGTTTCTTTTATCAAATTCAAACAACACAAGTGGGGAACATTTTCTATTCAACTATAACTAGAGCTGTATGAGTATAACTTTGTCCTATATCCAATTAATTAATATTTCTATAGATTAAAATTAGTTTCTTCTCATCATCTTAATTTTCCAATACATGATACTAGTATATTTCTGATATATAAAACCAACTCTTGTTGATTAAAGGATCAGGGCAGCCACAGCAGGCAAGAGATGGTGCAATTTTATAATTCCAATAAGGCAAGAACCGACTAAACTAAAGCACCTAAATTAAATTACCAAATTTCTTCCAAATAACATAGTTTAAGCATGTACAAAGGTAACTCCAGTATTTTTCTTTTGTTATAGTGATAACGCAATTTCAGTATTTAATTTTTCTTTGGCTACACAAAAATCCTATTCTCCATGTTAATGGGCTATAGTGCAGAGTCCAATAATTCATTGCACTAATTAACAATTGACTTACATATGTTTGAGATTTTTCTAAATCTTCAGCATGTGGAGAAATGCATAAAAATGTAGAAGGTAGTTGGAGCATGCACACATACACATGCAAATTTGAGTGTGTGCATTTGAGTGAGAAAGAAAGAGTTACTTGCATCAGAGAGTAACTTAGAGGTGTATCCTGAAGCTGCATTCTCTGGTATTAATTTTGTTGGAGGATTCTTCATTTTGCTTTTGGAATTTCCTCTTCTAATAATAAAGAAAATCAGCGCAACAAGTGCTACTCCTCCAAAAGCCCCACCTACTATTCCAAGGGAAAGGACTACCTTAGTTACTCGTTTGCGCTTCTTTCTCTCAGGTAATATTCCCACAGCTAAGGCTTCAGTGTGGCAAAAGGGCAGTGCATGCTGATTTTGATTTGTATCCTCTAGACAATTTCTAGCATACAGGATCGTCCTATCATTGGAATTAGACAGTAAACATCTAGGTAAGGTCCCAGTCAAAAGATTTGAGGATAAATCCACTGCTTCAAGTTCAGAATTGCAAGACAGATTCTCAAAAAGCATCCCTGTTAATTTGTTTCCAGAAATGTTCAAATAAGTAATAGAAGGAAGTGATAACAATGCTAGCTGGAATGGCCCAATAAATGTATTTGATGAGATATCCAGTCGCTCAAGCTGATAATATGAGGTCACTTCAGCAGGGATACCAGACCTGAACTTATTGTTTCTTAGTACTAGAGTAACCAACTTGTTACCAAGCTGAGGAAACTGAGGTCCAAAAGCATTATCATCCAATTCCAGCACTTGAAGATTTGTCAAACGGCTCAAATCAGGTACTACTCCATAAAAATGATTATGAGAAAGTGAAAGAATCCTCAGATTCTCCAAGCTACCAAGCGAATTCGGTAGAGACCCATTAAACAAATTATTTTTCAGACTTAACACAGTTAAGGCTGGAAAAGAATGCAGCCAGTCAGGAAGCTGGCCAGAAAACATGTTGTCATCAAGAATGAGTGTTTGGAGATCTGGCAGTGATGAAAGCTCATGAGGGATGGCACCATATAGAAAATTCGAACTCACATTAACTATTTCTAGTGATGACAAACGAGCAATCTTACCAGGCAGTGGACCCCATATACCAAGAGAAACCAGTGTGAGGACCTTCAAATTGGGAAGGCTGACCAGTGTTGTGAGAAAGGAATCTATTGAGAAATTTCGAGGAAGAAGCGGAGCACTTCTTTCACCTAGTATGTGCAGCTGGGTTATGGTGTTTCCGTAGCATACAACAGTAGAAGAGTTTGAATCTGTCCTGCAAAAGTCTGTGTAGTTACTCCAGCTGCTTAAAACAGTAGGAAAGTTCAATAGCCGTTGAATTCTTAGAAGGGTCTGAGACTGGGAAGATTGCAGTTGATCTGAATGATGGATGGAAAGTGAAATTGTAACCAAAACCAGAAGCACTGAAGGATGAAGTATATTTGCCATTGACCGGGTATGCAGGACCAGCATCAGAGCTAAAGTTAGCAATGAACAAGATAGTGTTCGTTATATTCTAGAAAGTGCTTGGGTAAGTATATACTCAATGTATACTCAAGATTACAATCCTCTCAAAATTGAAGCTTGATTCTCCAAGACCACAAGCAGAAGCCCTGCAATTACAAGAAGGCATGTTAATTTAAACGGACATAAGAAAGTGGTAAGCATATATTGAATTAAACTAATCCAGCATTACACTCCAAAGAGTGAATGAACTCAATATTTTGAGTTAATCGAGAGCCAAATTTCTTCAAGATTGATGGCTCAAAGAAATTCATTATTTCACGGAAAATCAACAAACAAAAGCATAACCACATGAGAAAATTTTGGCTATAACTCAACATCATGAAAAGTTTACCGCAACTGAGTGAATAAACAAACCAATGAGTGCTATGAGTGTAGCAGTTTTTAGAGTACAGTGTGTATTCTCTTTCTATTTCAACCAAAACCAAGCAAATCTGATGATTGTAGTTACAGATATTCACCAGCTGCTCCCAAAATTACCAAAAACTCCCAATGAGTCCTCCACAAACCAGCTATGGACCCAACCCAGATTGTAAAATGTGAAAAACTTCTCATTACATCTCGTTCTTGCGGCAAATTTGAAATTTGAAATTTAAAGAACAAATAGTTAAACCAAAAAATAAAAAATGAGAAGAAAACATAATTTAAATACCTCCGGAACTTGCACGGGCCACCCGGTTGAACAAAATCCAAATTTTTTTTCAACCATACATTGAGAAACCCATCAACAAGTCTCCAAATCTTACTGACACATGGAACCCATTTTCCCAGGTGTCAGCTTTTCTCTGCCCACACCAAGACAAATTGGTGACCCGGTTGAAAGCAAATGAAAGGGCCAAAATTCAGACACTGGACTATCTCACAAACCGACATTTCATCATTGTCAGTTATAAATGAATCGACAAACTTTTCCTCCATTTTTTACCGGGAATTTTTTCTTTTCTTCTCTTTCGTTCCTCTGGAAGGCCTAAAGGGAAGCCATAGCTTCACATGGAAAAGCAAAAGAAAGAATCTTGCAGAGAAGGGAACCCTTTATTCTTCACTAGGATTCTTTAACATCAGCATGTGGAGTCAAGCAGATTTGGTTGAAGTAGCAAATTTGTACCTTTCTCATAATTTTGAAGGGAAATTTACTAACTTTAGGCTTTGGCTGAGAGCACTAACTTTAACTTTCAGGAACCAGTAAGCCATGGCTTTATCTAACTTCAACTGTTTGGCATGGCCCCTCGTTTTACATACATATCTGTTGCTTTTCGGCGCCTTCCTTTCTCTCATACTAGTCAATTTCCCCTCATTTCTGTGTCAGTTCTGTGGTAGAATCAATGGGCCATTGAAGAGTTATCGTAACCTCTGTAACCTTATTTGTGTTCACTCTTTTGAAGAGAGTCATGTGACCTTTCATTTGGGTTGTGTTGTTCGAGGATATTATTATGGTTTCTTGTCTGTTTGTTTTTTTTTAGTATAGATATTCAAATTCTTGTAATATAAAAACGTAAAATTAATAATAAATTTAAAATAAATTAGCTTGAATTTATAATATTCAAATATATATATATATATATATAAATAATAAAATAATTCCTATTACTTGCACGTATTATTTGATGCACATTTCTCCTCACTTGTACATACTATGAGTTGGCAATTTTTTTTTTTTATCACCCATCATAATATCTTATTTTTTATTGTGTGATAGAAATTTATCTGAATTGAAAAATGTGAAAAATGCAGAATTTTTGGTTTGTGAATTATTTTCCTTCAACGTAGGGTTCATTTCATGACCCACCACTTAAGTTGAAGCAACGGAATCAAGCAACCAAAGAGGTAATCCACCATGGAATTCAGAGCTTTATCATCATAAGCATACGAGGAAAGGATATATGAGAGGGGAAAATATTGCTTTTTTTTTTAATCAAAAATATTCTGTTACGTGACTCAGTTGAGTTGTATTATTTATATTTATAAATGTAACTCATTTTTATTATAATTATATAATAAATTATAAAATATTTATTAATTATAAATTTTTATAATAAATTTTTAAGATTTATAATAATAATGTTCAAAAGTCTTAATTTGAGTAATATTAAGTCTTTTTTAAAATTACTTAATTTTGAGTTTAAATTTTATTGTTCATCTTCTCTTTTCATATTAGGTCATAATCTATGAAGAGATTTCTTTCTTTAGTTTCAAAATTTTTTAGTTTTTCAAAAATATTATTAACAATCAATTAAATATAAATAAAAATGATAAAATTGAAAACATAAATATTTTTTATAAATATATTTTACGATTACAGTTACTTTCAAGTTTTAAATATATAGAGTTATCTTCTTTTTACATATAATATTATAATTAGCTTCAAATATAATTTATTTTTTTACAAAATTATTTTTATTTAATTAATTTTAATTATAATAAAATTTATAATTAATAATTTTATAAAATAATTATTAAACAAAAATAAAAAATGTTAGACAATTGTTTTTATTTAACTATTGTGCCTTTCAAAATGCTATTAAAAAATGTTAATATTAAAAGATATTAATTTTAATTTATTATTAATATAAAATATTTTATACTATCATCCAATCACATCTTGTTAAATCATTAAAAATATTTGATTAAAATAATAATTATTTAAAAAATAAAGCTCTTTTAATAATTTAAAAATATATAATTAGGTGGTAATATAAAAAAATATTATAATAATCATGGATCATAATTAAATCTATATTAAGAAATGTTATACAATTCATTAAAAAACTAGTATTCAAAAAAAAAAAAATTAGCAAAGGAATCACGATCTTAATATTACTTGCTTTTTCTTCTGCCCCACCATTTTCCCATTGCCTGCCTCTTTCTTCTTTTTGCCTTTCGCTTTCAAAAGAGAATTATATTCCCAGGAATTTCCATTGGTTCTAAGTTCAAAACCTTCGTGATGGGGATGTCGTTGCTATGCCATGCAATCATAAATGAATTTAAAAATCGGACGTTGATGTTCTTCTACGAACCGAAAAGGTGGATAGGGCCATATATTTGCGAACACTCTTTATTATTTTTATAGAGAAAATTTACATATTAGTTTCTGAAAATAAACCTTATTCGTAATTTAGTCCTAATTTAAATTAAATGTACAATTTAATTCTTACTTTATTCAAATCATTTTTTTAACAAATTAAATAAGAAAATCACCCTCACCTAGCTCGATTTCATTACATAATTATCAAAAAAGTTATTTTAGAAGTTCGGAAATTGCCCATTCCAAGACAACTTCTAACCTAACTTTAAAATAAACTTGATTAATATAGTTTGAATATATATATATATATATATATAGCAATTGGTTTTATATTAATCCGCTTTCCATCCTTTGTCCTCAAGTGCAGCAGCCATCATGGGTTGGTTAACTTTGGTTGTCTTCACATGCCCATAACTTGTCAAAGCTAGGTTGAGAAGTTGCCTTCAAACCTTTAAAACAATTTTAAAAAGAAAATCATGTAAGAAATATAAAAGGTTAAATTACAAAATAATTTCTTTTAATTATGAATTATGCGTAAAAAATATTATTATATTTTAAAATTTAATAATATAACTCTTTAAATTTATCAAAACATATATTTTAATATAAATTAAACCTTATATATGTACAGAAATTTTTCTATAAAAAATTAATATGTACAATTTTATAAATTTAAAAAATTAAGTTAATAAATTTCAAAACACAAAAAAAAATTTACACATAACCCATATTTAAATTTTTTTTTATAATTTAGTTAATATAAAATAAAAGGTGAGAACTCGACCATTATATGACAAAATCAGTGTTTTTATTTGAATACATAATTTCTAAACTTAGTTAATTTGAAAAATACTTTTATAAAAGATTTAATATTTCAAATATTAAAAAAAGATTTTTAAATAAAAATTCTGTACAAATCAAATCACTCATCTCAAAATCTCCAGAAATATCCCGAGAAAAGCAGGCGTTTGACCCTTTCTTCGGGAAGGTTTTCCCACATGAATGGCTTCCTTAAACAAGTCAAGCTTATGCACCACTCGGTTCATAGTTCTTGGTCAACTTAACACGCGTCTTTACCCTTACAAACTGGAACCAAGCCAAATCCAAAACAAGAATCAAAAGTCATTCACAGATGAACAAACTCAAGCCCATAGTTTTTCTTTCCTTGACAATCAGTCTCATAATGCTATTGCTATATGCCAACTAGCAAAATGAACGAATCAGAGCTTTACTCTCAGAGTAGTAAAATATAAGCACAAAAGAACCAATACATGCATTGATTCTTGAATATGGATGCAAAAGGTCTGGATTTGTATATGCCTGTGGTATGCACAGTAAGAACAGCTAAGAGGGTGTGTGCTATGGTAATGATGTTGATCTAAAAGGCAGTCTCCGTAATTGGAGGACCCAAGTACTCAATCCCATCCATTTGAGAGTTTTCTGGCATCTCAATCTCTTCCAACCATGCGTAACTATCATCTTCCCCTTTCACCTCTGCAATCTTTTCACCTGCAGGATGCAAATCTTAATAGTAAGAGAGGCAACAATAATGTACAGAGGTGAGCCAATCAAGAGCTGCCACCAATTATACCTGATGCGTACATAAGATCAAAGGACCTAAATATTATCTGTTTGTGGATGCTCATTTTGTTGTTTTTTTTTAATTCGATAACCACATGAGGTGGCCACTTTTTGATTGCCTCAGTTAGTCAAACTTGACCAAAGATGAATTCTAATTTCTAAGCAATAAAATTACTTTTTGAACACCCTGTTTATTTTTTAAAACAAAACTTTCCTGTTAGGGAAAAAAAATATACCATGAACACCAGACGTGGAAACGCATAAACTGATAAACTATATATGTCTGTGTGTCTTGGTGACAGTTCCTTATATAATGGTTGTCTACAATTACAATGAGAAAGTGTTGCTTACTGGGAAAAGCAGTATAGGGGTGATCTCTGTAGTAGGAGCAGTCCCGGCCATTTTCTTTGGAATAAGGAGGCCCAAGGACGTCAAGCACAGCACATGGAGTTATGGCTGTGAATTCATGGATGTTGCCTCCTGTCCTTGGATACAACACTGAAGTATCACAGGGTGCTGTGAAGACATTATCAGCTTTTAACTTTGCCAATCTCACTGCAAAACCAGTAAGTGTAAGGGTCAAATTTCAAAAACTTAAATATCCCATGAATTCAGAATCATTTTTGTGATATTGATAAGAGGTTAGAATACCCACATTGAGATGGTTGCTGCAACGAATTGGGAGAGGTCTCAGGATCAACCCAATCGTAAGACTTAATGTGCATTTGTCCCAGCAGAAGCTTACTGAAAACAGTCATTCCCGGGTGGTTGTGGAGGGGAATGACTCCGCTGGCAGGTAGGAAAAAGATGCAGAGCTGCATGTACAAAAGAAAAAGTACCCTTAAGCACATATCTACCAACTGCATTTGGTGAATAATGAGTAATATTGGAGCTTCCAGGGCTTACCGAGAAATTATCACACTTGTATATGGTTGTGCACGTGACCCTTGGGTTCTCTTTGATCATATTTCCAGGCTTGAAGAACAGCAGGTCTCTACTCAGCCCAACGTCCTCTGGCTTCATGTTATCTGATTATTTAAGCATCAGAACAGAACAACACTTCAAATAAGACAACCAGGAATTAAGAATCTTAATTTAGAAAGAAAAAATAAATTACCTATACACATTACATATATACAAGAACATAACTTGCATATTCATTCGTGCATAGAATGCACTTCTAAAACTATAAATGCATTTTGAAATGTTGCTTGCCTCTATCTTGTGTTGAAAACTTGAAACTTGCAATTTTATTTTATTTTATCATCAGAAGGGAGCGAGAGAATGAAAGTGTCAACAACTCATCCTAAGAGATGTCCTAGAATGATTTAAATACTATATCTAAAGAGAACTGAACTTATATTATCAATTTCTTCAATTTGAAAAAGAGACAAAATGGACAGAAATAAAATTAAATGAATTACAAAAAAAAAAAGCACTGCGGCGCAAAGAAAATGAATTGAACCGTTAGTGCGGCGCAAAAGCTAAGCTGACAGATGACAGCACCACCTCCGCAGCTAAATGAAAGGGTTAAGGGTACGCGTACACCCATGCCGTTTCATTTTCATCATCTCTAGAAGAAAATTGGTTGGGGGCTTCCTAGTTTGTAATTTTTTGGTGTAATTCGGGGAAGCAAACGTCAAAGTGCACAGCCACAACATGCAACGAAAATCATCTCCAATTCCAAGCATGTTTTAAATTTCTGACTCAAAACTTGGCAATTTTTGATTACATACAAATCAATGAATACTACACGTTTTCTCATCCAAACACTTAATTTATTCCAAGCATATTAAGCCAGACCAATATATGATGCCTTCTCAAAGTCCAAAGAAATCATACCAAGAATGTGGCAGAGTCTCTGAACATCTTGTGGTGAAGGAACGGTGCCAGTGCCTTTGAATGCTTCTCTGCATGAGACAAAGAGTTCCTGAAGAGCCTTTGGGACCGGCGGCGCCGGCCGCCTAACCCTGCGGCAAGGCTTCCTCTTCTTGGCGACGACCCTTTTCACATAACCAACCTTGTTGACATGCCCAACTCTCTCCCTCCCCTGGTCCATTTCCACCGAGACACCACCAGCATCTCCCTTCATCATGTGCAAACCCAATCTTGAATGTGATCACTGAACAAGCTAAGTTTTTTCAGAGACAAGTTCAGAAGATTATGCAGCCCTCTCTCTCTCTCTGGATCACTTGTCCTTGGATTATATAACTGCCAAGTTTAATTCTGCTTCAACCTTTTGATTGAGAACTACTCATACAAAGAAAAAAAAATGGGAAACTTTCAAATGCTTTCTTTGTTTTCTTTGGGTTCTCTTTGCGATCTTAATTGGGTGCAAATGATATAGGTATATGATTGACTTGGCAGAAAGAGGAAGAAGATCTTAATATTTGCTGTAACAGTACGAAAGTGGCACGTGTCTTAGAGGATGAGATTTCTGGGGATGACAGGGATGGTGGCGAGAAAGTGGGTGATATTTATAAACATTAGGAGAGAGAGAGAGAGAGAGAGAGAGAGATCAAAGATTGAAAACCAGGGGCTGTTTGGTTGGAACGGTGCTTTGGTTGACCAATGACAACCGTTATTGGAAATCCTATGAGGGAAAAAAAAAAGAAGGGAAAAGCAGTATTTTGATTCGGTTCCCTCTCTCTCTCCCGCCCCCATAGATTGCTTGGAAACTGGCGGTTAAAGCGACCCTTGTTTTCTTGTTTCCTTAGACGGCGACCCAAACTGGAAATTACCAGAAAATCCATTTGCTCGTGGGTGGTCTGATTGGGCTTTTCTTTTATAAATATAGAAAAAAATTTATTTACCGTTTTTTATTTTTTTAAATTATTTATCAAAATATACTAAAACTTAATAAGGTCTAAGTTATAATGATTTTTTAATTAATATTTTTTTAAAAACATTAACTATGTAATTAAAAAATTACGACTTCTCAATTATACTTACAAAAATTAATTAAAAATTTCCAATTAATTTTAAAAAAGTATATATATTTTGCATAAATTAAAAGTCATCTTGAGCAAAATATGTTTTGCTAGAATGACTATTGACTTTATTAAATTTTAATGTATTTTAATAAATAATTTTATAAAAATAAAAAATAAAAAGATTATTATACTTATATAAAAAAAGCCAGCGTCATTGAGTCACTTTTCTTTATATACCCTGTTCTTCTTTTGGTTTTTAATTTTATTTTCTCAATTAAACATTATTAATTTAACCAAAAAAATCACATATTTTTCTTAAATAAAAATAATTTGTTATTAAATTAATATTTGTTTTAGCTAGATTATCAATATTTAATTGAAAAAACATGATTAGGAACCGAAAAAAGGGAATATAAAATTTATTTCCAAAGAAAAAAAATTCATCTTGCTTATAAATTATAAAGGGAGATGAATAAATAAGGAATGGGAGAATGATCTATATTGTAATCAAAGCTAACTTAGATCTATCATCAAAGTCTTGTATCGATTAAAGTGAATGAAGCAATGTGTCTGTGCGATGCGCATGGGCAACGAAACGTGTTTTGGGATGCATAAAAAATTGAAGAAGTGAAAAGAAGTCACAGTTGTCACAACTTTGTTCACATTTTACAAATTATTCATATGTTTAGTTTTATTTAATATTTATATAAAATAGATTTTTAATCACTTTTTATAATATCTTAATTATAATTTTTAATATAAAATAAGATCATTTAAATACATATTAACAATAACGAACAACTTTTATCTCCTGAAATTGACATTATAATTATAACTTGTGAGAGCAACTTAGTATTACTTATCATCATAATTTCTTTTCATTTCTCCTCGTTTTGGTCTTTTTGTATATGTGTCATTAAAAATTTAATAAAAAATGTTAATGTAATATTAAAAAATTAGTTTTTTATTTTAAATAAATAATTTAAATACATTTGATATACATATAATTTTTTAAATATTTAAATTAATCTTAATAATAACATTATAATTTTTATCAACTTTTTTTTTATTAAGATTAATTTAAATATTTAAATAACCATATATATACATCACATGTATTTAAAATAGTTTATTTAAAAATAAAATTAATTTTTTAATATCATATCAATATTTTTTATTAGATTTTTAACAACATATTAATAGAGAAATAAAAACTGTTATTTTTTTAAAATAAATAGATTAAATAATTTTTTTTAAAATAAAAAAATTAAATCATTCGTTTTGTTAAAATAAAAGAATTAAAACAGTAATTAAATTTAATTTTTTTATACAATTTACCAAAGTAACATATATTCTTATTCTATTAGTGTATTTATCCAGGTCAAAATATAAATACCAATAATAAATTTAGGTAAACTTCATATATTTTAAAGAGGAAAAAAGCATAATATTGTGAATATTTAAAGAGAGTGTAGTATATTTGTCTAAAACTTGAAAATATAATCGATAAGATTTTAAATAGTTTAATGGAGTTTATGATTTAACCAAAGTGTAATTTAATTATCATACTTCCTATATAAAATATTTGTTTATATTTAATATTTAGCATGACACTAAAATTGTGGGAACTTGGAAGGAGAGCAAGGTAATTTGGTTAAAGGCTCTGTTTGGGATTCTTAGTGGTCTCTTCATTGCTTGAGTTAATCACGGTGAGTTGGAACGGATAGACATTGGCAGGGAAAGCCAAGCACTGGGAGTCGGAGCAGACACTGACACAAAGCTAATTAGCTTTGCGAGTTGCCTTTCTGCGATTTGGGGACTTGGCAAGTAATTAACGATCAATCAAATTGGGCATTGCATCATTCAATCATATCATGTCCTTTCATGTCCCAACGAAGTTGATTCATTTTTCCTTCATGATAAATATATAATTTAAATTGAGATTTAAGAATATTATATTAATAAATAATTTATAATTTTATTATAAATTTTTATTAAAATTAATAATTTATTTAATTTTAAAATAAAAAGATCCTCCTTCATCCTAAATTTTTTGTGATCAAAATCATATCCCTGTAAAATTCTGGACAAACAATGAATCAATTATTCCACATATTTTTCATATTTATATATGCATATATTAAACTTTATATGTAACGTAACTAAAAGGAGAAGTGAGTAGTCACTCACTCTCATAGCTTACAAACATCATGTTTTTTGTTTATTAAATGAAACAAACTTAAACGTACTAATGATTGATTCGGCTGGGATAAATAAAAAATGTTATGGTTTCAAAATAAATAAATAAATGATCCTTAATTTTTTTTTTTTTAAACATGAGAGGAGTATCTGATTAAGTGAGGACAAATAATCTTGTGAAAAAAAAAGACGTCGAACATAATTATACTCTAATATTAAAAATTAATGTTAATATTAATTGAAATACAAATTCGATAGTTAAACAATAGTAACTGTGAAGCAAACTTCAAAAGAAAAATTAATGGAAATTTGGGCATTTTAGGGAATTTAATCAGCGAAGGTGGCAACAAGCCAATAAGTAGCAAGACGCGTTTCACGTGGCAGGCACGTGGGGGCCCGCTTCTTCCTTAGGAGCACGCCCTGAAGCCACGTGACGGCACGCGCGCATTTGTTTGTTTTTTTCGGTTTTCCAGTTTCCTGCAAAGCCACGCAACTGCGCTGCTTCAGCCATCTATTGGTTGCATACTTCCATGTATGCGCTACGCTACCGTCTTGACATGCACAACGTCTGTCACATTTACATTTTTCTAAATTTTTTATATAATTATTTTATAAATTAATTAATTATAATTATTTATACTTAAAATTAGCTAAATAAAATATATTTAAATTCAAATTTAATAATGTATATAAAAAAATAATAATATATATTTAAAAATAGTTATAATTATAAAATATAATTATTAAAAAAGGTTTATATTCATAATTTTAACCACTTTTTATTTGTGTTCAATTAATTGTTAATAATTTTTTAAAAAATAAAAATTGAATATAAAAAATTTTCTTTATAATAATAATAGATATTTATGTTTTAATAAAAGTATTTTAATTTTAATTTACTATTAATATAAAAAAATTTAAATTATCATTTATTAAATGTAGTATTTATTAATTAAAAAATTAAAATTTTCTTCTAAGTTTAATAAGAATATAATGAATTATAATTTTATATATTACTATTTAATCATTTATTTTAAATTCTTCAATATTTAATTAAAGAATTATTAAACAATCAGTTTAATTACTAAATGAAGAAAGTACTAAATATATTTTAAATTTTTAAGATATTAAATAATTTTATTTTTTTATTTAATATTTTTTTTATTAAATATTAGAAGAATGTTTTAAAAAGATGTAGCATTACTCTATTATGAATAAGATTAATGTTTTAGGATGATGTTTGAGAATATAACATTATTCTTGTTCATAATAAAGTAATATTATATCTTTCTAAAATATTTTTTCAATAATTCTCTTAATATTTAATAAAAAATATTAAATGAAAAAACAAAAACATTTGAAATATTGACAATTTAAAATATATTTAATATTTTTTATTTAATAATTAAAAGAATTATTAAAAAATATAAAATTATTTTTTTTAATAATTATCATAATTACTAAAGGAAATGATATTTGTCACAAAAATGTTTCTACAAATGATTTACAAATGGTGACATGATGTAGTGCCGTGCTTTCAGTGGTTACATAAATAACCAATTCTCATGGTTTTTTACAATTCAATAAATTTACAAGAGGAGAATCTTGTGCTGCATCAATCATAAGGACTTTCGTGCCTTTTTCTTCGTATTATATAGCAAAACTGAATGCTAAATGAATGAAATATTAAATGTATTGTAAGTTTTTAAGATATTAAGTACTCTTTTGTTTATATTTATATGTCATTTAAGATAATTATGTAAAAATTAAAAAAATTATTAAATAATTTTAATATAAAAAAAATATAATTAATATAATTAAATTATCTATTTTTTTACTTTAATAATATTTTTATTCTTTCTTAATTTTACTTCTTCAATTAATTTTTTTTATTAAGAGATAAGAAAATAAAATTAAAAAATTTAATTAATATTTTTTTAATATTTTTAAATAACAGATATTTCAAAAAATAAAAATTTTTATACAATAAATAAAATAATATTTTTTTTTCATTTAATACTTTATTTATGATATGACATTACTCTTCATTTATATATAATATTAAATTAATCCTTTTCCGCAAGCATACTTTCTGTCTAATACAACGTCTAAGGCAAAGATGATATTGGGACTTGGGGATATTATTTTTTCCTAATGAAATCAAATAAAAATACATTTAAAATAAGATTTTAAGAGAATCATAGAGGTTATGTTTGCCACATATGATACAAAATAAAATTCAAAGAGGTAAGATACCCCTACATTTAAAGGGAGATAATGTGTACTTTACCTACTAATAATTGAGTATTGTTTGGAAATAAGGTTGAAAGATTAAATTTAGATTTTTCCTAACAAATATGTTACAGTTCAATGGCTTATAGATTTTTGTTCACCTTACATTTTCATCATTCATATACGCAACTGTCAGTTACTACCTCAGCTAATCAGGCCAAAAACAAAAAAGATAAGAAATAATTGTTACAGTTCATGCAGGACAGAAAAATTGTGATCAAAGGATGTGAATTGAAGGAACAGAAATACATGATCTTTCATTTTGCTCAACTTGTATTCGAAGACAATCAAAAGGCAAAATTTGGCTTTCCCATTTATTTTGTACATAGCATAATCTATTCCTTTTGTATCAGCGAAAAGTTGCACTACGATTTCCAGAAGCTGGGAATGCCTGACGTCTTCTACCTTGAGGCAATTCCTTTGTCAAACCACTTGTTTGTCCCTGTCCCACTGTTGAACGTTTCTTCTTGCTACCAGAGTCTTGTAGCTCCATACCACCATCATCACCCTGTGAAGAAGCATCCTTTGTATCTTCTCCAAACCTAACATGCTTCCTTGCGGCTTCATAATCGAATCGCTTCAGCTGCAATAAGCCACTGGAGTCTTCAGTTTTCTTGGTTGGTCTGGTTTTGTTATTTTGATTGTTTGACTGAAAGCACTTCTGAAAGCTTGATGACAATTCCGAGAGAGACATTGGCTCATCCTCATCCTCTTTTCCTGAAGTGGACACAACAGAATTTGTCTCCCTGTGCTCATTGGAATTTTCTAGGCTATTCTGCACCATATCCTCTGCACCGGTATCAGAGTCTAGCATAAAAATCTCATCTAGAGAGGAGGTGGAAACTGGATCTGAAACAGGTTTCTGTGGGTCTGATGTTTCAGATGCTACACTAGGAGTTTCTACAACAAGTTTTGACTTCTCACTGCTACCCAAAAATGAATGGAAAGGAAGATTGACTGAAGATCTAATCTGCTCTAGCTTGATCTGTTCCTTGCCCTAAGAAGAAATCCCCAAAAAAGTACAGAAATAAGTAAAGACAGAAATGGCGGTTAGAAAATACAAATTCAGAAGCCAGTCTAATTATGTGTGCCTCACTAGATAATTTCAGAACCAGGAAACTTATATCAGCTAAGGTCTCACCAAATAGCAAAATGCAAATGACAGCCAAAAAGAAAAAGCAGGTAGCAGGTTTACATCCTGTATGTAACAGACATCCTTTGATATGCTTAAGAGGAAAGCTCACCCTTTTATCAGGATCAAGCTTCCTCTTTGAAGCTGAATTCCCCAGCAGTGCCCCAAAAGCACCAGTAGGCTTTTTTAGCACCTGAACAGTTGCTCCATTACCCTATCAACAAATTAGCAATAATTAGATTGATGCCCCTCATTTAGAGACCAAAACGTTGAAATACCATTGAAACAAGTAAAATTTTACAACCTTAGCTGCAGAGAGTGCACCAACATTTGCATCCCTATTCTGCTCTGAAATAGTGAGACTGTTGCTTGGGAGCTCGGAAGTCAGACTATTGGATTTAATACTTACTTGTCCATTTTTATCTTGATGCTGAAAAAATTCCTGTTTAAGGTCAAAAGCAAATGGTAACTTCTCTGAGATATTAATTCTGGTGCCATCTTCAATTCCAACACTTCCTTTAAATGCATTTTCAACCTTTAAGTTTGGCGAATGAGGTAGGGGATCTTCAGTCCCATCTTTAACAGGTACTACATCAGATGCCTGTATGGTGTGTACAATTTAATCAACAAGCAAAAATAAGAAATTACCAACTAAAATCATAATATCAACCCACTAAGCTGGTTGAGAACTCAAACAGTCAAGAAGGCATCAATTCCCAGAAAATCAGGAGTAGAAAATTTTAAAAGATTCTAAAAGCAGTTAATCAGGCTTAGTGGCACTCAAGCTAGTTCAATTATCATTTTTTAACCCAACTATTTTATAAAGAGCGCATTCATACTAGATCCTGTGAAATAAATTTGTTTAGAAGTACAAGTATTAAGAACTAACTTCTTCCATTTTCAAACAATAACAAACTCAGCATTCATAGATTTGATCAGACTTGGAAAGATAATGGACGTTACTCATAATGGTCAGAGATTTGCATTTTCTTAGTACTAGTTGCACACTTAACAGAGCAAGAAAACTGACTGCAGCCCACACCTTGATGTGGCTAGCCCACTTCATCCTGATCAATCTATAATTAAGGAGGACAAAAAATAAAGTATAAGCCCCCAAGATAAGATCACACGGATATTATTGTAGAAATAGTAGCTTTATACTTGCTATTTATAGTGTACTCTTGTTCTACACCATATACTCTAGTATAAATAAGACAAGTCGTGTACAATGTCATTCATTAAACAGAGAGAGGATTCTCTCTAAGAGCCTTCTCTATCTACATGATATCAGTAGCTGGGAGGGTAAAACCAAAATTTCCTTCCTTTCCGACTGTGTTTATTCTGCCGGTAGAAACATATTTAGCCGTGCTCCGCTCCAGCCCACGTCAGGAGTTCCTTTTCCCTCCAACTGATCACACCAGACACTGCCGCACACCACCACCCTGAAACTGCACAGGCGCCTTTTCCGAGCATGAGAGGGCACATCTAGCACTGGTTCCAGCCAAAGAAATCTTCCCTAGACACAGTCGCCCTTGGCCCTTGCCATTCCGGTCAAACCCTTCCCTTTGTGCCTCAGTTCCAACTCTCGAAGGAACTGTTTGGCCATGTTTGGGTCTGATTGTTTTTGTTTGGCCTTATTCCTATCTGGCTTGCTGTGCTCTTGCCTTTGTTGCCTCTCTTTTATTTTGTTTGGTACTGTTTGGCCTTGTTACTATGTGGGATTGCTGTGTTGCTTTTGTTTCCAGCATCTAGACCTCCTTTCAATCTGATCATCATGACTACTCTTGTGCCCTCCACCAGCAAAATGGGTAATTTCACTTCTGTGATCTACGGCTCTCTAATTCTAACTACTGAACCACTCCTTGCCTCCAATTACCTAACTTGACCTTTTGCCATTTAGCTATAGATTAAGTGCCAAGGATACTCAGAGCATCCTCTTGTGTTTGAGGTACTTATGATTCCTCATCTTGCCCCTTCAACAAATGACGCCTCTTCTTGGCTCATACAAATTTATCACTGTCGACCCCAATCTGATCCTCCTATTGCTACCCCTCTTGCTCCAGCGCCTTTACCTGCCATAGTCTTGACTCTTGCTGCCAGTTTTCCGGTTGCCATTTGCAACATTATTTGTTATACTCATAATCCTTACCCCATTTATACCTTGAGCTACCAATGTCTATCATCCCTATATTTTGCTTTTGTCACCTCTATCATGACTTCATTTCAAAGACTACAAGTGAGGATCTCTCCCATCTTGGGTGGCAACAGGCCATGACAGATGAAAGGTGGCTTTGCATTCTAGTGGCACTTGGGAGCTAATTCCTTTACCTCCTAGTAAGTCAATCTTTTGGTGCCATTGGGTCTACGCAGTTTAAGTTGGCCCTGATTGATAGGTTGATGGTTTAAAATCCCAGTTGGTGACTAAGGGATAAAGTGCTTGTTTGGATGTGCTTTTCTTAAGAAGAAAAGACCTTTTTTTTTTTTAAAAAAAAAAGCACTTTTTTTAAAAAAATTTAGTATGTTTGGGTAGGTTTTTTTTTTTAAAAAAAAAGTCAAAGCACTAAAAAGAGCACATTTTGTACTTTTTTTTAAAGCTAGATTTTGGTGCTTCTAAAAAAAGACCTTTTTTAAAAGGTAAAAAAGACTCGTTTGGATAAACTTATGAAAAAACTACTTTTCTTACATATCTTTTTTAATAGAGGCTTTTTTTTAAGAAAAAGTAATTTTACATTTGGATACAATATTTAAGAAGTACTTTTAAATAACAAAAAGACTTTTAGCTTTATTTGGATAGAAGAGAATAAAAACATTGTTTATAGCAAAATTGACTGTATGATGTGCTGAAATAGGCTGGCAGTTTAGGGATAGTGAATTTTTCAAGTATACCATGGTCATTGGGTCATGAAAAACGAGATGTGATGTAAACAAAACATGTCTAATTATTTACCTAAAGACTTAACAACATCTTGTTGATTTTATTCTTTTTCACTTTCTCAAAGTGATATGGTCATAAAGGTCAGGCTTTGATTCAAGGGATTAGGACACAATGATTAAAAATTGCATTGTTTAAAAGGTAAATCACATAACCAAGGAGGCTTATGTGAATAGGGTTTGTAAGAGAAAAAAAAGAATAATATATGAGATGAAATTTTTAATAAAGGTAAAGAATATTTTTGTCAGAAAATTATATTATAAACCACTTTTCCTTTCACCTTTTTTAGAAGCTAGGAAACATTCGGTTCTAAAAAAAAAAGGTAAGCTGACTTTTTTTTTAACTTATACTTTTTTTAAAAGTTGCATCCAAACATACTTAAAAATATGTAGAAGCACTTTTTTTTAAAAAAAAAATAAGTGCTTGTTTCAAAAAATAAGTATATCCAAACACACTCAAAAGCTGTTCAAACATTAAAATAAAAAGGCACTTATCAAATATTGCACCAAAACATAAAATGGTTTACTTTTTTATAAAGATCTTTTTAAAAAAGCTCATATAAAAAAGATATTTTTTGATAGGCTCATTCAAATGTGCCCGTACTCAAATATGAGTTGGACTATGACACCTCATTTGTTGCCAAAACTTTTGTTCATTTATTTCTCCCCTTGACTAAGATGCACCATTGACTTGGCCACTCTACTAGTTTGATATCAAGAATGCCTTTCTTCATGGGAGCTTAATGAGGAAGTTTAGGAACAACCACTAGGTTTTGTTGCTCAAGGGGAGTCTAGCATAGTTTGTCACCTGCGCCATTCTTTGTGTAGCTTGAAACAATCTCCTTGGGTATGGCTTGGTTGAATCAGCGTATTTATTCAACAATCTGGTATGATTCGCAATAAGGTGAATCACTTGTTTTTATCACCATTCTTCACAAAATTGAAGCATATATCTAGTAGCATATAAAGATGAAATCGTCATCACAGGCAATGATAAGGATGGTAGCTATCAACTGAAACAACACCTACTTGAGACCAAGGATTTGGGTCGTCATAAATGTTTTCTAGGTATTGAAATGGCTCAATCTTCCATTGCTGTTGCAATCTCTAAAAGGAAATATGCTCTAGATATACTTGAAGAAACCAGCATGTCAAACTGCCAATTCAAGGACACCCCTATGGATCCAAATGTCAGTACCAAGTCCTAAAATGTATCTAAGACTTGTTGGGTAACTAAATTATCTCACATCACTCAGCCAGATATCTCTTGTTGCAAATGTGGTCAATCAATTTCTACAAGCTCCATGTGACAGCCATTGGGATGTTGTGAGTCGGATCCTAGGGAATATTAAACGAGCACAGGCCCTAGGAATGAAGATAAAGCCATAAGGCCATACTCAAGTAATTGGCTTCACAGAAGAGGATTGAGCTGGATCTCCTTCAAACAAACGTTCTGCTCCAGGATACTATGTTCTTATTGGAGGCTACTTGTATCCTAGAAGAGTGAGAAGAAAGATGTCAGGTCAAGTGCAGACTGCAGAAGTAGAATTCTATAGCCATGACATTGGTAACCTATGAACTCATGGCTGAAATAATTGATCACGAATTGATATTTGGAGAAGTAAAACAGATGCAACTAATACGTGACAATCAAGCAGCCTAGCACATTGGCTCCAACTGAGTCTATTCGTGAGAGTACCAAACGCAGCCAAGTGGACTGTCACTTCATCTGAGAGGATTTTGATAGGATGTATGGCTACTAGTTTTGTCAACTCAGATTGTCAATTAGCAAAAGCATTTGCTAAGTCTCTTAAGGGTCCTCGGATTAGCTACATTTGTAACAAGCTTAGTGCATAAGATTTATATGCTCCAACTTGAGGGGAACTATGAAAATAGTAGCTATATAGTTACTGTATATACCGTACTCTTGTACTACACGCATACTACACATTATGGTATAGTATAATAAGACTATTCGTGTAGTGTTATGCACTTACATATTCATGCAGATAGGGTTCCCTCTCTAAGATCCTTCTCTCTCAACAAGTATATTCAACACATTTCAAGTCCCTATGTAGTACCAAGCAGATATGTCAAAAAAGCAATATACATCAACAAGATAAAAGCCAATACAAACTGAGGATATTGATACCTTTTTATTTTTGTAAAATTCCATATAAATTGGACAACTAATTGTAAATAGTTTAATTCTGATCCACTATCCGTGTAAAAAGTTTTATACTATCAACTAATCGTGGGTTGACAAATTATTAAAAAAAGTTTGATTAAGATGACAACTACCAAAAAAGTTCAACACTAGGTAACATGTAATTGGATGATAGTGTGAAAAAGGTTTACACTAATTCAATTGTAAAAGCTTGGGACCTTGGGCCAATAGAAAAAAAACAAACAAACAAATGATTCACAAAATCCTGCATTAATAACATGTGAATGTTCTCCTCATCATAATCAAAGTTGTACCAAGACTGCAGATGCCTAATTATAAGTACAATAAAGGGCAGGCATAAAACAGGGACTAACTTTTGCCCAATCATTCCATCAAACATATTACTTACAGTTGCAGTTCGTACTTCTTTCAAATGTTGTGCAGCTTCTTCAAAGACAGCAGCATTTTGCATAGAATGCCTAATGATGTTGACAACTGTATCAAGATTGCGCTCAATATATGGGTGCTTTGACTTTACCAATCGCCGTAGCTTGCTTGTAGTGACAGGCATCTGCTTAGCTTTTAAACAAGTAAACAGAAATTAAGTTGACATGCGCCATACAACTAAAGTGCTACTATTCAGACAAAAGATGGTGGAGAAGTTTGCATAAGTTTTATTTACCGATTTCAAGAAGAGTTTTATTTGGCAATACATAGCCAGTACTCTCATCCTCTGCACGAGCAACAATGTCCCGCCATTCACAGAGCCCCTGCGAGCCATGTAAATAGAGCATATGAACTATAATAGGTCTAGACAGTAAAGAAATCCAAAGTGAACGTGATATATTAGTTTTAGCAGTTAGACATTTCTTTACTATAAAATCCTGACACTGTATTTGATTCATTCAGTGATGGATGCCATACTGGATTCTGTTTCTGAGAAAACTTAATATCACAGAATAAGATCTGACGGTAGACTGTACATAGGCTTGGGAGGCCAATAGAGTTTCTTAGTATGACAAACCAATATGCTTCAGCAAGATAATTATTCAAAAAGTGCTAGTGAAGGTTAAGATAATAGAGTAGTTAAAAAATTGCAGCACTACTGCTGCAAAGGTAATAATGACAGCAATAAAGGCGATGAGAAACAGCAGAAATGGTAGCCACAATTGAGATTTTGGTGGTGGAGGTGGTGGTGGAAGTGATGTAGAGACACTATAGGAGCAAACCCAACATTTCATAAAATGAAGACTTCAAGATAATTACCAAAAGAGATTAATATACAAAACCCCATGGGTATGGGGGGAATCATTGTATCGCATGTAAAATTGATTCTGGAGGAAATCCTAGCTTCCTAGAGATCTTATTTGAATTATTGAACCAAATACAGGATTCTGGATTATGATGGCAGGATTAACAAAAATACTTCAAATTTCATGGGCCAAACTTTATCTCAAAGGATTGCTAAGTGAAACCATTTACCATATGCACCTCAAAAATGGTGTTGAACAGGAAAATCAGACACACTTTCATTTCCTACGTAAGTAATCAAACATAGGTACTACAAATAATAAATTAAAGAGCAACTTACTGAAACAATGGCAAGCTGCTGAGCATTAAAACCAGCCCCTTGCAACCTGTAAAAAAGAGATTGGTTTTTGCTTAACACCTCTTGGCAGGCATTAAATGCAAAGCAGAAAGTTTAAAGCATGCACATACTCTCTTTTATAGAAGAGACAGAAAAGTAATCAAGAAATAAATAAGGTCCGGAACACTTGTAACTTAAATAGATCGCTAAATTAACGAAAGATTGGCAAACGAAAAAAAGTAACAAACCCATATATATAAAGGTAGGAGTTCTCCGTCAGAAGCTCTTTCTCATATAGCTGTATGCAGACATCATAACTGCGCTTGTAGACCTGTTGGAGACAGGAAATTCCAGTTAAAAGACAAAAATAACAATCATTAAACCAGCCATTCAGTTATGTTTTTGGCTCTTTGATTAAAGATTTAGAATCAAAATACTGCCCAAAAATATTAATCTGTATAGCAAGGAAAGGTCAAACAGGTAATCAACCATTGCATGATTGCAATAGACGTAAAAGTTCAAACAACTGAGACAAAGCAGTCTAAGGGAACAAAGGAGCACCCCGTGGCTTGAGGAAAGGATTGATCGATCACATGCTCATCTGGCTAGTTTGATCTCAAATTGGCAACTATGAAATAAGAGAAGATTGAAGCGACTATAAACTACCAAAATGCATAAACAGAAAAGAAAAAGTAGCATTGCTGATAAACAAAAAAGGTTACCTTCGCTTAGTTAAATCAATCATGGACAGAACTTGCAGCAATCATAAATTACTAGAGCTTACAGAAAATATGCATCCAAGGTCAAGAAACAGAAATTTCTTGGGGTTGGCAAATAGTTACCTCCACAAGAGGAGTATCAGAACTTTCAGACTCCTTAGACAAAGCAAATAACTCAATCCTCATTAAATCATATATATACAGCAGGTAGTGTGTGTCTTCTCTGGCATATCTTTCATCAGAAAAAACAGTTCATTAGATTGTAATAATAAAAACCTCTGGGACAGTATACAAGTTGCTATCGCATAAGACCTTAAACTTGTAATCAGAAGGGAATAGGAAACCAAATCAAGCTAAAAGATCAGACTATTGTGTCCTTTTTATCATAACAGTAGAAATTAGCAATGCTTGTGACGAGTTCAGTTTACTTACATTGTAGGTAGAATTCAGCAAAGAATCCAATGTAAGATATGCTATAGGTCAAATAGAAACAGTAAAGGGAAGGGAGAAGAGTATAAGGATAAAGTTTAAGGAGGGAAAAACTAAAGACAGACAGGAGGGAGAATATAAGTGAGGGAGAACCAACAACTAGCTAGTAATCTCAAATTCCAAAACATAGGGTGAGACTCAAAGTACATAGTAATCTTTAAATAGTGAAACCCTTCTAGTCCTAAACACCTAATAATCTCCGACTTGATAGCCAAGTAATCCTTATTTCAAATAGACACTCTCATTCAATAGAAATCATAAATTACTCAACCCCAAGTAACCACTCAGCGACCAATGAATACCCTTAATTGCAACTAATTTCCATAGTCTTAATATTCCTTTGCCATATCCAATTATTCCTATTCAATACTCCATCATTATGCCTTTATTATTAGCCAGCAATTGTAAGGAATATAGTGAGTATTAGTTACCATCTATAGAAATAAATATCTAAACATTATTATAATTTGGGCCACCTTGCCATAACTTTCCTTATGATCCACATATGAATGAGATATTTAGTCAGCTCAGGGATGCTCAAGTCCAAGTAACTAGCTCACCTGAACATCCATTCCTGAGTGTTTGGGGGTGCTAACTACAGAATAGAAGCATCACTATGAAACTTATGCCTGTATGATCAAGATTCATAAAAGAGGGCCAGTTCTGCTTAAAATATATACAAAATTCTTTAGTTTTAGGTGAATTGCATGTAAGCCCTACCTGAATACCAGGAAAATGGAAACTCATCTAACCTAAGATTGCCAAATTATAAGATTCTTAAATTGATCTTGGAGTTCCCATAAACCTGGATTACTTACCCCTGTTTATTTTTGGAAACCAATTAAAAGCCAGTATTACAGAAATAATAGAAGAGAAGAAAACAACCACTAGAAGAATGAAGGAAGGATCAAATGTGATAAGTTCTGTTAGAGATATAAAACCATTCATGTGTCTTCACCTAACAGCTTAAGCTTTTGGGATAGTTGGTTCATGACATGGTATTAAAGCCTCTATGACCAAATGGTTAGGAGTTTGATCCTTGTCACTCCCATTCTTCACAATTGAGTTGAATTTATTATAAGATAAGGTAGGACTGTGCATTATCCACGCTTCAAGCCCAAAGGGCTCGTGTAAGGGGCGTGTTAGAGATATAAAATCATTCATGTGTATTTACCTAACAACAAAAGCTTATGGGATAGTTGGTTCATGACAAGTTCAAAATACAATTGTACCTTAACATCTCATCAGGAAGAGGGCGTAGTCTCCAATCTGCATTCTGGTATCTGCAAGGAGTTGATCTGTCAACCTTCCAGAACTTAGGTAAGAATAAAAGGAATAGTCATGATATAGGAACTAGTAAAGCATCTGAGTTAAGACAATGGAAGGAGGGGCTAATTCCAAAAATTAAAATGAAAGAATAAAGACAACATACTCTTTGTTTGCAGTAACCTCACAAAAGTGATGCAAAAGATACTCCAAACTATTTCTCTCCAATTTTAACACCCTTGAAGCCTAAGCAATGCAATCAAAATAGATTAGTCCTGTTTGATAGAAAGAAGAGAAGATTATCGTATACAATTGCTAACTTCAATCAAGGAACATGGGCTATGGCAAGGAGAATCAAAGGCAAAAGAACTTCACGGCATTGTTTCACCATTTCTTCATGTTGCAGAACAAATTAACACATTATGAACACATGAAAAGCTAAACACTGAACAGATCAACATATTGCAGCTTGCAAGTATATTGGGTTAGCAAGAGGGTAAAGTGCAAATCCAGGCAACATGTCTCAAAATATTCATATTGATAAAATGATCATTTTCAGAAAAGTAACTGTATAACCAGAGTATAGCAGCAAAACAATAATGTCTTATTAGTCTACGAGAGTTAAAAAGGATGTGCCAAACTCATCCTTCATAAAACTAAATACTGAAATATTATATTGTGAAGCTCAATCTCCTTGGATGACTAGTTTAAGAAATAAATTGCAACAATAGGTAACAATTTACAAGCTTAATTTATCAGGTAGTACAGAAATTAGTCCAACAAGCATTTGTTACATGCCCTCTACATGCAGAGCCAGTATCAACTGATCAAAGACTCTATTTTACACAGGAACTATTACCATTAAACCATATAACTCATTATACAATTTGATTTCCTTGGTAAATAATACAGAAAGTAATCTCAATATTGAACATCCAGAGTTTTTTAAACAAACCTGACCAGTGTCAAACAAATTACAAATGTAAATGCCAAAATCCCGTTGAAGCCACACAATATCTCGATCAGCTCCATGCATGACCTAATTAGCCACAATTAGGGTCAACAGAATGAGACAAATCTGTTGAATTAAAAGAAACACCAATCATGTGCAACTGACCTTCCTCTTGGCAGGGTCCTTGAAAACTTCCCTTAGATAGGGCCCAACATGAATGCGAAGCTTCAAAGTGTCTACAACAAAATCTTCAGTCCTGGTTGAGATTTGCATCAAGCAAGTCAAACCTTGGAAAGACCGATATTGATTATGTTCCAAATCCACCTAAATATTTCAAGTCATGAAAAAAAAAAGTCAACAGAATGCAGTGAAAGGAAGGGGTAGAGAAAGTAACTATAAGAAAGGGAGAATATTAGTCCAACAATTAAATGGATTAAAAACAGACAGCATCAAGAGGCAAATAAAAAGTTACAGAACTCCAGGGCTCAACAGTACAAAAACAAGATAAAACATGATGTACTAAAACATATCCTCACAATCAGCAGAAAAACAGCCTAACCAACACGGATTATGATCACAACAAGAGAAACATAAATGCATACAAAAAAATGCAGCAATCATATTTGTCATACTACAGGTAAAGCATGACCCTATCAGCCTATCTTAACATAAACAAGTCTCCGGTCAAGAGCAAAACATCACAAAAAAGGCATAATGACAGGTTACTTTTATGTATGACACATACCACTAAACTTGAAAGGCTAGAGCTTACCACATACAGTATAGAATATGTATACACTCTCAAATGAAGACAATTGATATAACTAATAGATACACTTTATCGAGCCCATATTAAACAAGGTCCAGCACTCAACATGATATCAAGCATTTCAATAGCAGTTAAGGACACAATCTATTTTGAAATTTCGTCCTTGATCAGCTTCCTACATTTATATTTTATATACAAGCATATTGCTATAAATGTGAAGGGTATGCACAAAGTAAATAATTAATCAAATTTGATATTAGGAATTATTAGACAATGGATGAGAGCACAGCCCATCATCATCCAATATACATTTGATCTCCAAAATTTGACGTTTCTTAAGTGAAACTGAGAGTTGGTTGTCAAGAATTGTTCAATAGGCAAAAGATTTAAAATTCTATTCATAAAATTTTCTTACTCTAATCTGAAAAGGAATGAAACAGAGGTAGATACATGAGTGCCAAGAAATGCACCAGGATTAATGCCACTTAAGATTAGGATTTAAAGTGACTTGATTACTTGAGGGAATTTTGATTTTGCACCACGTATCATTGCAGTTGCACACATCAGAGACAAGAATCTTGCAAAATATAACAAGCTCTAAAAATTGAATGTAAAAAAGAACAATCTAGTGGTATAACAGGTCATGAAGGAAACTTCTCAGTAAAACATCATGAATGGTGCTCATGTTTACCGCAAATTCATTAACAGAACGCAACTTCGCAGCCAACTCCTTCAAACCTTTGACTTCCTCCACAAGCTTGAACGGGGTGCACTCTATTGAGGGAGGCTTCACTGGCACAACATCCCCAAGATCTTTATCAACAAAATCCAAAACAGAGAGTTTTTCCTGAAATAATAAATTAGTAATTAATTAATACGAACAAATAAAGAAGACAATAGAACAAAAAAACAACCCAACTGAACACAAAGAGCAAAACACAAGCAAAATTGTGAAATGTTTCCATAAGCACACACACAGAGGGGATGTCGATTACTAATGCAAAACAAGATCAGGCAAGCAAAAGTTATTTCTACCAAGATTTAAAAGCCAAAAAAGCATTACCCTTTCAAAAGGACTTAGTCCTTCCTGTATCAAAAGACAATTTCAATCAGGCTCATTAAATCCACAACCCTGGAATCATGCTATATTACAGGGATGAAAGGCTGCCGAAATGGTAAAGAAAATATAATTCCACCTAAAGTATTGCATCCAAGTATAGCATGCCAACATATAAATACAATCTGCATGAATGCTCTGGAAGATAATAAGAAACAACCCATGCAACTTGCATCTTTATCTCCTCTTGATTGAAAAAGGCTATGCCAACAATATTGGGATCAAAGGGGGGAGGGCACTAGAGTTTAGCTAATGTCATTCTCAAATGTAAAGACCAATTAGCTAGGTGAAAGAAGAGCTTCTTATCTCATGGGACAACTTTATCCAAATTTGCTTAAACTTCTCTTACTAAGGCATACTTGCTCCCAGTTATGTGTTTGCCTCAGGAGAACATCTTGCATATTGCCTAGGATAAAATTCATCACTTACATGCTGTGTGAAGAACAAAATAAAATAACAAAACAACATGACCATAGTAAAATGGATATGGACACATACATGCAAATTTGGACGAGTATATTCAAGGTTGTATAATGTACACATAAAACCACATAATTTTTTCCATCACTTAAATATAGGACAAACAAATGTTTCAAAAAGGTCTTAGTTTCTTACAACATTATGGATAACAAACATTACTGTAATTCTGTTGCATTTGCATGCGTATATACATGTGTGCACGTGCATGCACCAAAGTATCATAGTACTCCCTATAAAGGCAATATACTTGTGATTGTCCCAAACTTTCAAACATTCCTATTCAATCTTGATGTTTTTAGAAAACAAAAATAATAATAGTATAACATACATCACCAAGATAAAACATCAAAAGGACATAGGAGCAACTGCAGACAAGTTACTTGCTTGATGAACTTAATATATACTCGAGCATTTATTTGCCTACACCATGAATTAGCTTCACAAATAAAATTAAAAAACCTGCCCACGTCTGAAATTAGCTCTTTTTAGCACAAGTAAATATATGAGTGGTCACTTTGTTTAATCATAAATAGTAACCTATCGTTGATTTTAATCAGAGACCTATGTTTTTCTTCCCCATCCTACTCAGGGAAACTCGGTTGAAATTTTTTTATCTTCAAAATTTCTATTCTAACAGGAAGTTAAGCATTAAAACAAAACATAAAATTGTTGAAAACCCATATGAGAGAACAACGTATACTTTCAACAAGGCCAGTGAACTAACCAGTGGATGAATAAACCTCTGACCATCATCACTCCTCTGTAACCAAACATGCTCAAAAGGCTGGTTTGCATTATTTACCAGTATGGAATACTCATCCTGAGGCCTTCTAATCGTTGGTATATGAAACGGAACCTTTGGCTTCGGCCCCGTCGTTTTCTTATCCTTTGCGGCCACTTTCACGCCCGATGCTGGACTAGAGTCTGGGTCCCTCTCTTTCCCTGATCCCAAATGACTGGCCCCCTTCTTTTTCTTCCCACAAACCAACTGAAACCCATCTTCCGAGTCCGCCAATGAACTCATTGGACGCCCAGTCTCCTCCGCCTTCTTCCTAGTGCTCTGAAACTCGTCCACCGACACATCGAACCGCTCAAAAACCTCGTCATTCACAATAACCAACCAGTCATACGCATCGTCAATGTCCACGGGAAAAGCCACTTCTTTGCCCCATACATGCGCCGAGGTGCCAATAGTTTCCAACATCGACTGCGATTTCTTCGTGATTTCTTCGATTGGGCCCTTAAATTCGTCGAAGTTGCGATAAAAGTGAAAGTCTTTGTCGGAAGGGATGCATCGCGAGGAAGCCGAAAGCTTGGCAACCGAGGAAGACAAAGGGCCTGCCGTTAGAGTCTGTAAAGTCTGCGCCTTTGTGGTGGCCTGAGGTTGATCATGATCGACATTCATGGCGTCCTGGCTCATGGAGATCGCGACGATTTGGTTGAAGGGTTTTAGGGTTAGGGTTTTAGGACTTTAGCAACATCGCCATTGTTGAGGACTCGGCGCGTTTGCTTTCACTGAAAGCGCAGAACAGGACCAAAGGTCATATATGTTTATGTCACGGGTCAAGCGTGACCACTGCACGTGACAACAGAATCCATGTGTGAAATTTGAGTTTGACCTGTCTTGAATTAATTGTGACTTTTCTTAAAGAAAAAATTACTAAATAAATTAGTGAAAATTTTATTTTATTTTTAAACTCATGCTAATTTTTATTTATTTAATGGTGGATTCTCGGATGCCTTAAAATTAAAAACTATGGTGAGTTGATTTATAAGAATAACACGTGGTCAAAGTGATTGATGTTGAAACTAAAGTGTAAATGATGTTAAAATTTAAATTTACCTCAATTAATGTTAAAATTTTAAAATCACCATGAAATGAGTGATAAAATTAGGTATTCTTCTCTGGTTTTGATGATCAATTCAAATTCTTTAATTACCGATTTGATTGGATAAATCGACAACAAACTTTTGTCAGTGGCCACTTCTTCATTTTTCTCCATCACTATTTTGATCGTGAAGAAATGTTGGTAGATTGCAAAGATACCGAAAAACATGTTTTTCTCCAACTTTTTGGCTTATGTTATTTAATTCTTTAATCTAAGCCATTATGGCACACATTAACGAAACTCTATAATAAATATAGTATTGCTTATTGCATCTATATTTTTAATATAAAATAATTGTCTGACACAAAAATTAATAAATATATATAATAATAATAATATTAATAATAAAATTAACTTAAGTATAATAAATATTATCAATATCTTTTAACTAACTCAAAAATCATCTCATAATTTTAATATTGTGATAATTATATGAAATTTATTTAATTAAACTTGATAATACATATTTTTTTATTAATCATATTCATATTTCACTATAAATTGAATCATATATATTTGGTATGAATTGGCATTCATTCGGACAGTTATACAGCAAATATCCAACTTTACTTAGAGTTCTAGATTCACTTCCATTAAAAACTATATTGTTATATTACACTATTTAATTTGCCAATTTAATTATTGCTTTAAAGATTTAAAATTACACCATAATCATAGAGCTATTGAAATTCAATTAAATTGCACCATTGAATCAATCGACTATTACGACTTTTACTTACAAAATTTTTAATCAACTAATATATTAAAATTCAATGGATAGCTTAAATTTTAAAATCTATTAGAGTACAATTGACCCTAATTTGATAACTATAAAGAATATATTTTTGAATATGCAAATATTAGTTTAAATCTTCTCACAATTTTGGTCCATTCTCATCATTTGTCCATATAAAAAAAAAAGACTTTTTTCGTAAATTTTTTTTTTCCCAAACATGAACTTAGATCATAAAATATATATAATCATCTTAGTAGAAGTGCTGACATTACTTTTTATTTGGGGCATGCTCCCTTGATTTAGAAAATTTTTATTTATAAATTAAATATGTGTTTAGATTAACTTATTTTGTAATTAAAACATCTTATAATTAAAATTTTTTTAAAAAACTTTTGAAAAAATAATTTTTTTATAATTAAGTTACTAACATGTTTGAAATAACTTTTTTTAATAAAAAATTATTTTTTTAAATATCTCTCAATAAAATTTTAATTATAAATTATTTTAACTTCAAAATAAATTAATCCAAACACATACACAATTTATATAATCTATGTGACATGTTAGTGCCATTTTTTCATTAATTTAGTTTATATTTTATATGAATTATGTAGACTAAATTAAGCATTATATTTGGTTTTATAATATTTTGATTAAAAACCTTGTTAAAAAGCTCATAATTAAAATGTTAAGCAAATTAAAAAATCAAATGGTAAAAAAAAAATTCAATATGCTGCATAGACCACTTCCATGAAAATCTACATTATCAGTTCCGAAACAAGGGTCTTTTCCTTAAAAAAAGGAAGTAAAACACACAAAGCGACACCTCCCAAGCCCTCGAAGAGGCAGATGGAATATAAGTAGTAAGAACTCATCAGTTATCACTTCGAAGAATGTTGGCCAAGAAAGAAGATCGAAGTTGTTTTGAAGTCATATACTGTATTGCATTTTGTCGGGAATACTCTTCGACTCAGCGGAGGTGGGTGGTGGGTTGTGACATTTTCTGTCCTGTTCTCGCAATCGGGTTCCCGTTTCCCACATAGCAAATGAGGTTGTCATTCACTGCTTGTGCACTCTGGCTGAATCTCAAAAGCTTTTTTAAGTACCCCATTTGTTCGGAATATAATTGCCACATTTGTTTCAAATCCCCTTGTCATCAAAATCACATCTTTAGTGTGAAAAACATGGAAATTTTTGGAATATTATTGCCCATTTTGTTTGTAAGAATTTAATATTCTGAGCCGTGTATTGAAAAAATCTTTTTCTTGTGTCTACAGTCGCCATCCTGAAGTTCTCTGGGCGCAGCGTTCTGATAAGGTTTATCTTACTGTTGCCCTACCTGATGCCAAGGATGTCTCTGTTAAGTGTGAGCCTCAGTGTTTATTTAGTTTCTCTGCTTCTGGGGTGCAAGGTGAATCCTACAGCTTTAGCTTAGAACTTTATGGACCACTTGTACCCGAGGTGAGTTCTTGATTTTGTTTCACTCTATCATGACATTTACTAATCATATTGCAGTTGCTTGATTCTGTGCATGCTTTGTGTAAAGTCATGTTTTTGTGATTATGCAAGGATGACAACCGCCACATCAATAAATAGAATGGAATTCAGAGATTTGGGGCAGGCTATATGTATTTCTAATTATAATTATTTGGGATCTTAATATGAATTTACTTTTTTCATTCAATACTATTTGGTGTTACATACTTCTTTAACTCTTTGGAATCCGTGTAATTGTGTCCTTCTTGCCCCTTTTGGATTGATTGACATTTTCTTGTTCTTTCAATCTGGACAATTTGAAGTTGCTGTTATATTCATCCAAACAATCTATGATGATTCTACTTAATCTTATTCTGTTGAAACTACTCCACCCTGAGTCCCCAAGGGAATGTCTTTAAGTCTCCCCACCATAAATTCCCCAATTTCTCTATGCTAATTTTGTCCACAATCATATTGTCTATTAACATACTCGGCATTATGGAAAGCCTGTAAAACCTGAATGCTATCCTTTGATGATATTATTTTTAATATTTCATAGCACCTCATTTAATATAAAACTATGGTCTATCAACCCTTGCCATTGATGAGATTTGAATGCTTTTTCAAGCATTAAAGGATGCATAAACTTGTATGTATATTGTACTTTTCAGTTAACATTGTTAAGTACTTAAGTTAGAGAGGAAGAAGAATTATTTACAACTCAAGCGTGATTAACTTTTTAATTTTATGAGAAATGACTTAGAATCAAACTTTTTTGTCATTGACTCACTGTCATTATCACTAAACAACACTCAGACAAGCAATATCACCCAAAATTTGGACGTTACTTACTGCACAAACGAGTCATTGCCACCTCTTATAGTCCTCTATAGCTCTAAACGCTGTTGCTGCTTCTATTGGGTCTTTATTACTCTCTCAAGTAAATAGTTACTTGTGCTACACATGGTTATTTATGCTACACATGGTTATTTATCATCCATAGAGGGGTGGTTTTTTTTTCTTGTGGATTGATGACAATCTAATTTGTTTATGATCCTCGTGAAAGTCAAACCTGCTAATAAGTAGCATGTGTGGTTTATTTCTATGTGATACTTATATAAAATGTGCAATATTTTTTTGTTAAAACTGTGACGTTATTTGAAGGTTCTATAATCTATAGAAGTTAAATGAAGGGTAAAATACATTTCCCCCTGAAGGATAACCTTTTCTCAACTTACCGCCTTTATTTATTTATTTTTTATATCACTTAACCCGGCCCCCCTAAGTTTGGTTTTAAGTGAAAACATTACTTTTTCCGTTAAATCAAACAAAACAAATGGCATGAGCACACATCATGTGTCCTTACGTTTATAAAAAAGTGAAGTTTTTTTTATCACTTAAACCCCTTTGAAGTTTGGATTTGTATCAGCTAATCCCCTTGAAGTTTGAAATTTTATCACTTAACCCCCTTTGAAAGTCACATGACGTGCACATGCCATATTTTCTGTTTGATTTAACTGAAAAAGTAACGTTTTCACTTAAAACCAAACTACATGGGGTTAAGTTATAATTTTTTTTTTCAAAGGGGTAAGTTGAGAAAGTGCTATACTGCAAGGAGTGAAATGTGTTTTACCCTTAAATAAAATATTAAAACTACTTAAATGTTATCTGACAAATCAGAGATCCTGTAGTGAAATGAAATTCTGTAAAGAATGTGAGGACCAACTGTTCTGGTCTTTCCCTAATTTTCAGTTTACCAAATTTTCTATTTGTTTTTCATATTAAACTTTTGAAAAGGTTGGATGGTCCTAGCTTTAAATTTGTCATTGTGGTGTGTACTGTGTAGGGTTGTAAAACTAAATCTGGCTTAAGAAACATACTATGCTCAATTCAGAAATCACAAAAAGGTTGGTGGAAGAGGCTTCTGAAGTCTGAAGAGAAACCTGCTCCATACCTGAAGGTTGATTGGAACAGATGGTGTGATGAGGATGATGACGAGTCAACTTGTAAGCTTGTGAAACTTCCCCTAGATGCTAGAATTTTCAGATTGGCATTTCCAAAAATTATCACTCTGAAATTAAACATGAAAATTTATATTTGTATGGTTCATGTGATTTCTGCATGTAAGCGTTAAGCATATTCTTGCACTTTTGTTCAAGATTTCAACTGTAAAGAGAAACTTCTTCATTTTGATGATACTTAAGATCCGAAGTTTTGCAAAATGATGATAGATTTGTTTTCAGTTTGATGTCACGACTCACAAGAGCATTGAACAGAATCTTTTATTCATTATTATTATTACTATTATCATTATTTTGGGTTTGCCACAGTTCTGTTTAAATGGGTAAAACTTGTCCTGATCGTCTTCTTCCTTATGAAAAGATATTTGCATGGAAGGTTCATTAATTACAATCATAATTGCTTTTGTTTTATTTATTTATTTTTTGGGTACAGTGTATATGCTGCTGTTTGTTTCTTAGTTATTTAGACTTCTAATGATTTAGGACAGAAGAAGGCCAAGATTTCATGGATTATTGTACAGATTTTCTGGTAAAATATTTGAAAGCCTGGGTCTGATATAAAGATAAAATAAAAACTTAAATTTGACCACCATCACCTTTGTAAGAGGAGCTGAATCCAGACCTGTGTAGGGTAAACAGGTCAGATACCCATCAAACCTGAATCCATTTACATCTTTTTCTCTTGTGTTACTAAACCCATAAGGAAAACCTACATATTAATAGAAGACCCAAAAACACTCAAATAGCATAAACCCAAGCCCAAATACAACTTGTAACCAAGGACAGAGAAAATTACTAAATTAACCCTAGGACTGAAAATGGAATCAACTAAAGTAACAGCTTTCTAATCTTATCACCCTAAGTAATTATTATCATGCATGATCAGTGGAATATTGCGATCATCCCTAAATAAATTAGAGTATTTTGAGAGAATTTGTTCTTTGAACTTAGATTTCTTGATGCTAGTGTGTTCTGTGTCATCTAATCTGTTGAAATGGTGAACTATTCTAGTCCAGGAGAGATGCTTCTTACTCCAATAAGGTGCTTTGACTGGAAGCTTCTGCTGTCAAGCTATGATTGAACTCCTATTTGAAATTCTAGTTACATTATCTGATTATGTTTTTAGCTATACTTTAAGTGTATACTTTTGAAACTTATTATTGGACATTTTATCAATTGGGGTGCATGAGACACACTTCTTCAACCTGTTCACTTGTATGTGTAAGAGAGAATTGAGAGTATTCTTTTCAGTTTTTCATTCTCACCACCATTTTTTTCCTTAAACATCTCAATGTGACTTTGCTCTCAGCCACAATCCATTTTTATGAAAAACTTAATACAAAATGCAATGCCATAGCTACATTACCATGATTTGAAGCCTTAACAAGCACTACTATAGGTTGCCACCACCACCCATCGAAAGCAATAATATGTGCATTGTAGGCGCACTTGTTAAACAAACTACATCCCGTCTGATTGAGCTTTTGTTCGACTTTTGCAGCTGATTTGGTATCTGATGATGATGCTCGGGTAAATTAATTTTTTCTACTTGCCACATGTAATATTAACTCATGGGGTTTAACAAACTTGCTGGTACCTAATCTCATCCAATGCACTTTGTTCGTTTGCAGTTTGTTGGCGAAGATGATGGAAGCAGTGATGATGAAGGAATGTTGTGTTAGTGATCCCCTTGTATCTCTACTTTAATTAGAATGATGCTTTGAATTAGTTACTGAAATGCTGTTCATTAGTAACATTGATGTCTGTGTAGAATATAAGCACTCTGAGATCCTTTAGGCTTTCTTAATGCATGGTTAATGTACTGTGCACATGCACGTCTTCTGCTGTATTTCTATCAGTAATAGAATGATGCTCTCAATTGCTTACTGAAATGGTGTTCATTGGTAACATTGATGTCGGTGTGGAATATATGCACTATGAGATCCTTGAGGCTTTCTTAGTGTATGGTTAGTATACTGTGCATATGCATATCTTCTGCTGTATGTCTATCAGTATTTGTTTCCAGTTATAGGAATTGAGTTCTTTTCCCACAATTGACAATTTGGTCATCAGTTGGTAGTGTTCTGGGACAAGATTTTATAATCTACTTAAAACAAGTTTTTGAGCTTGTAACTTAGGCATTGTATAGAATATCATTAACTTTAATCCTTTTCCCCCTTCTTTATATATTTTATTGTGCTGTTCTTCCCATCTTAATATCTGACAAATGATTACTATTTGCAGATCTCCCTGACTTGGAAAAGGCTAGGGGATAGCAACTCTCGCCGTACTAACAAAGACTTAAAGAAGCATCCTGTGATGGAATCATATGGAACTACTTAGATAGGTACACACGGGTAGACTACTTGATAAGATGCTGTGTGATATGATTGTTACTATCCTGTATATAGAATCTAAGTAATGCTCTGAAAACATACTGCTTGGTAACAGTTGCGGTGTTAGGTTTCTTTGATGCGCATGCTGGTTGCATCATATATTCTAACTCATTCTCTTGAAAAACTTGTTTGAAATTATACAACCCTCACTTCAAGTATTATAATTGTAAGATCACGACTTTTACCAGGAAGGTTATTTTTCTCCTTTTATTTAATATTTTTTTCCTGAATTTAACTTGACATAACCTTTTGGCTTTTTATTTTATTTGTTTAAATGCTATGATGTAAATAAGCCTTTTGACAAATAACCTTCTCTGGTTTCAATTTTGGCAAATGACTCACTTAAACTTTTAAACATACAACAAATAGCCCCTTTCATTCATTAAGGAGTGAAAGAAACAAATGAAAGTTGGTTTTAGTGGGGGACTTTGGTAGAATAGCCAACCAAGTTTGCTTCTAGTTAAAATTTCTCAGTTTCGCGGCTATGGGCAATTACATATCAATTTAGATGTATAAGATTTTGCAATATTGGATATAATGTTTTATTGGCCTCATTAAAAGTTTGAACTAGCTAATTATCAATTAAAATCACAAGAAAAATAGGAGGTATTATAGTTTTATAATAGTTGGAGTTCATGTGATTACATAAACCAACATTAACATCCTCAAAAGATGAGCTGGGCTAGAAGTGAGGGCAAATTTGGATCAAAATAGGCTTAAATATGATTTTTGTCCCTTTTAATTTGAACAGATTTTCATAGTCCAGATTTTTTTTTTTTGGTCATTTAAATTATTGAATTGTGACACCCATATCAAACTAGCCCCTTTGGTCAATTGGTGATTACGTGGCCAATTGTTTTTTACTTGACTTTGATTCAAGCCGTTTCAGGGGACAAGTTAGGCCACTGGCACGGGATCCCATTTTTCCACCAGTTTTTCACCTTCTACCTTTGATTTTGCCCTTTCTCCCAAACAGGGGAACTCATTCATTCGGTCTCTCCCATCCTTTACGCAATTATTCAAATCTTTGTAAGATAAACACACTTACACTGAATTTTAAATCATTTGAAGATAATTTTAATTTTATCTAAAAATTAAGCACTATTTAGAATAAGTAGAATGACTAAACTAATAAGAACAAAAAAGTCAATTCAAATAATTAAAATTAAAATCAAATCATATTCACTCTAAACCTACCAAATTTGATTATGTTTTTAAATGTACACAAATAAAATAAAATCAATTTTATTTTATAACTTCTCAAATAAGGGATTTCATCTGAAGGTTACACACATACATCTTACAAATCCCCACAGAAAACCCAAAATTAGGCGTACACAACAACCCATTGCCATGCTACACTTCATAAATTATGAGGTTATTAACAATGCTTACCATGCTTTATTGTCATCGGAGTACAGCGCTAAACACAAGAAGAATCACATATAAATAGTAATATTGCAATTCCTTTTTTTTTTTTTTGGCTGAATACATTAGAAAACCAACAAACCACACAAGCAATGCAAAAGACGAACAACCAAGAACAGCCTAAAGGGCTTCCTCTTCACAATGACAGCATGTTGCAGAAGATCATCAGCAGGCAGAGCCACTAATATAATGCCCAGTGTGCAACTTCATGAGCATCACTATTAAGTGCTCTTGAAAGACAAGATAACTTCCAACTTCCAAGTTTACTTATCAAATATTGACATTCTAAACCATATCCCAACTTCCAAGGTTTACTCATCTTCAGCCCAAATATTATCTGATTGGTCCGCGCAAATTGGCACCATCAAGCTTTGCGCCTTCCAAGTGCTGAGCAAAACAATATATAAAAAGGAAAGCAAATATGTTAGCTATCATCACTAAAATCAAAGGGACTTGCAAACTTCAAATTTGATCCTATAAGGTAATTACTTTGCTCTTCAATTGGCTAAAAATCACATTGTTTTGGCTCCAATTAATAGTTTTCTGGTGGAAACAATAAATTATAAAGGAATTCTCCATGCTACACAGTAATTAATTTGTATTTTGCGAAACACAGAACAAAAGCAGGGTGACAAATTGGTTCAGCCATATCTATCCACCCAAAGGTTAGTTAGAGGAACATACTTCAAGAATAAAGCAAATCTTTCAAAATCATTTGTTTTAAACTGCATGATTGGTGCAATTAAATATGCCAATCTTCGACCTCACATACCAAAAAACTAGTAGATAAATTTGCTATATCTATTTATTCAACGGACAAAAAATGGCACAATGAAACAGAACAATAAATCTTTCAGTGTGAAAGTGAAGTCATTGTTTAAGAAAGAATTTATGATGCCAAGATCATGATAAGTGATAATCTATAAATAGGTATCAGAATTTTCAAAATAGCAATTTCAGCACCATAACAGGCCATCTTAGTTAAATGGAAAATACAGATTAGCTAGCCAATTGCATAAATAGCAAAGATATTTAAAAGCAGATTAAAATATTCAGCTAATTTACATACTGTATCTTGAAGATTGACATAACGCAGATAAGCTCGTTGAAGGTTTGCATCCTTCAAGTTGGCATTGCTCAATTTTGCACCCTGAGAAACAGGGAATTGATGTCAAACAACTAAGCCAGAATAGGAAAACAACATTTCATACAATTATGAAAATTATTTGATTGATGAAACCTAAACTGAATATTAATAGTAAATTACATAGACCTACCCTTAAGTTTAAAGAAATTGCAGGGACCTTTAACATAACATAAAGTCTCTCTTTATGTTTTCAAAATTACAAAGACCTCCCTTTTATAACCTAACATAAAAACCTCCCTTAATTTTTGTTAGAAGGAAGGTCAATGTAATTTTAGAAACAAGAAGGAAGGATTTTTAATTTTATTAAACCTGAAGGGAGGTCTGTGTAAAAGAGGGTGGCCCAATGCATGAGTCTCCCACCACTGTGGGAGGTCTGGGAGGGTCAAATGTACACAGCATTAACCACTTGAGCGGAGAGGTTGTTTGCACTACTAGAATCAGTAACAACCATATAACAAGGCAGCAACCTTACTGTAGCACCAAGGGAGGTCCATGTAATTTACTCAAAGCAATAAGTTTGTGTGCATATTTATGAGCATGTTGAGCAATAAGATATTATGATTCATGATTATTATAAATCAGCAATGGTTGCTACTTGAAGATACAGCATAATTTTGCACAACTTCAACTTGTACAAGTCCATATGCGATCCAATATTTTGCATAATTAAACAACAGAGCCTTCAGTGAGGAAAGGGGGGGGGGGGAGAGAGAGAGAGTACATACGATATGTCCCCCACAAGGAGAAAGAGACGCCATAACTATTCTTAATAATGTAAGGTGATACTCTCTTAGGTGAGACTATAGTACAGCAATCGTCTTCACCCTATTTATTAAATGCACCCATATGGGTCTGGAATCTTTTACCTTTAAATTAGCTCCTTCTAGGACAGCCCCCTCTAGATTGGCATTAGTAAGATCTGCATTCTGAGAAGTTAAAGGTGGTAATTAATGAACCATCAAAACTTTTATCTATGGCACAACATGGATCTGATGCAATCCATAACCAATGTTTCTACAAAGATGATACATGTTTCATAAAATATGATATACATCTCTTACATTTATCTAATCATATTAAATCCCCTAATCAACCACCTTGAGGACGATAATTCATTTCAAACTAAATATATCAACAAGGTTCAGCTTCCCTTACAATTCATTTCAAACTTAATTCTTTAGGTGTTAGTGATAACAAAAAGCCACATAAGTATGCAAGATAGATGGAAAGTAAGAGGAGGTAACTAGTGTTGTAAGAGAAAAAATAAAGGTAAGTGATGTCAAAATAATCATCCATGACTTCACAATAATGGAAACTTTTTTAAAATTATGGTCCTGCCTTGCCTTGTAGGCACTATTTGACTCAGAGAATGTTAAGGTTGAGTTGGAAAACCAATGAAAAAAAGAAACTTCAGTGACTTATGGTTGGGTCAGAGGTTGTTGCTTGTTAATAACATTCCTAATTTTAGCAGCCCTTAAGTTAGAGAAAAAGACAATATATTGAGGCTATTGCACATGTTCCTATTCTAGAGAAAATTACAAAAGGGAGCATATACAGTAATATACTTTATTACCAAGATAAATAATATACTCTAATGAACCTCACACGTAACTGTACAAACAAATGGGATTAATTAACTACACAAGTTAAAGGTTTAAGTTTGGTGAACCTGTAGATGTGCAGAACGCAGGTCTGCTCCGCAGAAGCTAGAATCTACTAGACAAGCATCTGCAGAATAGCAGTATAATGTTTAATATATGAATACAAATAAGGGCAGTATTGCATTTCTCATCTTGTTTCAGTGTAACCAAGAAAACAACATCGAGATTGGAGACCAAATTAAAATATTATGCTGGAAGTCTGGAGCACAGATGAAAGGAAGCCTCAAAAGTTGGACTTGGTTTTCACTGGATCTGTTTCCTATTTGTTCACATAAATACTAAGGAATATGAATGCAGAATACAATGCAACATGGTGCTAGCTATTATAAATATTTATTTCCTTACCTTTTACTAAGTTCATCATCCCAAATGCCATTTTCAACAATACCACAAATAATGTTCACTCTAACAATTCTAATTCACAACAGAGAACAGCCCATTCTGTCATTCTTAGCAAATAATTAAGGCTTGCCTGTTCTGCCAACCATCTAATGTTGGAAAGAAAGTTATATATCCTCATGCTAAGGACGAATAATAATAACCAGGTATCACTTGTCATGCTAGATAAACGGATATATATTGAGCATGTGCAAACAAAGGATATGTATGACGGGCAACAACTAGTTTGCGAACCCAAGGAGGTTTAACAAAAGATAATCCTCTAACAATATGTTTGCACCAAGGGTTGACTTTGAGTCAATAATAACTTTTTACCTTGGTATTGGATGTACTTACTAGGCAAATCCAAGAGCCAGTGTTTCAATGCATGCTTTTTGCAGATGATATAGTCCTAGTTGATGAGTTAAGAAAAGGAGTAAATACTAAACTTGAATCGTGGAGAGAAGCTTTGGAATCAAAGGGTTTTTGGTTAAGTAGGAGTAAGATGAAGTATACAGAATGCAAGTTCAGTAAGACATGAGTTAGCAATATTTTAGAGGTGAAAACTGAGGATTACATCATACAACAAGTTGCATGGTTTAGGTATTTTGGATCCATCTTACAAAGTGATAGGGAGATTGATGGGGATGTCACACACAGGATTCAAGCTAGTTGGATAAAAGCTTTAGGCTTAGTTTGTGATCGTAAAATGCCTATCAAATTTAAAGGAAAATTATACCAAATAGCTATAAGACAAGTGCCAACAAGAGCAAAAAGATAAGTGTAACAAAGATGAGAATGTTGAGATGGATAAGCGGACATACAAGAAAAGATAAAATTAGAAACAAATATATCTGCAAGAAAGTTGGAGTAGTACATATTGGGGAGAAGATGATAGATACTTGCTTAAGGAAGTTTGGTCATGTGAAAAAGAAGACAAATAAAGGCTCTAATGAGAAAAGTGAATCGAATGGAAGATAGTTTGATTAAAACGGCAGAGAAAGACCTAAAAAAACTTTTGGAGGAACCATTAAGAAAGACCTTACTCCAAATGATTTTACTGAAAATTTTGTTTTTGATAGAATCTCATGATATTGATTGATCTATTTAGCCAACCACACCTAGTGAAATAAGGCTCAGTTGCTATTCTTTGTGTTAGTAAAGTTTTCGGTTAAATGCAAACAGCAGAAATGACAAGGACTTATGTGGCAATAATACATGTATTATAGAACAAGTAAAGTGATAGTGTAGCATTAACTACTAAAAAATATTAATTGATTTGAAAAATCAGAAAGGATAGAAAGCAGAAAAACATAATAGATTAATATACCTTGTAGATTTGCACTCTGAAGGCAAGCACCAGCTAATAAAGCTCCACGAAGATTGGCCCCAGTAAATTCACATCTTCCCTAGGCAAGATGAAATAATTAAGAGGCCTGCAAGTACGTATGCAATTAAATAGAAGAAATTTCCAAGTGACTTACTCACGCAAATTTGCATAGTGAAAGATGGAGGCCTCAGCATCAACATCCTATTAAATTAGATAGGTTTCAGGATAATTTGTAAATTAAAATTAAATCTAGATGGTAAGGTGGTTAATACCAGCCAATTATACAATTTCATACCTAACTAAACTAATACAAGCGCATGGTGTCACAAGTGTTAAAAAGTAATCAAGAAAAAATGTGGTGATCATACTAGCAAACAAATTCTTTGCTAAGTACTGTACCATTAAGCATTGACATCACATATATTGTATGAAAAAGCTGGATATCTTTGGTCTGGACCATAAAGTTGGATTATAAGTTGTTCTCAAACTATTGAAAGCCTAAACTCAGGAACAGCCTGAACAAAATTCAGTCCAAGCTTCAGTAGTTTCAAAACTAACTAGTCTCAGACAAAATTAGCTTGGATCAGCTTGCCAAATTGATATACCAAGTATTAAGTCTAGTTGAAATCATACTTACCCTAAACTTTGCACAGTGAAGGTCTGCACGAGAAAAGAACACATTTTTAAGACAAGCATAACTAAAATCCACCAATGATAAATCCTGAAAAGCCATAATCAAGAGTTCAAGACTGTGTCAGAGGGATAATTTAGCAGGCATATTATCCTGCATATATTTACCATTAAAAGTTGCTCTTCAATATGACTTAGATCCCTGTCAGATGTTATGTTAAAAATCCAGACAGTCGTTACTGACACAATTTTCTCCGCCCAAGGTAACACCTTAAATGCCATCCATTGTCATTAACATTCTCCAAATGCCCTAATTGTATAATCTTGAAGGAAAATATGGATATAAGTGAATTCAAAATTTTCTGCCAACTTATATCGGCTTACAACTTCCTATCACTGACAGAACTGAACCCTAAAGTAAGGTTAAGAGGCAAGATATCTATTTGATGGCTAATGGGAAATGCACAGCTTTCTCCAAAACTCAATTTTCTTTTTGGTAATACAAAACTCAAATTGAAGAAAGCACATAATTGCTTTTACAAGTAAACTAAGATAATGTTTAAAGATATGTATGGTCGAGGAAATCACCAGTTTAGAGAGGTCAATGCCAGAAAGATTAACCCCTCGAAACCTGACTCTCTCAGATTGTATACACTTGATGATATCAGTACGTGTCAGCTCTGCATGAAAGTCGTCATCTTCCTTCCTCTTATTATGGACAGCATGGATTCCATCTATTAGCCCCTGACATTTTGCAAGTGATCAAAGGTTTTAGGATTTCAATAAGGGCTAAAGTTTCAGTTTCTTTGCCATTTGGTAAAGCAGTTGGAAGAAATCTGGGCACAATGTATAAAAGGTACTTCAGGCTTAACATAGCGGCATATAGAGCTTTGTAAGTGATGATAGCAAGTTGAAGTATGCCTTTTATATGTTTATGATATAACAAAGGACATAGTTTTGAGCTGAGATGGGGGAAAGGTTCAGGTCAATCACAGATTGATCTTCTTGATTCAACAGTCACATTGAAAGTGAACTGTGTATTTAAAATTGTGTTCCGGACTCAATTGGTAAAAGTTCATCAAACTAACACCGAAAACTTACAAGAATTACAAATAAATTTTCCAACAAAATTAAAAAGGAAGAGGGGAAAGGCACTGCCTCCTCTTTAGAGTTACGTGTGAAAGTTGAGAACAGATGTTCAAAACCTATCTAATGCATGTAACTTACCAATACCTGAAAAAGAAATAGAGAAAAAGAAAAACACATGGGAAGGATCTAAAGGTGATGCATGGCACCATCATAGTTCGAATATTCTCATTACAGAAACAAAATTGGAATAGCATGGACATGTACATGTACTTTTGTACTGGCAAACTAGACTTGAACAATGCTGGGAACACTAGTAGTAAACAAAAACAAGCAGAAGGCAGCCAAAGAAAGTAGATTTTAGCTTCAAAAGCATCTGATAGCAATCTTAATCTATTAGAAAAGAGCACTGCTTACAAGCAGCTGATAATACTCTGCCTCCCGCAACAGTTCTGTATATTCAGATTCCTCCAGAGTGGGCACCACGCCGTCCCTTAACCAATTGAGAATGTGCCGGAAGTGTTTACCGTCCCTATCAACAAAGACATATCCCTGCAATTACCCATTGTCATTGTCAACAAATCAATGAATATAGCTGAAAATGCATACTTGGGAAAACATATAGAACTTTATATTCCGATAAAACTATATAATAATAAGGTTCATCAACCGTTGTATTTAACAAATACAATATGAAAAAGAAGCATATGGAAACGATGGGAAGTGTGATCAACAACATAGAATTTCACATTGCCTTCTGAGGCTCTTGGCACAGAGTATGGCGACCGCTGAACATAGCAGCCAGCATCGAATCAGGCTCCCGCTGAGTCAAAGTATCAACAGTGGTGCAAAATTTCTTCCCTCCTGGGATATTTGCACAAAGAAGGAACAAAATTCAGCTCAGTGTCTTTCCCATCAAGGACTAGAAAATGGTGTCATATTGTCCAGAACGGGGAAAAAGAAAAGCCAGTAACTCAGATTCACTAGAACCAAGAACTGTGTTCAAGAAAAGGAAAAAAAGAAAAAAAGAATCCCCTAGTTCCCTTTCAACTAGAATTATGAACCACAATGATACGGAATATAAAATTGGATTATTCCAGTTTCCTCAGCTTTCTCGGGACCAAACGAATTACTAGTAAAAATGGTTACTTTTTCTTAAATTTTTGTAATTGAATGGGGAAATTAGAGATTAGGATGTGAAATGGTGGAGCTTTACCTATGTTGAGGCGAACCGCAGAAACCGCAGAAGACAAATCAGATTCGACGTTCTTCATTGTGCAGAGCCGAGAGACAAGAGAGAAAGAAGAGCGATGACTACAGCGCCAGCAGCGGATGCTGCCACTGTCAAGACAGTTTTTCGTTTAGAATTCTGAAACAAGCTCAGAGGAATTTACATCGATCTCTTACAGCTGCTTTTAAGAGTTAATTTTTATCCATTTTTTGTTTTAGTTTTTTTATCATTATTAATTATTTCATTGGGCGCTGTTGTTATTATTTACTAAAAGAAAATTTTAATACAAGGGTCGGAGTTCAAGTATCATCAATGCGAAAACTCTAGATCTCGAAGTTTATTTTTCGAGCCTCACATTTATAGTTTAGCTTACTTTCCTCTTCTTCATTCTAGATTTTAGTCTTTAAGAGTTTATTTATAAAAAATTGATTTTAAATAATTATTATCATAGTTATATTTTATTATTAATATAATATAATTAAATAATAATATAAATTTTTTTAATCTAACACTAATAACAGATTAAATTAAATTAAATTTTTATTTACTATTATTATAAATATTTTTTATATTAACTTTCAATCATATACTATTACATTATTTTTTTGTCTAAAAATAATATATAATTATAATCAAATAACAATAATATAACTTAATTTTGATTTAATAAAAAAAAATTACACTATTATTTAATGAATGATAAAATTTTTATATTATAGTAAATAAAAATTAAACTCATAATAATATAATAAAAAAATTTTACATGATAAGTGGATAAAAGTTAAAAGACCTTTAATTTTCTTTTTTTTTTATAAAAGAAGTTTAAGACCTATTGTGTGGTGATGCACTGATGGCCCAAGTATAATAAACTTTAGACAAAATGACTTGAGTGAAATTCCTTCTCAGATTAGTAGTCACTAAGAAAAAGTTGGTACCATTTGAGATATAACTCTTAAGTAAAAGATCTTTAATTTTAATTTAGTGTTAGTATATTATTACCATTCAATTATATATTGTTATTTTAACTTTTTATGTAATCATAGTAAGAGATATTTTTTTTTTATAATTTAGTATATACAAGTTACATAGATTAAATTAATAGAAAATTAACGTATCATAAAAAACAAGTATTAATGTCACAAAAAATGATATGTTAATTAGTGTATTATTTATTATAATAAATAGTAGCATTATGACGGGTCATATATTAATTTATTGTACCATAATCATTATAGATTAAATCTATTTCTCCTACTCTTACTCTTGTTCTTGTTGCATGCATCAACTTTATAAACTGAAAAAAAAAAATGTAAATCCAGACCTCTCAAGACGCTAGTGTAACTAGCAGCAATGGCATGCATGAATTAAGCGGGCGAGAACCAAGTGTTCCATTGGATTGCATTGCATTCCATTGCATGGCTATCACGACGTGGCAGATAATGAACCCACGCAGGTATCAGCATGCCACCTATTAATCAAACCAAAATTTTCGGTGCATCCATACGTTACACTGTAATACAGAGAGAGAACTCAGAAACCGCGACGCTGAGCGATGACGACGAAGCTCAAGTTTCTGTCCTCCATTGCCGAGGACCTCGTCAAGAGATGTGCACAGTAATAATCTCTCTCTTCCTCTCATAATAATAAAAGCTAGTCATAGAGGGTGTTGATTTCTTTGGAGAAAATGGCTTTTTTAATTTCTCCACCATTTAATTCAATTTGATTTGATTTGATTTCCTAACACTTAGCAAAACCAGAGAAAATGGAACCAAGTCCAATTTTTTTTTTTCGTTTTTCTTCTTTTTTGGTGGTTGCTAGCTAATTTGTCTTGTTTCAATGGATTTTGGCTGAATCTAAATATTTCTGTCACATAGGAAACCGGGCACTTCGGTAGAGAAATTAGTGGATGAGTTCGAAGGTGGATGGAACCCTGAAACGGGAAACTATTGCAGAAAATTAGTGGAGTTTTGCAGTGGGAAGGCTGCGAGTGAAATGTGCCTCCACAACATAGAGGAAGCGATTAACGATGGTTCATTTAGCAGGCTCACATATGACATGATGCTCGCTTGGGAGAGGCCTAGCTACTATGAAGATGACGAGCCCATGGTGCGCATGTTTTTCTCTAGCTATATATACTAATATATATTTGTTTATTTGGATTTGTGTGTTTGACATGTCACTCTTAGCAGATGTTCCATTTTGGTGATATTAGAGGAATACAGATATGAGGCATGGGGAAATTTTCTAACCGAACAAGAAGTTTGTCAATTGCTTGAATATTCAAGTTTTTTCCGTCTAAGGTGCTTGGTAGGAGAGAAAATTAACAAGAATATTTGGACAGAATATTAAGTCTACTTAGATACCTCTTCCATTATCGTCTCTCCATTTTCCACCTTGCCCCTTTTACACTTCTATACCAGTACCAAGAACACCATAAAAGTTAATTTCGCAGTGTTTGGGTTTCTAGCATAAAATAGAAAGGGAAAAATAAATTATTTTAGCAGAGAAAGGGATAATGTTCAGGATATTTGATGAATACCATGATCATGGTGTACTAGTTTGATCATAATCACAGAATTTGTAGTAAGCTTAATTAAGAAAAAAATTCTTTCTTTTGCAGAGATTAATAAAAGAAATGTCCCTTGTGGTATAATGTCAAAACTTATAAGCACATTGTTAGATCTCAAGGTTGCAAGCACCAAGATGGTAGGTATCATATTTTCAATTTTCTGACACCGTATGGAAGATGTAATTATATTTACTGTTTAGCATTAAAGCTCTGCTGACTTTCTCTAGTAAAATAAATTAGCAGTGGTTTTAAGTTAAGAAGCACCGGTCTGGTGCTGTTGGTTAACAATAGATTAACCGAAGGGGGAATGGGGAAAGGAAAGGTATATTATATATGAGGCAGCACTGTTCTGTACTCTGTAGAGAATGCAAAAGGGAAGTTCACCTATGATGACAAAATCACAATTAAGTCAAGAATGTTGTGATAGAATCAAGCATATGGGGGAAAAGTAGAATAAGAAGTTTTTTTTTTTATTCATTCAATAGAACCTACAATAGGAGAATATCAAAGTGGATAATTCTGTTACATGCAACCTTGGTAACTTCTGTAAAAACAGCAATATCAGCCTATAAATCAACATTAAAAGGAAAAACAAAACAGAAGCTTGTATGATTAAGAATACCTTTAGCACAAAATTCAATTTGAAAGAAAATATAAGCCAGGCACTCAAAAAGAAATCTGTAGCAGGAAATGTTGTTGCTGCAGTGCAGATGTTTAAAATTAATTGGTTGACAACTGTTGACAGTGATATTACTTACATGACTGGAGTTTATATTGTCAGGATTGATAGGATCTCAACTGTCAAATTAACAGTTGCACACTGATACGAACCTAGGGAGAACCACACCCCAAAAGCTAGCTATTGAGGTGGGAGAGCCCAAGGCCATATAAACCCCACATCAGAATCCCATACTTCCGATGTGGGACTCAAGTCCCATACCTTGCAATTGGGTCCTAACACACACCATCATCTGTAACTTGACAAATAGCTTATTGATGTTAGTGTCTTATGTTGATCCTTTCTCTGAGCTCTATCAAGAAGGCCTGAGGATCATTTTCTCTTCTTTTTCAGTTCACCTCAAAGGAAGCATTTTAGCCAGGGTAAATTAAATACATGAATATGACTGCCATATTTTTTCCACTTTCCAAATTATGGTAGTAGAGTAACACAGCTAAAATTGGAAGCTGTTTTGTGACAATAATTACTGCTTCAGTCTTGAATTAGCATAGTAAAATCCTTCTTAAAATATAAAGATTGAGATTCTTATTAGCCTTTGGTAATTCTATTAGGATTCAGATAATTTTCTATCATTGACTGTATTCTTACTCTTCAGCACTTCAAGTAATAAAGTTTACTTGGCTATGGCTATGAGATGAAGTACCTATTGCTACAAATCAGACAAATACTGTTACAATAAGTAACACAGTGAAATGAATGAGATTACATCTTGAAACTGGAGTAGCCTCTGCCAGACTGCATAGTTTGAAACTAGTCTATGATTTGGTCATAAGTAAAGGTGGAAACAAAGATCTGGTCCTGCTTGATCTCGACTCCAGCATTGGTTTTATCTCGTTTCATATCTAAATAAAATAAGATTTGAACTAAAGTTTTTGCTTTCTGCCTTCTTATGTAATAATCAGATTAGATGGTAATGGTATTATATTATTCTGAGGTTAGCAGGAGCCTATAGCAAAGGAGAAAGAAGAGAGGAAGATAACTGCGAGTGCCACTCGAGAACAGGATGATATCCCTCTTTTTTATTCAGACATCATGCCCCTCCTTGTAAGAGCATCTTTTCTGCTCATTTTTTATGTTATAACAGAGAATGAGTTTATTTATTTTTCCCCCAAAGTTTCAATTCCAGCCCTCTGCAGTTCTGGTCTTCTTAATGCAAGATATTATCCTTGAATATTCTCTTTAAAAAGGCCGCCTGATGTTTTCTTGCATTGGAGCCAGGCCAGTTTGATATTTTTTGCATGGAAAATCTAAGATTTTAGGTTCAGAAATTCTTGACTGTCACTGGTTAGTCTTCCTTTGTACTTTTCTAAAAAATTTCATACACTATTTTTCCAGGTTAGTAATGAGCCCAATGTTGGAGAAGATGCATTTGTATGGCTTGGATCATTAGTTCCATTAGTTGCAGATGTAGCAAATGGAAGGTTTACTTGGGAAACTCTAACAGCACCAACAGGTCACCGGCTACATTTTCCAGCATATGACACGTTCTTAAAAGAAATGACCAAGTAATGCATCGATCTGACTCTAGATATAATTTTTCTCGTGCACTTTCATGCATCTGGAGTTCAGAATTATATTACTAAGAAACCTCCTGTGCAGCTGTGCTTTTAGGCTTTAGGCTCTAGATATAAAATATGCAGGATGTGATATTTAATAAGATGGTTGGCTTGGGGCTGGTGTAATGACCTTTGACCAAAAAAAAAAAAAAGAGGGTAGAATTCCTTCTTGATATTTCCATTTAGAAAAGAAGAAACTCGTTCCAGCTTCTTCGATGATGGTTGACCTTGACTCTCCTACCAGAACATGGCTTGATACAAATCAAAATCCATGTTCAGTACAAAATGTCTCTATTCTTATTTCGTTTTTTTTTTTAAAAAAAATCATGATTCCATAGGTGCATAAGACATTTGCAGAAACAAGCAACGCCAAATGGTGTGGAACTGGCTGACGATGAATATATATTACATGTGGAGGGGACAGCAAGTTCTCAGAGGGTAGTTCGCCACATTGGAGCAACAAGTTGGCCTGGTCTGTAGTTTGATCTGTCTGACTGTGTTAAGTTCTGTAATGAATTGGAATCTAGTGAATTAGTTTATTCATATAAAAAGTGAATTCTGTTTTTCCTGACTCAAGCTTGATTTCAATTGTCAGGTAGGCTTACACTGAGCAATTATGCTCTTTACTTTGAGGCCTCAGGAGTGATACAGTATGAAGATGCTCTCAAAATAGACCTTTTTAAGGACATTGAGCAGAGTGTTAAACCAGCTGCCACAGGTCCCTGGGGAGCTCCACTTTTTGACAAGGCTGTAGTCTACTATTCAACTGATATGTAAGAACGCTACCAGTTTTTATCATCATCCATATCTATTTAAAGCTATGTATGTTCAACATGTACATTAAAATATTAGGGAAGAATACAAGATGCACAAAATATAGGTTCATGCTTATACGTTGTTGTTTACAGAAAACACTTGGTTTCTAATAATTTAGCAAGGTAGCCGCTAAAGTTTCAGATTCAGGCTCTAACAGCAAAGCTCTACCACACAATCTTTGGAATGCACATAATTCCCAAAGGATCATAAAATTTGTGGAATTCTATTCCTGATGTGTATCAAAATGGTCTTGAAGATGCTCAAACCATGAGCTTAAGAATTGGTGCAGTTTATATTATTCTCTGTAGTTTCATGAGTGTTATTTTTTTTTTCTTATGGTAACAAAGTCCTGTTTTATCTTGCTCTCTATCTTCTTGAGTATTATTTTTTTATTTCTTATGGCTGCAAAGTCCTGTTTTAGTGTTGTTCATACCACCCAATGGCCTAGAGAATTAGCAGTATAACTAATCTACACACTCTCACTAATATGAATCACTTTTTCTTCTGAATTTTCTAGATCAGAAGGAATTGTACTGGAGTTTCCAGAGCTTACGAGTTCCACCAGACGTGACCATTGGCTTGCATTGATAAAGGAAATTATGCTTCTCCACCAATTTTTATCGAAGTACAAGATAAAATGCCCAATACAAACGTGGGAGATATATATGCAAGGACAATATTAGGGATCATAAGGCTGCATGCAGCAAGAGAAATGCTAAGAATATCACCTCCTGTCCCAACAAAATTCTTAATATTTTCCTTACATAATGAGATTCCAAAGGGAGATTATGTGCTAGAAGAGCTTGCTGAGAGCCTCAAGAAGGTTAATAGTGGACACCCATGTAGTGCAAGTTCGATCCTTAGGAGTATAAACATTTCTAGGCCCATAATTTCTGATGTAATAGTAGTAGAAGAGGCTAGTCAAGCAAATGAAAGTATTAGTGGTTCAGATGATAGTCCCTCATCGTTGGAGACTGCCATCAAACAAGCTATGGAGGAAGAAAAGGAGACTCTTGTTGCTAAAGCTACCACTGCAGAATTAGAAGAGGAAGGAGTCATTGACAGCGTTGTAGTTCTCACGGTAAGCATTTAACCTAAATGAGGAAGGTCATAAGTTTCCTCAATTTTATGATCTCATCATCACTGATACATGGCACATTCTTGTACAAAATGGAGTTGTTTCCCTGTAGCAGAAAGTATAAATTATTATACAATTCTATCCATTTTCTTCTTTTCTTTGGGGAAAGGGGAGGTTCAAGGTCAGAATAATGGATAATGAATATTGTAGGTTATGGTTTGGCTGAACAAGTGTTAAGATTTTATTTTTTTTTGTAATATTCATCCTACTTTTGAGAATCAGATTACAGGATTGTCCAATATTGGAAAGAAAACATGACATGTGTTTGGAGTTGAGACTTAATTAACCTTTGTTTGCTCTGAATTTATTGTATAGGAACTACTAAAGCCACTTAAAAATGTGGTCCCTCGGTGTCATGAAATCTTCACATGGGAAAGGCCAATAACTACTCTGGCTGTTCTTGCTGCATCTCTGATAACGACCTATATGTAAGTTCTTTTTTATTTTCTATAGTCTTATTTCACAAATATTTTTGCCATATTGTGTTAGTTGGTTAGGCGCTTAAATCTTTTTATGAGTCAGCTTTGTTAGACTGGAAATCATATGACATCACTTAGACATTGCAGGGAGTGGGTTGGCAAGGCAATTGCAGTTTTCTTGATATGGGTGATAGTAAAGATGCTTGAAGCAAGACTGAAAAGGATCAATGAGAAATGCAACGAGATAGTAATTAGTACAGTCTCTGAACAGTCCACGATGGAGAACATTGTGTCAGCCCAGCAAGGATTGTACACTGTTCATGAGATAGTGCAGATAGCAAATATAACAATGCTAAAGATATGGTCAATTCTTATTTCCAAGGCCGATAAGGTACTTTTTCTAAGATAATTCATGTTTATAATTCAGAGGAATAAGTTTTATTTTATTTTATTTCATTTTGTGCACACTCAGGGTTTTGGTGAAGATTGACTCTCAACATGAAAAAAAAAGGGCAGTTTTTTAAATGATGTGCAAAGTAGAACCTATATTTCATTTATCATCACCCATGAGTTTTCTACAAAGGATCTCATTTTAATGGGATATGGGATTTACACATTGAATCTCGCGGCATTGGGAGGATCTTAGGGACGAAAACCCTTCCACATATAGAATATTTGTAAGAAATGAAAAGAAAAGAGGTATTTGAGATTGCTTTCTTTGTTTTAAGCATCCATAATTCAACATGACTTTATTTCCAAATTCTAGTAATCCTTTTTGAGCTGGGATGCTTTCTTTTAGTAGGAAGTGCTATGAGTTTGAGGCTTCTTTCTGCATTCTGCACCTTCTATCCTATAAATGATGGGTGTCATAAATCCCAGTTTTTCTTTTTGTCTCTACATGGTTTTGTTAATCACACAAGTCCTTGTTCCTATGGCAGCATGCAAATACAGTGATGATGGCAATGAGTGGGTTGGCAGTCTTACTGGCTGTAGTTCCATTCAAGTTCATCCTAATGGGTGTCATCCTGCAAAGCTTTACCATGACATCCAAGATGGGGAGGTCTTCTAGAACAGGGAACAGACGGTTGAAGGAATGGTGGGACTCGATTCCAATCGTTCCTATTCGCGTAGTAGATCACAAGGTTCCTCCTGACAATGACAAATAGTTTCCCCAACGCACAACTCTGCTGAATGTTGCGTTTCACTGTTGTTGGAGATTGTCAAGTAATATACGAGTTATACATATGTGAAGGGAACTCAGTATACATGAGTCATGACAACAGAAGGCACTGAAGATATACATGTACAAAAATTAACTGCACGGTTGAACCTTATAGTTTCAATGCATATCTTGCTTCCACTGTTTCAGTAACCTTTATGGAATATGACAAGTCCAAAAAAAAAAAAAAAATCCTTTATGGTATATGAGAATGATAAAAGATTAGTGTTTCATAGGAACATACCAAATGTAGCATTCGTTTATCCATGTTGCCAAGAAGCACAATGTGTTTACCAACTGGGATGTAGAGTTAGACTCATGTGTTTACAGTGCTGAATCGGGACAAAGAAATGCATAATTAGCTAGCCCTAGGCCCATGGCTAAATGTCTATTAACCAATAGGTTATAATTCAAGTGATATATACTGTGAAAATACATTACGAAAAAAGATAAGTTTAGTATTCAAATGAAATTAGTTTCATACTTAAAAAATATGAGATATTCAAGTAAAAATTTATCAGTATCTTAAATAAGATTAGTTATATTTAAAGAGTATTAGGAATACCTGGACAAAGATAAAAGAAAAAAACTGTACAAATTGAATTAATAAAAGATTGATATATATAAATTTACATTTTTTAGTATATATAAGTTCGCATAAAATTATGTGTCAGACAATTTTTTATATTTAAAATATGACATGATAATTTTTTTTCAGTTTCTTTTATCTAACTTGTAGATTAAATCTAGATAAGAATGACTCTTATTAAGACAAGATCTAACAGTTTGATTACATAATACAGATTTATTGTTTGGTAGGTGAAGTAGAAATAATAATTAGATGAGTTTAATTTTGATTTATTTTTAATATAAAATTTGTTACATTAACATTAAATTATACATGCATAAAAACTAAATCATAATTAAAAATGTCATAATCCATAAAGCATTAATTTTTTACAATCTTTGACCATTTATATTTGTAGAAAACATGAGAAATCACAGATAATGTCAACCAACATAATTAGTTGGGTGGTATTAAAAAAAAAACTCTCCTTTTCTTCAAAGATTTAAATCCTACCATAATCTTTTATTTAGTCATTTGTCATTTGAGTATCCAGCATTTGAGTGAATGATTGAATAAGCATGAATGAGTAACCCACACTTACTGCTTACAATTTTCAGATACAAATATGTTTGTTTCCAATAAACGAATACAACTAGCCCAACTCTAAGGTAACCCTTCACCTTCCTTCTCGATCATAATCTCTTTGGTAAATGCTGACTGATTTGAGGGAAATCAATTTCTTGGTACGTAGCAACACCCATTAAAGTCATTGATCAAATGTTAAACAATATCGGTTGTGTTAAGAGACATTTTGAATATGACATTATTTGGTGTTAGAAAGTTTATATAAATTTAAAAAATACGACTCTTTTTATTTCACTTTTTTTTTAATTGTGTTATTCAATCATCTAGCACATACTTCTTCTGAAAGACATCTCTTATTATTTATTTATTTCTTTATTAGATTTTGAGAATATATGATAATGAGAGTTTAAAGAGATTGAAGAAGAAGATTTTGTTAGAAAGTTTAATTATATAAACGAGAAGAATTATTATTTATAAAATCTCTTTTAAAAATTTCTAAAGTAATAAATATATACTTTAATTTAATTTTATCCACTATTAAAAGTTTGACACATCATTTACAAAAAAAAAAATTTCACTTTCTTTAATAATTTAGTATGTAACCTTTATATAGCAAAATGGGATGAATTTTTTAAAGAAAAACTAAAAGCATATTATTATCTTCTGAATTGTACTAATTTTATTCCTTTTAAAAAAACTTGTATAAATCTTATTATAAAAAAAATATAAATATTATATATGAAAAATAAAATACAAGTATCCACTTGTGTAAATATTATCAAAGTAAAAGATTTTATTTTCTTCTTAAAATAAAATTTATAAAAATATTTTAAAATACCAATATAAGAATTGAAATAGTTTAATGATCACAAAACAAAGGATCAACATAATATCACAGTAACTAAAGAGTAAAAACACCAAAAAAAATGAAAAGGAAAAAGATTATACTTTTCAAATCTTTTGGAAAGTTTTAAATAAATTTTCATTGAATAATCCGTCAAAAATATTTTTTTGTCATTTTTGAATAGAAATTCCATCAATAATGTATTAGATTTTAAGAAATATTATTCGTCAAAAATATTAATTAAGAAAGGTGTAATTTTTCTAATTGACAATATTTTGTTAGAGATACATAATTAAAAACAATGAGATGAGTCAGATAATTTGAACTGTTAAAAGGAATGCATGAATACATATAAAAAGAGGAATCCATGAACGGATGAACATGGTAGAAATATGAATCTCCTTATGTTCTGTTAATGTGAAAAGCATAAAAGGTTCTAATGGGAATCTAGTTAAAGTATTAAAGTGCATTGTTCTTGAATGGATACGCACCGAGGAAGATAGCCCATATGGGGAAGCATCGAGAGCATAAGAAACTTTGATAAGGAATCCGATTATTCAAGTGTTTGAAATAACTTGGCCTTGCAAAAGTGCCTTATGTTCTTTTGAATCATGTTACGATGAATATATTCTTGAAATGAGACAGCTTGTATCTTTGTGAAAACAGCATAACTCTGAAAAACTCAACCGACTGCGGCCTCACTTGAGTAATTGGTAATGGACCCCAGAACAGATGCTGATAAGCTCATTCATGGGGCGAAAAAAAACAGATAGGAAGTCACTTTAAGCAAAATAAATTCTTTCTTAACTGAAAAATTTTGCAACTTTTTATAGCACTTCACAAATGACTCCTTCAGATGAGTTTTTATATAAAAAAAAAATCTTCGGTTAAAACTCTACTTTGGTTATTAAAATTTAACATAAATTTTAATTTAATCTTAAAATTTTTTTTAGTTTCAATTTAGTTTCACATGTTATAAAGTCATATCAATTTAGTTTTTTTAACCATTTTACTATAGGTAAATGAATTACATTGATATAATTTTGTAACATGTGAGATTAAAATAAAACAAAAAAACTTTTAAGACTAAATTAAAATTTGTATTAAATTTTATGCATTAAAATAGAGTTTTAGCTAAAATATTTTTTATATGAGTTTTTTAAAAAAGATAAAAAAAATTATTTTATGTTTGATTGTAATATTTAATAAATATTTTTTATATTTTAAACAGCTTTTTTATATTTTAAAAAGGTCATTTTTTAAGAACTAAAACTTAAATTTAAAAAAAAATTAATACTTCAATTTTTCTTTTAAAAAAATTCGTCCAAATATATTAAAATTTAAAAATATAATTATTATAAAAAATATTTTTTTACTAAATAAATACATCCAAATAAGTACAAAAATATGTACAACTCACCGGTGGTTGTGATGTTATAAGTGTCAATTTACTTTTAAGTTGCTCTTTCTTTTTTTTTCTAATAATGAAGATATTATGAGATTAATTTTCGAGTGAATTAAGATTATTTTTATTTTTTTTGACATTTTTATATCATCTTGATATATTTTAAAAAATTAATTTTTTATATACTGATTTAAAATTTAAATTCAAATAATGAACGTAGAAAATCTATTTTCTTAACAGCGGCAGCTTTTTCTTTGAGATAGATACGATTTCTCTTGGCAGCTTTTGTTACACGAGATTCTTGCCCAGTTGTGGCGGTGGTGATAATATTTTAATCATAATGCCAATTAATTGCTTGCAGGGATATACCGACTTCCTGTGAAGAGGAAAATTATTATCTTAATTTTCTATCTATAAAATTATTTGCGCACTCCAATTTGTTTAACATTTTCTGTGGCTGGTAATATTAAATTACTTTTATTTGTTTATGTTTTGTTTCAGTTGTTTAAAAATTTACACAAATTTCTCTTAGAGAGAAACTCATGAAAAATCATATTTTTATAGAATTTGATATATGTCTGTAAAAATTTTGTTTACACAGACTTATTTATTTTTTGCACAAAAAAACAACTTATTTTTCTTTTAACAAGGCCCTGTTAGATTTTTTAAAAAATAAAAAATATATATGTAATAAGAACAAAATGTCAAAAAAGATTAAAGTGAGTTTTTGAATACTTTTAAATCATGGTAGCAAAGTGTTATTAATTTACTTATTTTAAATCGATTAATATTCTATTTAAATAATACTTTTGTCTTTTGCTTGAATAATGTCGAGTATTCGAATTTCGAAGCACCCACGGCAGTGACCACCCCGAGAATGAAACACGGCATATGGACACTTAGGATTCGCCGAGACAACGATGTCGGCAAGTTTGTATCCGTCCACGCGTCAAGTACTGGGAAATCAATAAATATAAAAAAGCATTTTTATTTTCTTATATATTTTTTTAAAATTTTCTTTGGATGCTGAAAGTTTAAATTAGCAGAACCCTCCACAGTTCACACTTGTGGATAGAATAACTCCAGAAAGTGGGCCCATCGGGGTCGGTGTAATAATATCATAATTTTCAGTATAAAAAAGACTTCGAAAAACTTTATGTCATTTCAATTATAACTTTTAGACTTAATTTTTTATAATTCTCTTTATTTTTATTTTATTAATAAAAATTAAATTAATTAACAAAATCGTATTACGTATTTTTAAAAATTTTAAATTCAATTCTTATTTAAATTCTTTGTCAATATGCAATTAAAAAAATACTACTATAATACATATATATCCTGATCTTATGACTAGGTAATTTTTTTTTCCTCTAAACTTTATTTAAAATTTTATTTTTTTAAATATTAAAGCAATTGGTGATATGAGTATCATAAAATTTTTTCAGTTTTTTCTCCTTAAATTTTGCAATAAAAAAAAAGAAGACTTAAAGAGAAAAAACTGACTCTGTCCAAATTTGAAATTTTATTTTTAATGTGTAGGATGACATTATACACTGCTGATGCCTGATCAAATGTTCTATTTTACAGATGTTTTTATTTACTTTAAAAGTATTATACTTGATTTATTAAAATAATAACAAGTGAATAGCATAAATTATTTAGGCAATTAAATTAAATAAAAATTATTATAAGTTATCTTCTAAGTAATCAACTGTGGTATATGTGGCAAAGCTAGACTGCTAGAGATTTTCCCATTGTCATTGCAATTTCACAGCATCATCTCAATAGCGATAGGTGCCATACTTCACTAGAACGCTGCAATTCAGGTACCAAATGCTCGAACCATGCTTTTGTTTAACAGAGATCTGTTTGTTTGTAAGAGAATCAATGGACCTTTTATTTGTATACAAACTGATACAACTATTAATATGAACAATGATAAAAGTAAGTTTTCTTCTTGGAATTTTAAAAAAAAATCTAATGATCACTAATGATCAAGTTTTATAAAATTAATCTCTAATAAATTAAGTAGCCTAACTTAATTCTATTTATACTAGTGATTATATAATTAATTATTAATTAATCAATAATTAACTAAGTAAGTATCATTATATACATTAACATCTTGATAGGCACTGTTATATTATATACATTAACATCTTAATAGGTACTGTTATATTTTTTAATATATATTTTTTAAAATTTTTATTTACATAATTATTTAATTAATTATAATTCTATTAAAATTAAAATTAGTTAAATAAAAATAATTTTTTTAAAAAATAAAATATAATTAAAGTCATTTGTAATAATATATATATATATATAAAATAACTTTTTATATTTAAAATTAATTATAATTATAAAATATAATTATAAAAAAATATTTGTGTTTACTATTTATTTCTTTGTCCATTTATGTTTAATTATTTATTAATTAATAATGCTTTTTTAAAAAAGTAAAAATTAGTCATCAAAAAAATATTTTTCTTTATAATAATAAATAAATAGATTATATATCGGCAACCTTTTATCGCGTGTGTGTATATCATAGAAGATATTTTATTTTGATGTTATCTTTATTTTTAAAATTTTATAATAAAGTAATTACAAATAAATTGTTTATTCCATTAAAAAAAAATATTCACATAATGATAGTTTTTCATGGTATAATAATTATTTTTTTGAAAGAAAGTTTTTGATTGAAAAAATTATGAGTAAATTTCCAAACTAGGATCTGAATTGGGTAGAATATATCAACTGATTTGATATTTGATATTTACCTTTTTTCTTTTTTAGTATTATATTTGATATTTAACTTAACTATATCTATATAGCTTTTTAAAAAGAATCCGGGATGTCAAAAAAAAGAGAGAGAGAGAGAGAGAATCCGGTAATGAACAATTCCGCGTACACGCACAAGGTCATTTCCGTAGTTTCAGCCAAAATCGTGGATAATATTTCTTTCCGCTTTATCCTTCACTTCTGGCCCTATAAATGCCAATGATTCACCACCGCTTGTGCTTCAGATAAAAATCAAAACACAAAAACAAAAGCCAAGAGCACGATCAGAACCAGAAAAGACAGAAACAATGTCAGGGATCATCCACAAGATTGAGGAGACCCTCCATGTGGGAGGGCACAAGAAAGAGGAGCACAAGGGGGAGAGCCATGGTGAACACCATGGTGATCACAAAGGGGAGCATCATGGGCATGGAGAGCACAAGGAGGGTTTTGTGGACAAGGTGAAGGGCAAGATCCACGGTGAACAAGGCCATGATCACAAGGTTGAGGGCGAGAAGAAGAAGAAGAAGAAGGACAAGAAGAAGCATGAACATGGCCATGAGCATGGCCATGACAGCAGCAGCAGCGACAGTGATTAGATCTTCTGCTGCTTCTCCTTCCATGTGAAGGTAAAGTTTTTGTTTTGCTTTGTTCTCTTTAATGAAACTTCATTTTATCTAGATCTTACATGATTATCATCACCCTCCTAATTACCATGTCATGGTGTATTAAGGATTAGGATTCTCTTCTGATCTTAAAATAACAACAGAGTTTTTGTTAACAAAATACTTAAATATAATTACTAAATTTATAACTCATCAGATAAGAAGGAATTCAAATTCATAGATTAATTCGTGGTTCTCTTTCTTTTAGTTTTCTTTCTTTTGACTCTTGACTTTTGAGCTAACAACAGGGGAACAGACTATCGTTTTGCTCTCTAGGTTTTGGGATCTAATTTTTAGCCTGGACTAATATTTTTTTTTAATCCTTAATCAAGCATAATAACTTTTTTATAATTATGGGATTATACTAAGTAACTCCCCTCCCAAACCAAAAAAAATATAATGAAGGAAATTGACCAATATTTATTTTTTGTATATGTATATTGGGGATTATTAAGATAACATCTGTTATGCGTTTTATTCTAGTTTGCTCCCACGTTTTGCTTAAGATAAGATTACTTCAATTTTAAAACAAGACTAACATTTGCTTCTTTCTTGTTTTCTTCCTATTGGCTATTGCAGGTGTACGGGGACCATAGTAGTGAGGGCTATCTCTTACCTTTAAGGCTTTACCTACTTGTAATAATGCTTTAAGATGTGGTTAGGCTCATATAGTAAAGCCCCACTGTCTTTTACTCGGTAAATGTAAAGCCCCACTGCTTTGGTTTTGTTTGGTTGTAATATTAGCATTATTATGAAATAAATATTTTAATTATTAGTGAGATTTTTCTTACAATTAAATTGCTTGTTTCAATCACAGAAATTAATAAAATTAACCACCTTACCTTAATTTCAATCAAATTGGTCAACTTGATGATAAGTGAAATGAAAGAAAAACAGGGCTTAAAACACAATGCTATATTCCACCTTGACCGTGGCATGGATGAGTCTCGTTGATATGTGTTTCATTATATTTGAATCATTTGCCACTAAAATGTTGTAAAATGGTAATTTTTTAATTTTTAGGATATGTTTGCTACTGGGTAAACAGGATGTGAAAATTTTATAAATGAATTTACCAAACTCAGCCTTAAGAAATGAATATCAGATTTTACAAAATGGAAAAGAGAAACTCATTTTTTTATTTAAAAAAAAAGAGTTTTGTGTCGGTTGGCTTTGAAACATTGCAGGGATATAAATGGAATGCCAACAGATTGAAACAAACCACTAAAACAAATTGAATTTACAATTGTCCCTTCTCAAACTTTATTTATTCATCATCTCTTTTGACATACTTTCCAAAACTACTTCATTCTTACCAACTCTACTAATTTGAGAAAAAGCCCAATATTAATGAACTCATTCCAGAACAAAAAGGTTGACATGAAAATTATTAAGTGACAAAACAATGAGGATTGGGTTGACAGGTAAGAATATAATCAAACTCAAGTTTTTGATTCAATTCTTAGCATCAGTAGGTGATATGATTTATAAGTATTATTATAAGCTGTTATTAAAATTTGTGATATATTCTCGTTTTGGAATGAGATAACTTTTTTATAAAACTTTTTTCAGCTCAAACCAAAAATTAATAAATAACCACTCATGACTCTTTAAGTATATAACCATAATTTAAATATCGCCATTTTTATTTAGGAACAACTCTTAAACTATATTTGAGAAATGCACCTTGAGGGAAAACGGGCCCTAATGGCAGGCTGAACCAACAGCCTCGATGGGTATCTGTTCAGGCCTTCAGGGCTTGGGGTTCATTGGACGAATTAATTATTTTAAAGAAAGAAAGGTCATTTTTTACGGACCAAATTTTTTTATCAAACAGGAAACAAAAAAGACTTTTAAGAGAAAAAAAATGAAAATTTATTTTGTCAAAAGATTTAGGATAACTTTTCTCACATAGATGATAGTTTTTGTTGACTTTTTTTTTTTCACAAATGATATGAAACTTTACCAACATCCAATTTTTTTCACGTTAATTATTTTGAACTGTCATATGTTTCAAATCAAACATAAAGGAAAGGGCTTTTTTTTTTTTTGGATAATGGGGAAAAGAAGAAGGCATTGAACGTTTTAAATTCTCAGTTAATAAATGTTAATTTTTTAGAGACCAAAAAGTTCACATATAGTTTTAAAATAGTAATTAATTAATATTAAAATTATCTTAATATTTTATAATTATTAAATGAAGATAATATTAAATATATTTAAAATTTGTAAAACATTAAATATTTCTATTTTTTATTTAATTTTCTAATTAAATAATAAAAGAATATAAAAAAGAATTATTTAGACTTTATACATATAACGTAACATTACTTTATTACTATTCAGATGACTTTCTTACAATTTTGTTTCACATGATAATTCGATACATTAATTAATGATTTATTAAATTTATTTATATTTAAATTTAATTTATTTATTTAATTATAATAATAAATTTAATTAATAAATTAATTTTAATTAATAAATTAAATTAAAATTTTTATAATAAATATTTATATATTAAAATAAATTATAAATAAATTTAATAATTTTTTATAAATCTTAAAAAATTATTAATTTATTTTTTATTCATACATTAATAATCTAGTTCATATTTTTGCTGCACTCATACCACAACAATTCAATGGTTTGCTGCACTGTTGGCCCATTAGACAGACCCGAGCACGGCGTAGACTTTTCCTGTTATAATCTAATTAAATCCAGTTTGGATTCATTGTTGAAGACTTACTAACCATTTCAGTTATCGTTCACCGGTGGTTTTGAGCTTTGACACCTTCAAATGGAACTGGAGTCAGGCTCATTTTCCTTAGTCAAAGCCCTAAAATGATTGAACAACCAAAACAAAAACAAAAGAGCAGAAACAAGTGCACCTATACCGACAGAGCCCACAAGATAATACCCGGCTCCAAATGAAATCAGCGGCTGCACAGAACCGCTGTTTTGTTTTCTTCTTTCTCTCTCTTTGAATCTGAGTCACAGATACAAAACAGCAGGACAGGCCACAGCTACCAGAAACAAATTAAATCTGCGGCTTCTCTTAATTCATCTGCTCTGTTCCTTCCTCCATCATCATCCCTCTATATAAGTTTGACATTTTTTTCTCAGACCTGTTCATTTTCACGGTCATAATAATCAGACAGAAAGGAACCAAAATTATAGAGGAATTGGTCTTGAATTTCCATGGCTTCGCTTATACTTCTCTTTTCAGAACTTGTTCGGAATCATGAGTGGGATGCTGAAGCTCTGTTAGCAGCATATCCTTCCACTTCTTCTTATTATGCGATATCTTCATCATGTGCTGCTGCTGCGAGAAATCCAGTGAGAGACCAGAGTAACGTGCACAACAGGAAGATTACTGAAGAGGCGGTGATGGAAAATCCATTGGAATCAAGGGTGTGTGTGGATTTTGTTTGGCCTTGATTAGTGCCTGCCATGTCTCCCTGTACTCTGTGTCTGCTCTTTTTATTTGTACACTAAGTTGCAGTAATGTAAATAATTAGTCTTTGTACACCATTTCTTAGAAAAAGTTTTCACCTTAGGTTGTGGAAATTGGAAAATGATGACAACTTTGCTCTTTGTTCCTATTATCATGAACATCTTATTGGTTGAGATTCTGAATGTTTTGATGAGTTAAAAAGAAAGAGTGACAAGTCAAAATAAAGAAAATGAATTGAAGCTTCAAGTTTAGGTTAGTCTTCAGTTCTAAAATCAACATTTGAAGTCTTGGTCCAGCGTATATCCCCAACTGGGCATTCTGAGTCTCTTGACTATAAAAATTCGCACTGACCATATGGTTCAGAGAATCATATCATTTGATTAACCCACCACCCAATGGATTGATAGAATAATGTTATTTGCACAACTCCTTCAATTATATTTACATATTTATCATCATTCAAATTCTGAATTTAAATCCATCATTCAATGAATTTAAATTGCAGATCGTATTACTTGACGTAGTTGTAACATATTACAATTGCCTGTATTGAATCGCTGATATCGCATCAGCGATGATTACAATGCGACTGTAATTACAATGTAATCATAATTATAATTTAAAACTTTAATATTTATACAAATAATTTTATCTGAGATCAAAAAATTAAGCAGATCCCCACTTTCTTAATCCGAGAGTTCACTGTTTGAACATGAGAGAAAGAATATTGGGAACATTATATCCTGATGAAAGTTTGGTCTAGGATCATTAACCCACTATCCAATGGATTAATAGAATAATGTAACTTTTTGGCGTATATTATTATATAACTGAAACTTTTTGGCTTATATCAGAAAGAACAAACTTTTTCAAATTATATAAACTCAAATTTGGATGAAACAAAATGTGTTATATACTAATGACAATTGCTCAATGCCCCTTTAAGACCATTATTTGTCCTCGCTTGTGAGACATAGTTCCCTCAAAATATTCTTTATTCCATCAAATTACCTCGACAAGAAGATACACAATCTTGTTTTTGCCATTTACCATAGCAAAAAGGCATGCAATGCGTCAAAAAAGACAGCTACATAGTATTATCACTCTCACAACAAGGAAAAGGATTTTATTTTAGCGACTGTGTTGGTGAAAGAGAGAGATCTTTCTATGACAATGGACCTTTTCTTGGTGGAATGACAATGGACCTTAATGTGCCTTTTCAACATGTCATGGAGATGGAGAAAAGATAAATGTAATTTGCTCCGTTGACTTCACTGATGCATTTCACTTGTTGAAAGCCATAATATCCATCAACATGTGCTTTTAATTTGAAGAGTGCATGAAAAATTATCATTAATTTAAGGAGCTTAACCCCTTCAAAAAGATGAAGGGAAAACAATATTTTTTTCACGTTAATAGATTGCACGAAGCTAGTGTTGATAGCTATAGCAAATTATATAAAGAAATTTACTAAAGATCGAATCTGAGATCTCTTCACACATTTTAAGGGTTAATTAAATATATGCACCCATTTCAACACATTGAATGTAACAAAATCTAGGGACAATTGAATGCATTTGCATGATGCAATTCTTGCATATGCCTTTTGCTTAGGAGTTGGACTCCAAATTTTTAAATGATTGATGTTACCACATACACTTACGATTTTATTGAATTTAAGTGATTCTAAAAGAAACCACACCATCAGTAGAAAATCCAATATGATAGGTTTAAGAAAAGAATGTAAGTACATGGGAGAACACATGAGTAGCAATCTCATCTAATGCCTCATTGAATTCTGTGTTGTTTTTTTCTCTTGTGATTCTTTGTATTGTTTAGATTTTTCCTTGATTTAAAGTTGTCTGAAGCACTTTCTAGTTATTGATTTTTTAATGAGGTTCTTCGTAGAGTAATGCTATATAGAAAATTCCTATAGTTACAACTATGCAGAAATGCAAGTGGCTCCATCTGAATTTAGGTGAATCCATATGAAGTCTCAAACTTTTTTTGAAAAAAGATAAATCACATAAACTTTCTTGTACAATTATGCCCAATTGAAACCGTAATAGTCATGTATATTTTTCTTGCTATTTGTCTACTACTGCTAGCTTAGCAAAGAATAGCAACAAAAAATGGCAGAGAACTGATCAACATTTTCACAGCCAAAAATGAGAACTGATCTTCATTATAGAACCAAGGGCAAGTTGCTGTTCAGAGCCAAATGCCTGCAATTTTGAATTGTTCAAAACAGAGTAGAGAGAAGGGCTCTGAAGCTTTGTGCTCCCAACAAATGAATGAGGGTACATGACAGTGCAAATAGTTACAAGGGATTAGATTTCAGGCTGCTTGGTCCATGAAACTAATGGACAAAAACAACTAATGCTACTAAGCAAAGCAACATCACAGAATCTGCTAGTTTATGTCATCACTGTAGTTGGCCAAGTAAACGAATGTACTCCAGGCCTCTACCTTGCGTACTCAGACTTAGTATATAAAATATTTATGTTTCTTGTTGGTCACACTCGAATGTTTTCCCAAATTGCCAAACCAAATATTATACCTTCTTGTACTGATTCGCACTAAAAGCCCATCGAAGATTTCATTTTCAAATGGGACTATCCCAATATACAATAGAAAACAAAGAGAGAAAAGAGCAAGCATCTTGGCAGAATTAGAATTTTATACTTTCTTATGGCCCCATTTAGCTCAATAATATTATTATCACCAAATTTAACTATTCTTCATAAAAGGAAAAGTCTGATTGAACAACAAAATAGGCCTTTTTTGGGCCCAAAAAAAATAACTACTACAGTGAAAGTGATGGGCAGCAGAAGGAACAGAGAATGGCTGTGTTTTACGAGTTATCCAGTTCGGACGCCGAATAGAACAAGTCACCATTGTTTTTCACACCACCACTTGGCACGCTCTTACTAGAGCCGGCCCCTCTTATACCCTTTCAAATACAGCAACCGAACCTACTCCTTCATTTCCTTTTTCAGTTTCTCTTCCCCTTCATGGCTTTTGCTTTTTTCTTTTGCTTTTCCTTCCAAACCCACCAAGAACCTGCCATAAACATAGATCGGAGTGACTGTGAAACAACAAAGACCAAGCTCTGACAGTCTGACCCCATAGCAGAAACATGGACAGGCTCATAAGGTTGGACCCATCAAACGTAGTCCCAATCAGGGTTGAACCAGGGCAGAAATGCCATGGCAAGATCACCTTACGCAATGTTATGTACACCATGCCAGTAGCCTTCAGGCTTCAGCTACTGATCAGGACCCGTTACACAGTGAAGCCCCAGTCAGGGATTATATCCCCTCTGGCCACACTCACTGTAGAGATCGTCTATCATCTCCCACCTGGCTCTAATCTCCCCCACTCTTTCCCTCACGCCGACGATTCTTTCCTTCTGCACAGTGTGGTAGTTCCTGGTGCAACCATTAAAGAACCTTCCTCCATGTTTGATGCTGTCCCCAGTGACTGGTTCACCCCCAAAAAGAAGCAAGTCTTCATTGACAGTGGCATCAAAATCATGTTTGTCGGTTCCCGGATTCTGGCTCAGCTCGTTGCAGATGGTTCTATGGATGACATCAGGGAGGTACTGGAACGCAGTGACCCGTCATGGAAGGCTGTTAACTCCATAGACCCACGAGGCCAAACGTTACTTCACTTGACCATTTCACAAGGCAGAGCAGACCTTGTTCAATTACTCCTCGAATTCGAGCCTGATATAGAAGCTACAAGTCGTTCCGGGGCAACCCCACTTGAGGCTGCATCTTCCTCTGGAGAAGCTTTAATAATTGAGCTTCTATTGGCTCACAGGGCCAAAACAGAGAGATCAGAATCATCCATTTGGGGACCAACCCACCTTGCAGCCAGAGGAGGACACATGGAGGTTCTGAGGCTTCTCTTACTCAAAGGGGCTAAAGTGGATGCACTCACAAAGGATGGCAACACAGCCTTGCACCTTGCGGTGGAGGAGCGTAGAAGAGATTGTGCTAGACTTCTATTAGCAAACGGTGCCAGAACCGATGTTCGCAACACCAGAGACGGTGACACCGCTTTACACATAGCAGCAGCCATGGGCGACGAGAACATGGTGAAGCTCTTGCTGCAAAAGGGTGCCAACAAATACGTGAGAAACGGGCAGGGGAAGACTGCATACGAAGTTGCAGCCGAGAACGGCCACACCCGTCTCTTCGATGCGCTCCTTCTGGGGGACAGCTTGTGCGTGGCGGCGAGAAAAGGGGAAGTGAGGACGATACAGAGGCTGCTCGAGAGGGGAGCAGCCATTAACGGGAGGGACCAACATGGGTGGACAGCGCTGCACAGAGCCTCCTTCAAGGGGCGAATAGAAGCGGTTCGGGCTCTGGTGGGGAAAGGGATCGATGTGGATGCCAAAGACGAAGACGGGTACACGGCGTTGCATTGTGCAGCGGAGTCAGGGCATGCAGATGTGACAGAGCTGCTGGTGAAGAAGGGAGCAGATGTTGAAGCCAGAACCAGTAAGGGTGTGACTGCGTTGCAGATAGCAGAGTCGCTGCACTACGTGGGGATCACAAGGATACTCGTCAATGGTGGGGCTAGCAGGGACAGTGTGGGTCAAATCCCAGCACCTGCTGCAATGCCATTTGGGAGTAAAATGGAAGCTGGGGATGTAAAGAAGAAGATGGGTAGTGGTAGAACTAGAGCCAGAAGTCTCCGGGGTAGGTTCGATGATCGTTCAACGGCTTTGGCAGTGCTCTAGTTAGTATTATTGCTCGTGATTTGGTACACGATATCAATAATTTTTTTGGGCTGCCTCCGTGGGAAATTGAGATGATTTTTGGGTTTTGGCTATAATTTGTTCATAAAATTGTAGATTTATCAAAATAGTTCTTTCTGCTGCTTATTGTCATACATACTCACTTAACCGCAGTTTTAGCTCAGAAATAGAATGATTTGTTGTTTTAGTATTGATTCATTTATTTTTTTAAAATAAGCAGTTTTAGTTATAGTTAAAAATTTAACAAAATTTATTGATGTAATATTAATATTAATATTTTTATTTTTAAATAAATTATTTTAAATGTATGTGACACATACATAGTTTCTTAAATACTTAAATTAACTTTAATAAATATAAGGTTAATAAAAAATAAATCTTATTATCAAGTTTAGTTTAAATATTTAAAGATTTATATACATATAAAATATATTTAAATTATTTATTTAGAATAAAAAAAATTAATTTCATGTCAGTATTTTTTATTAAATTTTTTAACGCATACAAATAAAAATAACAAAATTGCTCATTTATAAAAATAGAGAGAGTAAATAATTAATTTTATAAAAATAAAAAAATTAAATTATTCATTTTATTAAAATAAAAAGACCAAAACTATAAACAATCTTACATATTTTTGTAAAGTTCATGAACAACGTTGATAAAAGAAGGGTTTATTATAAATTTAAAAATTTAATAATCACTCTTTTTAAATAACTCACCAATAAAAAAAATTAAGAATCAAATTTAAATGTTAATGAAGTACAAGTAAAAGACTCACCAAGTAAATTGACTTCACGAGATGGCACCTAGCTCAAATCTATTATATATTACTTACCAAGTTGAAGCATACGAAGGGGGCGTTAGTGAATCACATTTCTATTTCATGTTTCAAGTTCCGGTGAATCTTTGAAGGATGACTAATTTTCGAAATTACAAAACTTTATAATAAGCCTATTTTATATTTTTATTTAAATAAGTAGTCAGTTTTTAGTTTTCCTACCTTTTCACCCACTTTTTCAGTCCATACAGGTCATTGCCTCATCTCTCCAATTTTAAGTCAACCTTTTAATCTCACTTCCATGTCCACTAGCTGAAAGGACGAAAATTTGATGACTTAAACATGGTCTGCTTCGCATTTGTTGAATTAGTTTCATTACCGTTCATATGTGTTCAGGAATGACTAAAATAAAAATAATAATAAAATATTTATTAATGAGTTTTTTATATAATTTTTTATATAAAACTCATTGAAAATTTTTTACTCTTATTTTTATATCATATTAAATTAATCATAAGGTGAACAATCTAAAAATGCATACCAATAAGTTGATTTATAAGATTTTCTTTTTAAATTAGTTGTAACTCTTCTAATAAGAAATTTTTATTTTTTTAATTTAAAATTTAAAACTTACATGATGTGTTATAAGTGTGATTAAGCTAGCTTCTTGTTAATAAAAACAATTTTTTTTCTCAAACAAAAGTGTTATTATTTTTGTTTACCAGAATGGGCCACTTAATAGGAAGAAACTTTTTTCCGCAAACATTATAATCTAATGAATGAGAGATCGTTTTTATGACCAACATTTTTCCGCCTGATTAGCTTGAGTGGGCTGCCAGTCAAAACGGGCCATGGACCTGATCCAGTTCGTTGAGCTTCATAGACATTTTTGATAGTTGCTAATAACAACTTTTAAACAGTGATACTGATAATAAAAAAAGAATATCAATACAGAATAGTAAATTTACCAGGTACCATTAAAAAAAATGTAAAGTGATGTAATAAAAATTATATGAGAATATCATTATCTAAGATTTATGCTTGTTTTTATTTTGAAAAAGGATATTATGTTATTTGATTGAAATAACAAACAAAATTAAAACACTCCAAGAATTCAAATAATTTTTTTCTTGTTCTTTTTATAGTAAATATTAGGCACGAAATCACAATTACGATTTATGATTTGGGGACATATACACTGAACGTTATGTTGCTCAATCTTGTAGTGAGAAATATATGCTTCAACGAAACTAGACATTTGAGCAAAAGAAAAGACATATGGGACCAAAAAATAAATTTAACTGCAGTTTAATTTCTCTATTTTAGTAAAATGGATATTTTAATTTTCTTATTTTGAAATTGAATAATTCAATCCCTCTATTTTTAAAATAAATAGTTTTGGTCCTTCTGTTTATATGTCATTAAAAATTTGATTAAAAATGTTAATGTGACATTAAAAAATTAATTTTTTTATTTTAAATAAATAATTTAAATACATTTGACATCTATATAACTTTTTCAATTTTTAAATTCTTAATAATAAGATTAATTTTTTTATTAAATTTATTTTTATAAGCTTAATTTAGGTATATAGAGAGTAATGTACATATTACATATATTTAAAATAGTTTATTTAAAAATAAAAATTAATTTTTAATGCCACCTCAATATTTTTTGTTATGTTTTTAATAACACATTCATAGATAAATCAGAATTACTGATTTTTCAAAATAGAAGAACTAAATAATTTATTTTTAAAATAAAAAAATTAAATCATTGTTTTATTAAAATAAAAGATCAAAACTATAAATTTAGAGGGAAAAAAAAAAGCAATAGCATAACAAATAAGAATAAGTAAAGTCTTATCAAATCTCATTTTGCAATCTGTGGGGGAAGAGACAAAAGGAATCATCAAAATAGTCAGATGGGTGACAGGAGTCTTGGCTTTTAATGAAAACAGAAATTAAGGTGTAGCCGAAGAAGAAGACTTGTGTTGAGTTCCTTCTGGCAGTAAAACGTAACATTAATGATTGGTGTGGATTTTTTAATAAGGGTGATCACGGATCTGAATCATTTGTCAACCCGATTGACCCGAACCAACTCAATAAAATTTGGGTCGGTTCGACTAATTAGGTTAGTTCATGTAATTTTTTAAAAAGCTGCTTATAATCAGTTTTGGTAGCGGGTTTGAATTTTCAAACTATCCATACCTTTTTTTTCTAACCCTGAAGAACCAAGGAACGACGTCGTTTTGGCCCCTGAATCAGGAATGTCAATCAGAATTGGAAACCCTTCCTCTCACTCGTGCGTTCAGCCTCTTCTTCCTCTCTTTCCATTTTGGCTGCGGCTCCACTCCCCTCAAACTCCACACCTCCACAGACGACGGACATTGGCTACGCAATTTCAGGCAGCGCGTGACACGATGGTGCGGCTCCGATCTGCGTCTACTGCACGCGCGACAAGGTAGTGCGCGTTCGCGACCCTCCCCTCACTGCCACAGACCATGGTGACAGCAAACTCCACGCCCTCCCCTCCCCTCAAACTCCACGAATCCACGGACGATGGACCACGACTGAGTGATTTCAGGCAACGCGCAACATAGTGGTGCGGCTCCGATCTGCCTCTGCTGCGCACGCGACACGGTGGTGCATGTTTGCGGCCCTTCCTTCACCGCCACAAACCACGGTGACAGCAAACTCCATGCCCTCCCTTTCCCTCAAAATCTACACCTCCACGGACGACGGACCACGCCTGCGCCATTTCAGGCTACGCGTGACACGGTGGTGCGGCTCCGATTTGCCTCTATTGCGTGCACGACACGGTGATGACGCTTCTCCGCCTGCGCGACCTGATGACCCAACCCGAACCAATACCATTCTGGTCGGGTTAGTTCGGTTCTGGTTGAACACATTTTTTTTCACAAAACTGATCCAACTCAACCCGATCAACTGAGCTCGGTTTGAATTTAATTCTACCTTGAATTGACCTGACCCGGCCCGTGTCACCCCTAATTTTCAGGAGCTAGCCAACCATGTCATGTAGACCATCACCAACCTCACATTTTTATTTGGGTTGGTGACTTTCTTTAGGTACCAGTCCATGTAGCATGTACAGCTGGTCCTCACCCACTCACCGATCACCACCATTTTGAACATTGAACTTCAACTTCCAAATATAATAAATACGCATGCATGGCGCTTGGTTTGTTCAAGGCCCTGTTTTTAAAATTGGACGAACAGTTTGACCTTAAACTAAATATTTAATTAGTTATAATTTAATTTTATAATTAAAGTTATTGTTAAATTAATTGAAATTAGTCAAAACTGAATGAAATCAATAAAATTACTTAAATCAATTAGTTAAACTGTTTGAATTGATTTATTATTAATTTTTATTTTAAAAATTTTAAAAGTTTTGATATTTTATGATTTTTTAATAAATTTTATATTATTATATATAAATTATTTTTATAACACCATTTAATTTAACTAAATAATTTAAATGATTAAACTATTAAACCTAAATCAAATCTCATTAATTTACTGTCAAATCCAATTTCAAGATCTTTGTTTCAAGGTGAATATATGTGCCTATTTTACTCCCTCCTTTTGGCTCAAACGTCATCAAAACTATACATGGATAATGTCATTTCACAATCATTAATTAGTTTGTCTGATTTTCATTGAAGTGTTTCAAAATCCTTTTTCAAGAGGAAGGATGAGAATGATATTTTAGCTTTTATTAAAAAAAAGAATTGCATTACTTAATTAGTCTCTTCTTACATTTCCAATTGTATGTGGTACATAGGTAATGGGTGATTCTATTCAAATTCATGTGGCTATAATTGAAATCTTGAAAGTTCAACAGTACAAAAATATGAATGTGAGGGGTCATTTTCCCAGTAGTGTTGTTATTTCATAGGTCCTGATCCCTTCCTCTGCTCACCAAAAAAAAATAAAATATATAAGTGAAATTAATTATTCTTTACATAAAAGATATATTACACTATATTTATTATATGAGAAATTCTTAAGCATGGATATTTGATTATAGAAATTATTTTAATTCACTATCAGTATAAAATTTTTTTATACTTTTATTCAAATATCATTAAAAATATTTGAATTTTTAGATAATTACTATTATATTCAAACTCATTTAATAATTTGATAATATATAATTAGATAATAGTATAAAATATTTTATACTAACAGTAGATTAAAATTAAACTCTTATCTATACTCATATCTCTCTTTGGATCCCCATGAATAATGAACCATTCATATTAGCCATTGTTCTCTTTTGTTTTTCATTCAATTTGCTACACTGATTTATTTATTTAATTTAACTATTTCTTGTTTATAAAATTATTATTTAATATGAGATTTTAGTTTTACTATGTCTTAGATGTACATTAGTTAGTTAACTCAACTAGTAAAGTCATGATCGAATCTTATTTTCATCAGAGATGATAAAATGTTAAAGAAAGGAAAGAATTATCTGATGTTATGTTATACAACTAACACTCGTATACCAACACAAAAAAAGAAAATTTATTCCACATGCCCTCCATATCAATGGTTAATTTTACAATTTTCAAAACGAAATATACATAAGAACTTGTTTTTCAAAAAAGATCAATTTATTGATTTTATTCTTTCTAACTAATTTAAACAAAAATATCATATATAGGAAACATAAGACTTTCGACGTCATAATTAAAAGATTCAATTTCATTTGAACAAATTATTTTTTTTATTTAAAAAATCTCAGATTCTCTGTATATGTTCTCTAAACAAATTAAGATTATAATGGAGCGTAATCATACTTGATTTTAAAATACTCAACGATCTTCAACTTTTTCTTTTAAATCTTAACACTTGTTTTTTTAATTCAAAATTATATCTATCAATATTTTAACATCCTTTTCTTTTTGTAATTTTAGATATGCACAATAATTTTAGAATTATTTTCATTAAATATATTATTATTATTGTATATATTATTCACAAAAAAAAGGGTAATATCTTTATCAAGTAATATCATGAACTTCTTCAAAAGCTGCAGCATTCTGATCACAATACAGTTCCCTAATTCACACACAGCAATATATAGAATGGACCAAGAAGGATTATTTTCCTAACAAAAGAAAGAGTATAAATATTAACAAGAGTTTAACGCAGTGGTAAGTAAGTTATGTTTTTAATAAAAATATTAAAATTACTTAAAAGTGGTTAGTTGCAGTGAAAGTAGATTACAATTTTAGATGAATCTTACCTGTAATATTAATGTTTGAATTCTAGAGTTATTTTAGGGAGTGTTTTACCTAATCACTGCTTTAATTCAAGGAATTAGTATTCCAGTAATGTCTATGAACATATTCTGGTAAAATATAAAAAAAAAATCAAAGTTGGAATATTGGATGAAGTATTTGTTGAAAGACCTCCTCATCAAAAACAAGTATGGATTGTGCCAAAAAGAATAATTTTACAACAATGTCAACAAAAATATTCTAGTCAAAAAAAGAAAAAAGAAAAAGTAGAGATTATTTTCCTCATAATTAAATGCTTGAACAAAAGAAAGAGTAAGGAATGGAATTAATTGATGTGTAATGATCATGTCATGATATACTTAATCTCTAAGTATATCTTATATCAAATTTGTAACGAGCAAATGTCACGCACTTATCAAGGGATTGTAGCTTGATAACTACTTATTAAAGTTAGAGAGTGTAATAGTAACTCAAGTTTTGCTTACTCTTCAAACGTCGCCCGCGGCCAAATGATCAAAAGGTGCTATGTGAAATGCCCAAGGTTGTGTTTGAATGCGACAGTGTAAAAAATGGAGATTGAAAACTAGTGGCATACGACATTGCAGTTTCCTAATATTATATATCCATTTCAAAGTCTACTTTTATTGGGAGAATGTCAAAATTTGTCAAAACTTTGAAGAAAATGATATGAAAGGAATAATGAAATTATCAATGAGAAGGAATTTAATTAAGAGGACAAAATATATGATTACAATTAACAATGAAAATTCAAAAATTTTGTTTTGTGGAGGTTGTTGCAGTGGATGATGCAAGGCAAATACTACACCCTTTAGCGTATATTCAATCAGGTATATGTAATGTTAATTAAAATAATAATAGCTGAAGTAGAATATGAAAAAAATTATCTTACATTTAATATATAAATAATTTTAAGTACTCTTAACTTATTTCTCTAATTATTAAATAAAAAATATTAAATGTATTTTAAGTTTCTAATATATTATGTAATTTTATTTTTTATTTAATATTTTTTGCTATATTAAAAAATAAATTAAAAAAGATATAATAAATAATAATACTCAAGTATGGGAGAGACAGATCGTACGAAATGCGTTATGGTACCACCACACAACGGTGGTGCCGACAGTACAAAATTATTTAAACCCGATCGAATCAGAATCCTGCCAGTCTTGTGCATTCAATTCAACTTGGATTCGAGCAAGTCGTACGTTACCCCTTCAGCGTCACTATCCCACGTGCCACCCCCATTCATCACTGCATTATCATAATTGTCTTTTTTTAATAAATAAAAAAAATCGTAAAAGTACTATTAAAAAGAATTATCTATTTATCAACTTGCGTTAGTTTCATTAAAAAAATTTAATTTTTTTTAAAGATTAACTTTAGTAATAAAATTTAATTCATATGAAATAAATATTTTTTAAAAAATCTGATAGTATTTTAAGAAATTAATTTTTTATTTAAAAAATAAAAAGATATTATGATAAAACAATATACATACAAATATTTTTAAAAAGAATATGAATATATATATATATATATATATATATATATATATATTTGTATAACATCTTTTGTAAATAAAGAAAAACACTGTATAAGCCCTTTTAATGAGCATAAAGTAGTTATACGTTCATTAAATTCCCGATTACAAAAGACAAATATGAATATTTTTTTAATTCGTCTACTTGTGGGCTTAAACATTATTAAATAGAGAGAGAATGTTTACTTAAAATAAATTTTTTTTCTTTTTCTTTTTTAAATTTTCCACCCAAACATATTCACAATTTTTTTTTTCATTCTTCCTAGCCATCAATATGGACTAAAATTATACGTATAGTGAATCGAATTATCTAAATTTTTGAAATAATGAAGCACGATTCTTAGTGTTTGTCCCAAAAAAGGATTCTTAGTGTTTATCATTTTTTAGTGTTTGTCCCAAAGCGGATTCTTAGTCCAAAAAAGGGCTCATTCCATCGCTCTAACCATGTTAAAAAATGCACCAATTTTATTTAGACACATGCTATTCAACATCGCAATTTTAAACGAATATAAATTGTGAAATGGCTGGCTAGCTAGTCAGAGTTTGGCGGCTGCTTATGTAAAACGAAAGTGACAACTTTTTAGAAAGTATTTGGCATATATATATATATATATATATATGTAATGTTGATATAGTTAAAGTGAATTATATTTTTAAATATGAGAATTGTGATTCAATTCTTGATAATTATATCCATGAGAAAGATCATGAGAAAGATCATATTATTATTATTTTTAATTTAAAAAAATTTAATTTATAAGATAATTTAAATAAATTAAATTCTATAAAAAATATTTCTAATGCATACTAAATTGAGGCTTATGTTTATCCCACTTTTATCATTGTCTTACTAAATTTTAAGGTCTTTCTTGTAACTATATTTTTTAAATTTTATTTAATTGAACGTGTTTAAAATTTAATTTAAATAATTATTGATTATTTTATACACAAACTTTTAAAGATATTAGCTATGCTTTAAGAAATCAAAATGTCCAAAATTTTTTGTCATTATATAATATATCAGTATAAATTATTATCTTGCAAAATGAGAATGTAGAGTGCTAAAAAATTATAAGATCTCTATATTTTTAAACCTATGCATGTATTTTCCTTGTATACCGGTGACAATTAAGTCTATTAATTTATGATCTATTTAATACATTTAATTATAATAATAAATTTAATAAAATAAATAAATTAGATTAGTTATAGATAATGTATCAATTAAAATATTTACTAAGTATATAATATAATATATATTTATATTATTTGAAAAATAAAATGTATTTATATATAAAAAGAGTCTAAATGTATTTAATTATCTCTCTATTAAAATAAATTAATAAATTAAATATTTATATTTTAAAATAAATAATGGATAGATTAGATAATTTTAATAATTTTTTAATAAATTATTATTTTATTTATTATGAATCTATTAATGTCCAATCTAAAATTCATTTATTAATTTATTTCTCAGCCCTACTCTAGTGGTAAACATGGGCTATTTTCACCAAACTAATTAAACATCTTATAATTTATATACACAATGCGTTATCTAAATTTAATTAAATATTCTTAAATTTAAATAAGCATAACTCACGTAATGTTGTTATAATAAGCATGTGTTTAAATATAATAACAGAATCACAAAGGTAGTATACTGGATCATGTGGCTTTCAATTCCACCTACTCTGCAACACCAAACACCAAAGCTGCCATTTTTGCACAAACTGAAGGGTAATATGAGTATTTCATTGTTAAATTCGGTGTGCATTTAATAATTAAAAGAATTAATTAATAAGCAAACTGTAATATAAAAACATCGTGCAAGTAGGTCCTAGCTCCTCACCAACTTCCATCACCAACCCCTCGTATAGTGACTTCCCAATTTGATTTATTTAGAAAATTAATATTTAAAATAATTTATTAAATATTTATTAATGATTGTTGTTGTTCACAATAATTACTTAAAATTTACAAAATAAAAATAATTAATAATTATTTGATAAATTAATAACAATTAGCAAATATTTGATAAATTAACCTAGAAGTTATTCTAATAAATTTATTATTACTGTCTCATAATTTGGATTTTAGTTTCAAAATTATTATTCTGAAATAAATAACAAAATTTCTGGATTTTACATTTTTTTTATTAGAATATGTCGTAACCCGCAACAGTCATTTCTTCTTTGGCGCGTGATGGCACGAGGAAGGAGCCATGGACACTTGCCAAGGCTTATAATATTCAGTAAACAAAATTTTTCTTAATTTTAATTTGATAGATCAAATATTTATTGATTATTAATTATATTTTATAATTTTAAATATTTATTTATAATAATTAATAATCAATAAATATTTAACATCTATTCAAATATAAATACCAAAAATAGATGTAAGTGTCATTACAATACTAAGGTTTTTTTTTAGATAACTTTTGCACAATTCAAGTATCTATTAGTTATTCTTATTACTGACTACTGCATGTGTTGGAAGATTTTTCATTCAAACTAGTTCTTTGGTGGCTAAAATTAAAGGAGAAGATCAAGAATCTTTTTTAGATTTCTTTCTACCCTTATCTTTCATTAATTGAGCATGCATTAACAAACTAAAAATATATTAACGGAGAAAAAGAAAAAGAAAATGGCAATGTACATGCATTGTCACATAAACCTTCCATTTTTATATGCTTTCCTTTTACATTCGTCTATATTTATTTTGATACCATAATTATAGAAAAAAATGTGTCTTTAGTAACTCTGCTTTTTAGTGGTGTTGGTAGGTGCCAATTAATATATATATATATATATTGTATCTCATGATATTGGAGAAAAAACCTGTTCCCAAATCCTCTATTGTTTTCCAAGAAAAAAAATCATGGGCTATTTTAATGGTTAACAATTCACAATTCAAAGAATTTAGTTCAATGGTTAACAAGTTAAAATTTAAAAAGCGAATTTTATAAAGATTATTTACAGTTTTTCAAAAACTACCATCACAGGCCACAAAAGCGTGTAGAGACAAAATTCAAAAAACATCTCTTTAGTTTATTTTTCATAAATCTATGTCAAAATTCTTCACCATAGTCATAGCCAGCATGAGTTAAAAATTTTGGGTTCGATTTGTAGGTGATTTTTTTTCATAATATATCATTTATAACTATTATTATAAGTTTTAGGTTCTTGGGACATGTTTGACTATTCTCCATGTCAAAAAAAAAAAAAATTCTATTCTCTCTCTAAACTTTTACACATAAAAAAAAAAACCTTCATCATACACTTAACAAAAAAGAACAAAAAACTAAAAATTATATTTTATATAAAAATATTATTTTATCTGTATTTTTTTTTGGTACATTATTTCATCTGTATTTTAACTTATCATCTTCCTCTTCTTATTAAGTTTTCATCTTATTTATATCTAAAGAAATATAAAAAAAGTTTAACAAAATAAAAAAATACAATGAAAAAAGTTGTATAAGTGACATATAAGCAAAATATGGGAGTCGTGAGCTAAGAGTTTTGGATTTTATTTAAATAAAATATATAGTGTTACGTTAAGAAAAAAAATATAAAATTTATGTATAACTGATACATTTAAATCTCTGTAAAAAAAAAGAATTTAAGTGTAATGAATTTGTAATTCAAAATTTTTATCTTAAAAATTAAATTATGATAATTTTAAAAGTTTTATTTTTTAACTATATCGTCTTTCTCTTTATGTACAAAAAGCTTGTTGCTTTTTGCCTTTTTTAAGAGTGTAATTTTAAATAATTTAAATATTTAACATTATAAATATTTTTTTAATCACTTAAATCAAGTTTGTTTATTACTTATAATTTATATGTTTTCTTATTGTCGTTGTACTTTTGTTTTTTATATAAAAAAAATAAATTTATTTATAAAAGTATAATTCAGTGTTAAATAAATTAAAATTTTAATAAAAATAAATTTTATTTATGAATTATAAAATAAGAGATTTAAATTTTATTAAAAAATATTTTTTAAATATAAACAGTTTCAATATTTTTAATAATTTTATATTTACAAAAATATTAATTGAATAAGGAGACCACGGGTGATTCCGTGATCGTGAGTCTGAGATCTGGGGGTAGGACACAAATTGGCTATAAATAAGGCAGAGAGCACTCCATAATTCTCGCGCTCTTCTCTCTGCTTCATTCTCATCCCTTAGTATCTGAGAAGCGAGAAAGTCTGGTCTCTACGCCACACGAAACTAAGGTACGAGACCTCCTCCTCCTCTTCCTCTCTCTCATCCAAGTTCCTTTTCTTCCTCACCCAGGCTTCACCCTTTTTCTCTCTCCCTAATTTTCCTTTTTCACCCATCTCCTTTTTTTTTTTTCCCGCAAATATCATCACAATTCTCTCTCAATTTTTCTCACTGCACTTTGTTTTTTTTACTTCCATTTCTCACGCCTGCTTCCACTTCTTCTCTTTCTTTCCATTACTCCACTGAGATCTACTGGTAAATGTGCAGCTTCCGTGAACTCTCCCTTGCATGCCCCACATGCTTTTCATTTTTACAAAATTTTTCTGATTCGGATTCAGTGTTTGCTCGAATTGGGTTGCAGATCTGTTGGGTTTAGTTGTTGTAATGTGTAGATCTAATACTGGATTTTGCTCTTTTGAATGGATCTGAGCGTTTATACTTGCGATTTCGTAGCTGTTTTTTTTTATAATGCAACGACCTTGTTCAAATCTTGCGATTTGTGAAATGATTATTTGTAAAACTCATTTCAACAGCCAATGGGACCTATTCAAACTCTCTGATTTTGGTAAATTTGCTATCTTATCAAGATCATGTATTTTGATGTCAGTGTGTGCTCCCCAAGTGCTGGCCCTGCTCTACTTTACTCTGATGTTGTCCCTTGTCCGTGGTTAAATAACTTCCAAATGATATGTACTGGGCATTTGTACCACTCAAACAGGCATTTGAAGGGTCAAATGGACTTTTAACCATTTTCTGCCTTATTTGATTTAGTGTTTGTATCATTTATCAAACACACTTATGACTTCAAAAGTCTATTTGGTTTGAATTAATTATTTCTTGCTTTTGTGTTTGAAGGCGATTTTTTTCTAAACATGAATCACTTCACTCAAATCTACCTTTGATTAAAATCAAGTTCATCTAAAATTGAGTTTGCAAAATTTAATTCAAAAATCTTTCATGCAACATAGGAGTGTCTGGGAAATGGGAATCTTACTTTATGGTATTCTAGCTTACCAGTGGAAGCATACAATATTTTCCCAGAGCTTTGTTGCTTGGTGAATTTGGAATTTTTTTCCTGCTTTATGTGGTCTTTACGATGTAGGTGGTGTGCCTGTCTGTTAATTGGCAAGCGATTCTTATGTAAATTAAACTTTCAAATCTAGACAACTGAGTTTTATTTGCATTTTGACCTGATGTAGCAGAACAATGGCATCCCATATTGTTGGATACCCTCGCATGGGCCCAAAGAGAGAACTCAAGTTCACTCTGGAGTCATTCTGGGATGGGAAGAGCAGCGCTGAGGATTTGCAGAAGGTGGCTGCTGATCTCAGGGCATCAATCTGGAAGCAGATGGCTGATGCCGGGATCAAGTACATCCCCAGCAACACTTTTTCATACTATGATCAGGTGCTTGATGCTACCGCCTTGCTTGGTGCTGTTCCACCTAGATATGGCTGGAGTGGTAGGGAGATTGGATTTGACACCTACTTTTCCATGGCCAGAGGTAATGCCTCTGTACCTGCAATGGAGATGACCAAGTGGTTTGACACCAACTAGTAAGTGATGGCTCTTATTTTATTGTATTGATCATTTAATTTACTTGTAATGATGCAATAGTTGTAATGATCTGGTTACTGAACTAATGTATATGTGTTGATCCAGCCACTTTATTGTCCCTGAACTGGGACCCGATGTGAACTTCACTTATGCTTCCCACAAGGCAGTGGAGGAATACAAGGAGGCCAAGGCGGTATGTGTTATATGTATTAAAGCCATTCACATTAACTGCTTATTACTTTGAAACCCGAGGTTAGGTACTGTGAGTCTGTGAGCCTAATTAAGCTGTGAGAAGCGTTGCTATGAAAATATATTTAGATCAGTGTCCAAGTTCAAAAGATCTCAAAGTGCAGGTCAACTTCTTAGAAATAATTGTGTTGATTTGCTCCTTGTTGTATTTGTATCTCTCATTCATCAGGAAACATTCTATTGATGGCTTTGTGTCCAAAGGTTGTCCTGTGTGGGTCATAATGAAAAAATCTTGGTTTTAGCCTTTTTTATGTGTTTATCTATATCAACATTGTCATTGAATATTTAATTTCTCTTGCAGCTTGGAGTCGATACAGTTCCAGTCCTCATTGGCCCTGTATCATACTTGTTGCTCTCCAAACCTGCCAAGGGTGTTGAGAAATCCTTTTCTCTTCTCTCTCTCCTCCCTAAAATCCTTGCTGTCTACAAGTAAGAATTTAACTTCTGTACAACTATCAATTATTTGCTCTGTATGATTATATTGATGTTATTTCTCTAATTTGCTTATAACTATAAACTCAGGGAAGTTGTGGCTGATCTCAAGGCAGCCGGTGCTTCATGGATTCAATTTGATGAACCTACACTTGTCTTAGACCTTGACTCTCACAAGTTGCAAGCGTTTACTGAAGCATATGCGGAACTCCAATCCACTTTATCTAGTTTAAATGTTCTTATTGAGACCTACTTTGCTGACATTCCTGCTGAGGCATACAAGACCGTTACATCTCTGAGTGGCGTCACAGCATTTGGATTTGATTTCGTCCGCGGAACTCAGACTCTTGATTTGATCAGGGGTGGATTTCCCAGTGGAAAATACCTCTTTGCTGGAGTGGTTGATGGAAGGAACATTTGGGCTAATGATCTTGCTGCTTCTCTTAGTACATTGCAGGGTCTTGAGGGCATTGTAGGCAAAGGTATTTGTTAAACATGCATTTCATGAAAAAATTTCGGAGGCTTCTGCAGTTAATGTAGTCACTTGATATATTTATTTTCTAAACTCTATACAGATAAACTTGTTGTGTCCACCTCCTGCTCACTTCTTCACACTGCTGTTGATCTTGTTAACGAGACCAAGTTGGATGATGAGATCAAGTCATGGCTGGCTTTTGCTGCCCAAAAAGTTGTTGAAGTAAATGCATTGGCCAAGGCAGTGTCTGGTCAAAAGGATGAGGTGACCTCTATTCCTTTTAGTGTATCTTACATTGGATGAAATATGTTGTTAAATAACTTGACTATGTTTGTTACCTAATAATAATGTGGTATTTTACTTAGTGGTGGCAAATATAAATATACACAATGAAAACAAATTGTTATCTTCCAACTTGTATTAGTTTTCTTTTTTCTTTTTTTCTTTTGAGAAAAAACTTGAATCAATCTTATTATTAGGCAATAAAAGGGAGGCCCATTGCACATAACTCCCATTATTGTGGGGTCTAAGGAGGGTCAGATGTACGCAACCTTGCCTGTGTATGGATAGTTTAAATTTTAAAAATAAAATAAAAGCATCTATGTGTGTAAATCTTATCATAGTAGGAAGTTTTATTTGGTTTTGAAATAGACTCTTAGTTATAAAATCATCATTGTTTTGAAATAATTAATATAAGAATTGAAATAGAGAAATTGTAGAATAAAGAGATCCAAACAATATGAAGTGAATAAAGAGAAAAAAGTATATCACAGGAATTAAAATTAAGATAATTGAGGGAAAGTATAATGTTCCTATAATATTAATAACAAGTATCATAAAAATAGCTGACAATTTTCTTAGCCAGTGGTTTCTTAATTGATGGATACAATTTGTTGGATTTGTGCTTTATTTACTTCTACATCACATCTTATAGTATATTGTATATTAAATATGTGTTCATATAATTTCTTTCAACATTCTGTAATCAATGATATACGGGCAATGAGGGGAGATGAAAAATCGTGAGATATACTTTAAAAGTTTTCTTAAGTTAGTTTGGGCAATTGGCCCCACTCCTAGACACATGGATCTGCCACTAATCATGAATAATTTTGGAACCATGATCCTGGAAGTGGGTCAATTAATGATATGATTAAGAGCATGTAGTGTGTATTGTGAGTGCTTTTTAATTTTTAGAGGTAGTAATTTGAAGTCAACTTTTGTTTTATTCTTGTTTATTTCACTACATTCACTAAATCGCCGTTTCTATGTTTTCATTTTCAGGCCTTCTTCTCTGCAAATGCTGCAGCTCAGGCTTCAAGAAAGTCCTCTCCAAGAGTGACTAATGAGGCTGTTCAGAAGGCTGTGAGTACTTTTCTTTTGTCGTTTCTGTTCAACTGGATTTGTTGTAAAATTTATTCTGTTGTTAATTATGACTTCTTTTCTCTCTCTCTCTCTCAGGCTAATGCATTGAAGGGTTCTGACCATCGCCGTGCTACCAATGTCGGTGCCAGACTGGATACTCAACAGAAGAAGCTTAACCTTCCAATCCTCCCAACTACCACTATTGGATCCTTCCCTCAGACAGTAGAACTGAGGAGGGTACGCCGTGAATACAAGGCTAACAAGTAAGAAATGCTGAGAGCTGATGTCTTGCCTTGTTTTCTTGACCATCTGTCTTTTTTTTATTGACCCTAATCCTGCTTTTTTTTTTTTAGGATCTCTGAGGAAGAGTATGTTAAGGCAATTAAGGAGGAAATCCGCAAAGTCGTTGAACTCCAAGAAGAGCTTGATATTGATGTCCTGGTACATGGGGAGCCTGAGGTCAGCTCTCATCTTCAAATATTGACTGAATATTAGTCTGTTGAAGTAGAGAATAAGGGATAGTTTTGTTACCCTTCCATTATTTTGATAGAACTTTCTTGACCTCTTTCTTTTTGAAGAACAACATACTCTTGCCAGGTTTTCTGCTTTTTATATGTTGCCAATTCCAAAACGCACTTCCCACTAATTGTTGATGCCTTTCATTGCAGAGGAATGATATGGTTGAGTACTTTGGCGAGCAGTTGTCAGGCTTTGCCTTTACTGTTAATGGGTGGGTGCAATCTTATGGGTCTCGATGTGTGAAGCCACCAATTATCTATGGTGATGTGAGCCGTCCAAAGCCAATGACTGTCTTCTGGTCATCTACTGCTCAGAGCATGACCAAACGCCCAATGAAGGGAATGCTCACTGGCCCTGTCACCATTCTCAACTGGTCCTTTGTTCGAAATGACCAGCCTAGGTATATACTCGAGAGTCAAGACCATTATAATGTGGTGAATAAAAATTTAAAAGAGCTGAAAAAGAAATTAATTGGTATTCACCATATTGTTATTTTTGACATGGTGTTAAATCTATTTGCAGATCTGAGACTTGCTATCAGATTGCTTTGGCTATCAAGGACGAAGTAGAAGACCTTGAAAAGGCTGGCATCACTGTTATCCAAATTGATGAGGCTGCATTGAGAGAGGGGTTGCCATTGAGGAAGTCAGAGCAAGCTCACTACTTGGACTGGGCTGTCCATTCCTTCAGGATCACCAATGTTGGTGTGCAGGATACCACTCAGGTATTTCTGGATTACAAATCAATGGGTACAATTTTTTTTCTTCTATGTTTACATCTACATATAATAAACTTGCATATTTTGTTTTGTTAACAATTGACAGATCCACACACACATGTGCTACTCTAACTTCAACGACATCATCCACTCAATCATTGATATGGATGCTGATGTGATCACCATTGAGAACTCTCGTTCTGACGAAAAGCTCCTTTCAGTCTTCCGTGAAGGAGTGAAGTATGGTGCTGGAATTGGACCTGGTGTCTACGACATCCACTCCCCCAGAATACCACCAACTGAGGAAATTGCTGATAGGATCAACAAGATGCTTGCAGTGCTTGAGAAAAATATCTTGTGGGTCAACCCTGATTGTGGGCTCAAGACTCGCAAGTACACAGAGGTGAAGCCAGCCCTCACAAACATGGTTGACGCTGCAAAACTCGTCCGCAACCAGCTTGCCAGTGCCAAGTGAATGGTATTAGGAAGTAGAATCTCAGTAGTCACATTGGTTCTACTTGATTTACAGAAAGCAAAAAAGGAAATTTTCTATTTTGGTTGTTGCAATAACTCTGTTGAATTTTTAGGTGTTTAGTATGCTCTTGTGAGCAATTGATTTCTCCCATCCCCACCCCACCTTTTTTCTGCTTCCAAAATATTCTGTATTTTGTTTGCATTGCCTCAATCTTTATTGATATGCAATTGTCAGTTTTGTGCAAATAACCACCCTGCACTTCATTTTAATATTACAGTTACCAAATTTTCTCTGTAATTTGATCTTATGCTTAAAAAAACCCTTTGTTAATCCTCACCATAGACCGTGGTAGCTCTTCATCGGAGCAAGACACCCATGTACGCATACCCCAGCCCCACGCGATCCTCCAAGTCCCAGCCATGACTGAACTCAGACCAGGAATCAGTCTCACAGCCTGGCTCAACACAGCTTTTTCACCTTGCTCAAGCTAAAACAACCACCTACCTTAACTACCTCAGTACCAAGAGAACCCCACCCTGAGCTCGCCATATCAACTCAAAGAACCACGGAGCCATCATCATCAACTCAATCAGATCACCAATTCACCTTGCTAGTCCTTGAAGCCTCTACAGTAGTCATCACTCACCAAAGCCACTACGACATTACTCAATTCAGCACTCACATAGGTCCAAACCACGTGCAACTTCTATCAGCTCAGTCTTCATTCATCAACCAATTGCTATTTAGTTTGACTTTTGAGAACTTCTAAATCATGATTTGGATAAAAGTTTATCTCCAAAAATTTTTGTTCAAACCATATTCTTAAGGCCAAAACCTAATGCAAACACACAAGCCACTCACACGGCCATGAATTCAACACGAACCACCACTATGCAGCAGCTTCCCACGCACGATCAAGCGCAACAGTCACAGGAAGGCCCGACAAGATCAGGGTCATTTTTTTTAATTAATTTTATTTGGTTCGTGAGGCCCATCCTTGAATTTAATGTGCTGTAGCATTGTCTCAAACTCCACTTCCGCCCATTGTAATCTAAAGAAAGAAAAAAAAGAAAAAATATAAATAAATCATAAAAGAAAATAAATGTTTGTTTAACCATGATTGTCTATTTAATTTTTAGGATCGCCATTTGTCTATGCTAGCAATTTTATTGGAATATAAATCATTTTAATTGCTTTTATCTTCATAATCTATCATATATATATATATATATATATATATATATATATATATATATATATATATATATATATATATATCGTTTTTGATTAATGGCCAACAAAATAAAGTCTTGCAAAGTGATTTAAATAATTACCCATGCGAAGGTCAGTGAGGTCGAGTCCATAGCCTTGTACTATGTTTGATTTCACTTGGAATTAAATAATCGTTAATCTAGACGCCATGTCGAATCACATATTCACCTAGTTCTTTGGTGTCGAGTATATTGCCTAGTGCCGTATTCGGTTTTGTTTATGATTTAATTCATTTAGAGGCCATGTAGAATCACGTATTCCTTTGGTTATTTGGGGTTGAATCTAACCTTACGTGAAGTTAGATTTCACTTGGGATCATATAATCAATCAATTAGCACTCATGTAGAGTCACGTAATCCCTTAACTATTTGAAGACGCGACTACAGCCATTTGCCATGTTTAATCTTACTTGGAATTAAAAATTTATATAAGTACGCTTTTTTTTTTCTAATATTTTAAAATGCGTAATTAACATATACTAATATAAAGTTTTGATTCCTTCAGGATATATAAATATTTTGGATAAGTCAAAATTATAAATATTTTAATTAAATTTTTATTTTTTGTTTTATTTTTATTTTCTCTAAAAGGAATAAATTAAATATTTGTTAGGTTATTAATTATTTGTATAATTAATATAAGGTAATTGTTTTTGAATGGATATATAAGGATGTAATAAGATTAAGTTTTTATTCTTCTTGTATATAATTAAAGATCTGATTTTACAAATTATTTTTATTTTTTTTTGTTAAAAGAGTTTTTCAATAATTTTATTTATCAATTAGCTATTGGTGGCAGTTATATTTTTCTTTCCAATTAAAGAAATTTTAATGAGGAAATTTTTTAAGTCTCTACAATACTTTACTCTTCATTGGAGGAGCCATTGAGAGGGTCTCATAGTCGCAACATAACTTGAGAGATTAGTTTCATAATAATACCTATTCTGATAAAAGACCAAGAATACCTTACTCTTTATATTATCACCTCTTGAATAAATGTCTTCTTCCATATGAGTGAGGAAAAAAAAAAACAACTTTTGAGCCGTATTGAATTTAATTTCTCAACTTGATTACATTTTATTGCTATTTTGTTTGAAAAAATGTCAATTAATGACTTACTATATCTAATTTGGTTAGCCTTGATTCATTGAACAGAACCGTTTTAGTTCCAAAAAAAATCAACAAAAATATAAATAAAAATATAAAATGTCAAACGTAAAGGTTTGTTGATTTTTTTTCATAAATCCACCCTTATCTGTTTTAGACTATATTCATACGAATTTGCACATTTATATCGATTATTTTTTTTATGTGATTATATCCATATATTTAACTAATGTTCTTTGTATTTAAGTATGACTGTTATTTCTAATTTTTTTTAATGAGAATCTCCATGCACTATTCATCTTCTCCTTTAAAAAATTAAGTAATGTTACACAGTTAGAAAAAATATATAAAATTTTTAACAGAATTCAAGTAAAATAAAATAGAATTGTTGAATGAAATTAAATAATAGAGACAATTCATCAATTTAAAAGTAAAAAAAACATACTAAATTATTTTATCAAAAATTCTGATAAAATTTTTTTTATGATATATTATTTTCCTAAAAAATTTGAGATTCCTACTGAGGCTCAATGCTCTTTTACTCAACGAAGAATATTAGATATCCAAAATTATTTTATATAACTAGTTAAATACTAAATCACTACCTTTTAAAACATGTAGGGTTAGTTTTTCCTCTCGTGTGACATTTAAGTGATCTATTTATGATATGTTAACAAAATAAGACGCACTAAAATATTTTTCAATTTGCAATTTTCTTATAATTTGTATAATTATTTGTTAACTAATATAATTAATTTTTAAATAAATTATTTAAATAAAAATAAAAATAACTTCTTATAATTTTGAGATGTATTTAAATTTTAAAAATAACTTCTTTTATAATTTTAGTTGATATTTTTATTTTTATTTTAATTTATAAAAAATTAAATAATAATAATATTTTAAAAAATACAAAATTAGAGACTAAATAGAAAACTCCTCATTATATATAAAATAATATACATAAATTAAGAAATGCATAATTTAAAGCAGTTACATCACCTTTCTTAGTCACATCATTATATTTTTTATTATTCTAATTTTTAAGGAGATTACTTTAGCATCTAATTTTTTTTGTTAGATTTTAAACATTTATTGTGAGAAATATTATTGAATAAATGTTTGATTAAAATTAGAATAGTAATTTTTTTTGTTGAAAAAAAGAGTCAAAAGAAATTTTTATTCATTTGGACGGGAGCACAATAGTTAAACTTTTTCTTCTAAATGATAATTTCAAGATTAAAATTTTGTTCGTGCTCTTAGGGTCTGAGTACATTAGCTTCTGTAATTAACTACTTGCAAGCTTAGAATAATAATATTATATTTTATTAATATTTTTTTAATTAATTAAAATCAAAAATATTAAATAAAAAATTATAAACATTTAATATTTTAAAAATATAAAAAATGTTAAACACTTGTCTCTCTAAATAATTAAATAAATTTAGATAAGATTTAACGTTACTTAATTAGAATACAGCAATATCCAATTTCTAAGCTTGTACTTGGTTGTCTTCTTATATCCTCATCAAATAATTGATAATTGTTTCTTAATCTCCCTTATCTTCCTTTCCTATCTCTCTCTTGTTTTTTATTTTTTTGCAGAACCTTTCCCATTCTTTGTTATTTCGTGACTTTCCGTTTTCATCGTATGAATTGAAAGCGACTCTTGAGTAGCAAACCCGGTGCGGCAGGAACATATCTGACCCTGACCCTGGTGACCGAGTCGAGCTCCCATAGCGCCAACAGGAACAGAGCGAGTGAGTAATTGCAGAGAGAGAGAGAGGGGAAGCGAGCACGAGCACCGAGAAGAAGAAGCAATGTACAAAACGAAGCTGCAAGAGCTGTGCCAGAGGAGATTATGGAGTTTGCCGGATTATAATACCAGCAGAGAAGGCCCCGATCACAATCCTCGCTTCACTTCCACCATCACCGTTAATGGGGTTTCTTTTAACAACCCATCACCCTGCAGAACCGCCAAAGAAGCCCAAAACAATGCTGCTAAGCTTGCCTTCGACCATTTCTCCCATCCCAAACCTTCACCTCCCCCCAACCCGCCATCTCCTTCCTCTCCCCCTCCTCCAAACTCTTCCCCTCTTCCTCAGCCACCTTCTCTTTCGGGATTTTCCTCTCTCCCTCCTCCAAACTCTTCCCCTCTTCCTCAGCCAACTTCTCTTTCTGGATTTTCTTTTCCTCAGCCCTCTCTTCCGGGATTTTCTTTTCCGCAGCCCACTCTTCCGGGATTTTCATTTCCGCAGCCCTCTCTTCCGGGATTTTCATTTCCGCAGCCTTCTCTTCCGGGGCTTTCTTTTCCTCAGCCTTCTTCTCCGCCGACTCCGGCTACAACATCATCTTCTGGTATGTGTTATTGCATGTGGGGTGCTGTAGATATTGCAGGAAGAGTGATACAATACTTGTTCTATATCTTTATCAATAAGCTATCGCATGTGCTATAGGATAATTTTTCATACTGCTTTGTTGGGCTGAAATGTGAATTTCTGGTTATGGTTGTTATTAGTATTTGCATTTTATTACGATTGGAGCACCTTCTTCTTCTTCTGTTAGGATGAATTTTGGTAAAAATCGGTTCTTGTTTTAGATTGGTGACCTTGTGCGAGTTAAGCTTGGGCCCAACAAGTTTTGAACTATTTGGGTGTGTTACCATAATTTCAGCCATATATCATCATAACTTCCCTCTTTGGGCCATATTGGGAAACCATCTTCCAGTGTACATAGTGGATGGCTGCCCGTGTGTATTGCCATAGTTTCAAATTAATGTGATTTTAGGTCATGCTGATTGACTGAATGGAAATACTGCATTATTGGGACTTAGTTACACCTTGGATGGTTGCCCATTTGTATTGACATAGTTTCAATTTTATGTGATTTTAGGTCATGCTGATCGACTGAATGAAAATTTACCTTCACCCATGTAATGAATGAAAGCCTAATATTTAAATATTTTCTTTTGTTTGTTAATTTGGTATCCTTTCGTAGGTTATGAAGATAACTGCATGGATATGCAGTTATGAACTGCTGCATTATTGAGAAGTCCATTCTCTGGTTGCTTAGAATGATTTGTGAAGGAGATTCAAATTATAAGCTGATGTTATTTTGATTTTTAACAATTGGGAAACCTGCTCCAACTGAGCTTACTAAACCGCTTAAGTAAGGTTTTTAGTTTAATTTGTTGGACTGCAAGAAGTGTATATTTTAAATTTGACATCATTCTCTTTGCATGGTATTAACCACGAAGAGAACATACAAAATTCTGAATTTTAGAGCACTCCACTGTAGAGTGAAATCCACAGCTTTTTTGATTATTGGCGAACTACTTCAATTGCCCATTGTGAACTAATTCTTTTAATAGTTGAGGGGTTTAGTCAAGATATTTCTTTTTGTTGTTTCCAATGAATATTGAGTTGCAATATGATAGAACTGGACCAGAAACTCACAAATTAATGGGCAAAAGAACTGGTATATCTCCTTTACTGGCTGTGTATCGATGTGATACCAATCAGAGGGGTCTGGAAATAGGGTATACAAGTGTAAACTCAACAGAAAACAAGGAAAAAAAAAATACAAGATAACCCCAGGCAATTCGAGAGTGTCGGTCTCTCCCCCAATTCAGTTTCCACTACTCACTTTCTTTCCTTTCTTTCCTTTCTTTCTCTCCTCATGCTTTTATCCCCCTCTGTTAGCTGATACCTTCCTCTCATCCCATGCTTCATCACACGTGTGCGGGTCGTTAGTCTCCCCCCCCACTTTCTGCTCCACTTTCTGCCTTGCTTGCCTTGCTTGCCTTGCTCACGTGGCCAGTACCTCTCAATTCCCTGCTGTTCCCCTTAGTTTCTCTGCTGTTCCTTGTTCTTTTCCTATAATAAATCTGTTTAATAGGTGGCTTGCTAACACAATGTAAGGGAACAAGTAATACAGAACGTTTACACAGCTTCAGTTACATTAGATCTGTTTCTTTCCCTCTGACTTTATAGAACTTGTTTTATTTTTTGTTTCTTGGGTTGGAGGGAGGGGATGGATAAGATTGTATTAAACCAAACAAGACACAAGCAAGAGTCCTGCACAGTACTACAATGAAAGTTTATTTCCTGAAAGTATATACTATTGTTAAGTCCTGAAAATTTTTAAAATTATCTGAATATAATGTGACATAATTTGATTGTATTCAATGCTGACCTGTGTATGTAATTTCAATTCACATGTAATGGTACCATTGAATGATTTTATGCATTTTTAGCTCTCTTCATTGCTTGTTGTAAGTACTTTTGTTACAAAATAATTAAGCTGCAAATTGGGTGCCATTACAATATTAGTTAGGTGAATTCTTTCACACACATCAAAGTTGTTTGCCTAATTTACTATTCAAATTAGCATATGATCTCATTCCAGAACTCTTAAATTTTGCTGTGTTTCAATATAGGGACATTTCATCTTCTTCTAGGTGCATGTGTAAGACAATATAGTAAGATCTAGAAAAGAACAACTTCTTGACTTTTGTGAGACTATATTCCAGATTTTAATCTATATGAATCTTGTTGATTTGCATTGTGCTTGCAAGTTGCAGGTTCACCTGGTCCCAGTACTGAAGTTGATAATATACTTCCCACAAAAAGAGGGTTGCAACCAAAGTTACAAGAAGCGTGCCAAACTTCTCAGATCAGTAGCCCTGTTACAGCTGGAGATGTCATGACAGCCGGAGATCAGAAAAGTGATTTAAGTACTCTTTATCTTCTTGTCTTTGGTTTGTTTGATCAATTTGACATTTCAATGGTGTAACATGCTTATGCGTTAGAAAGAGTTCCTGTCGAGTGGGTTATGGATCTCTCTTTCAGCAGAGAGAGGGAGTTTTCTTGAAAGTGGTGGGTGCTAGTGAGGGAGACTGAGTTCTTTTGAATCTGATTTTCGTGATAAAACAGATGCTATTTTTCCTTTTACCAAAATGCTGATTCCATTCTGCAATTTCCGTTTTCATTTAAATTATAAGAAAAGGTAATTATGATTGTTACTAGTATCAGGTATAGATTTCACACACACCAATGGGTCTATAAGAAAAAAAAGGAGAAAGGGTTTGACCAATTATGTTAAGTATTGATTAGCATATAATATCTCTAAGAAAATTAACTAGTGGTTTACATCTTAGCTGCACATTTAATGATGTTATGATTCAACCAGTAGGTCATAGTTTTTAATTGTGTGCAATGGTGAGGTCTTGTGCAACAGCATGACCTTTGCGTGTCGCCTCCACTGAAAACTAGTATTGCATGCATGACATGTGCCATTTCCTCAGGTTCACGGCATGCACTACACATGGATCAGTGAAGACAGCCACATACTCTAATGATCCCAATACTTTTAGGTTTGGGCATCTATAATTTTTCCCTAGCATAACCCATTGGCATTCTCTTGAGAGATTGGAAGAGATTTCTGGTAGCAAAGCTCCTAAGGTGCCAGTGATATTTCACCAGTCTAGGTTCCCCTTCTTCTCTTCAATTTTCTCTTTTGTCTCTGCGTGAATGTGCAGTAGGAACTTTCTGCCTCCAGCCCATTAATTTTTGTTGCTGGCTGACACTATGGCTGGCAGCGACAGAAGCTAGAAGGGCCTAATTTTAATTTTAAAAGGTTTTCCTTTTAATTTTTGGTCCTCAGTAGAGGGTGAGCCTTGGCGCAACAGTAAGGTTGCTGCCTTGTGACCTGGTGGTCACAGACTCAAGTCACGGAAACAGCCTCTATGCTCATGGGGGTAAGGTTGCATTCATTTGACCCTCCGCAGACCTCACATTGGTGGGAGCCTTGTGCACTAGGCTGCCCTTTTTAATTTTTGGTCTTCAGTACATTTAGCTATTCAATGCCTCTTTTCACAGCTTTTTATATGTTTTTTTTTTCCCTTGGATATACAGCATCGCACCATCTTACATTCACACAAGACACAAACTAATACATTTTGGTAGGTAACTAGTGTGACTGAACCCAATTGTTTGTCATAACCATGGCTAAGTTGTTTTGCATATGAAATATATATACCATATAAATCTATTAGAGAAAATTACTTCCATTCCAAAATCCAAACATCTATTATGTATTGATATTATTAGTATAGAACTATACATTATAAATCTGATTATTTCGAAATTGGGATGACTTACTTTATGTATTTTGTTCATTTTATCATTATAATGATGCTATTTGAATCAGCATTAATACATATTTAATATAATGTGTGCTATGCACCATAAACTATGGCTAATATTCATTAGTTGTCTTAGATTACAGAGGTATCAGTTTTGTTTTTCAATCGCCTGATGATTTCAATCAATTTTCGTACACAAGGGCATTGTTTGGAGTATTTGTTTTTTTTTTTTTGGGGGGGGGGGGGTATGACAAAATGTCTATATAACACTGGTAAGTCTACAAATGAGCAATATGATTTCTTCTTAAATTTTGTCTTGATGATGTGTTAGATGACAATGTGGATCTGTGTAATTTAAACCATATACAACAACCAAGCCTTATTCAACTGGGTAGGCTCAGCTACATGGATCAACCGACACATAATAGGAGAAAATATGAAGGAAATTGATAATAGTGAAATAACATTTTTTGTGATCTTTTTGTTACTTATCCTTTCTTTGTCATGGCATTATGTTATTTAATTAATGATGAATCAGACAGTAACTTATGACTTTAACATTCAATTTTGTCATAGATATGTTACGTTTGTACAAGAACCAACTGCAATGCTATGCTCAAAAGAGAAACTTAAATGTACCTGTGTATTCTCCTGAGTTGGAGGGCCCTCCTCATGCCATTCGTTTCAAGTGCAAAGTCACAGTTGATGGACAAACCTATGAGAGTCCTGAGTATTATTCTACATTGAAGGATGCTGAACATGCAGCTGCCAAAGTTGCTCTATTATCTTTATCACCAGGCGGAGCTCAAGAGGCTAGTATTAATCTCCTTTTGACATTGGATAACTTTCCTATTCTCTAACTTTTTAAAAAAAAATTTCTGTTGCTTCTCTTATCCATATTATTGTTTACAAATTTCAGGATGATACTGGTTTGTACAAGAATCTTTTGCAAGAATTGGTTCACAAGGAAGGAATTCGATTACCCATTTATAGTACAAACAAATCTGGAGAGGCTCATGCACCCATATTTGTCTCACAAGTGGAGGTAGAAGGAGAGCTTTTTACTGGACATGAAGCAAAATCCAAGAAACAGGCAGAGATGAGTGCCGCCAAGGTTGCGTATATGACTTTGAAGGGATGCAAAGGTATTTTATTTAATAATAGTGTCTTAGTTTTCAGATCTAAAATATGTTCATAAAATATGAATATTTAACATTTATCAACCTTGAATGCTGAGAAAATATCATCATTCTCAATGAGCTTAATCCTTGAAGCCTGGGGCATGAGTTTCTTGAAAATTGCCTTTAAAATATATTAATGGGGGGAGGATTTAACTTGTCGTTGCTCTTTACTATTGATTTTAACCATGAAACAATCTGATATAACAATTGTGATGTAGTTTAGTTGTGGGTATGTTAGTAGAGTTCACCCTTTCTCTGTTTTCTTTTTGCTTGGGCAGACATCCTAGTTTATTTTACTATTGAGTATTCATAACTTTCTGTTGGCTTGATATCTTCATAATCTACTGGGCTAGGGGTATGACGTTATCAGAACATAACTAAAAACAAGATCATGCCGGCTATGGTAACAGGGATTGGGTTACTTCTTATTGACCAAGTAAAACTTATTATTATCCATGTATAATAAATATGTATAATCTACTGAATCATACCGTATATGATTCCAATTTTCCATGCTTCAACTTTTATGATTATTAACATAATAACATATTTTACAGCTCTTCTATGCTACACTCTCCATTCATTATCTCCTGCAATTTTTCTTTGCCTGTCTTTCCAAGTCTCCTATCACCATTGAGAACTCAATATTGCCTTGAGAACTCTGCAACTACAGTTTATATTTTGTTTATCAAGTTTTTGGCCTTTTCTTTACTCTTCCTTTTGAGAATCAAATCATCAAGGAAAGTTTTTCAGATTACACTGACATCTATGTTTTTTAATTACTATTATTATTAAGATGTAAGAGCTCGGTATCCTCCTATATAGGTTATTGTACTGTTGCTTGCTTTTTTGTTTAGGCAAGTCAGATCAGAGCTCTTTGTTTCCTTTGTCAGCTCATCAAGGGCAACCTCCTGAGTTCTCATCTGCCCGCTCAGAGTCAATTGTCTCAACTGGTCTGCAACACCATGCTCATCAAAAATCCCCTGACAAAGATAAAGATAAAAGTAAGTCCTCAAAGCCCTTAGCATTTATAACCTCGCCCCCCTTCTGAAACAAAATTGTGGACTTTGTCTTGGAAACCTGCCTGCATTTTTGTAGATTGCCTATTGCATCAAGCCTAATACCCTAATCTAGAACTCATAAATTGGAGAGTAGATACTTAAATGTTAAAAATAAAGAAATAAAGACTCAAGGTAAGATCATTGAGGGTAAAGTTTGCAAAAACTGTCTACCCTCCACCATTAGCTGACTTAATTAGGTCAGCAATAAATTGATAGGTTCTTAATGGTTTTTGACTAGGTTTGACAAAATCCAGTTTAAAAAGGGTCTACCTCTACCTTTATCTATTTCCAGTTTTTTTTTTTTTTTGTGTGGATTGAGAACAGTAAATTGTGCCATCTCTAAACACTTTAATCAAAAATATGAGTGACTTGCTATTCAGATAAATAATGTTGAACTGTCAACTTTAAATGGCATGAAGTCTCTAATTTTGGGCCTCTGAACCAATACACTAAACTTGGACATGTTAAGGTGAGATGTCTTTACATGGTTTTAGTAAATCGAGCTATTTTTTTTCTATTAGTAGTCTGTAATGCATTGATGAATTCATGTCTCAAACATCATTAATCTGAATATCTAGTACAGTATGTGCAAAGTTAGAACTCATCCATCATACTGCCATTTTATCTTCAGAACCTGTTATAGTCACGGGTGAGAAAGGATCATCTTCATCTGGAAGTGCAAATGCCTGCGCAGAGGATTCTTCCTTATCAAGTGACCAGTCCGCAACTTCACCCTCTAGCTGCACCAATGTGGTTACTGACACAAGTGATATGCCTTCAACTGCAGTAGGCACCCCAGCCCGCAGAAGAAAGGTTGTTGTTTACTCGCGCAGGACAAATGTGAATATTGCAGAAGGTGGCACTATACTGCCAATTAGCGATGACAATTATGTTGCTTACTCATATTCTCAGTGAGATAATTGGCACTTGTATCATATGATGTGAGCAAGGTTCTGAAAACTGAATCGGTTACTGAACCGGTTGAGGTACTAATTCAAAGTTTAATGATTTAATTGTGGTTTAACTATGGTCGAACCGGAATATAATTAAATATATATTTATATTTATATATAAATATAAGTATATTTATATATATATATATATATATAATTATTTATATACTAATAAAGTAAATAAAAATTATAAAATACAGTACAAATTAATAATAAAATTATTTGAAACATAAAAAAATAGTATCATAAACTAAAAAAATGTTACATTCATATAAACAACACAACATTAATTTATATAGCAATATAGCATATAAATTAACTAAAACATAATTTATCGGTTTTTTGACCCTATCGGTTCTGGGAGGTCGATCGAACCAATAAGGAGACTGGTTCCCGGTCCGACTGTTGAATCGGCTGATCCAATCCGGTTTTCAAAACTGTAGTTGTGAGTCTCAAATGGTTTTATGGAAAGGGAACTGAGGCAGATTTTTCTCCGTGCTGTGGTCAGCACCCTAGGGATTTGTCTCTGCTGAAATTATGTTGGGAAACATTTTAGCGTGTAAACATATTGATAACTGTGGGGAATTCATTTTGTACTTATTTTTTGCTTTAGGGAGAATAATCAATTCACTATTACTATAGGCAGAACTGCAGATTGATTATGAAGGATATACAGAAGAAAGATTTAAATAATTTATTTATATAACACATAATTCAAGCTACAAAGTTTGGCACAATCCAAATTTTACATTCGCATCAGAAGTCCTTCCACATTATTAAGGGCTCTTTCTGCAAACGTAAAATTTTTTACTTAAAGCTTTATGTGTTTTCGCAATGTATTCCTTAATGAAAAACTCAATGCCTCGTCTGAAACTTTCAAGTTCAGGGGTCACTACCACACGTGAATATAGGCTCTGAGGATACTTAAAAATGGCCTCAAAAAGCATGCAGAAATTCATGATCCCTTGTTTACTTCCCAGCCTTTGGACTATATTACTGGTTAAAATGTTCAAATTCAGCCAAGCCGTCTTCAGCCGTCTGTGTCACAACACAAATATAACTATGGCAACAGTTGCATGCAGTACAGCAGTTGAAGCCCTATAAATATTCATCTTAATCTCAATCTTGTAGACATCCCGAAACCAGAAATACAGATAGAGCTGCGGTAGTTCTCACAGTCAATCAAGCATGGCTCTTGCTCGTGCCCTCATCGCTGTTGCACTCACTGCCACCATCTTCTCAACAATTGCTGTTGGAAAAGAATTCATAGTTGGAGATGAAAAGGGTTGGACAACTGGGTTTGATTACCGAGCTTGGGCTGCAGACAAGGTGTTCCGGGTTGGGGACAAACTTAGTAAGCCTCATTCATAATATATAGTCTCCCTTTCTCACATTCTTTATTTATAGTCATCATGAAATCATTAAACATGCACAAAGAAAAACGTAATCATGTTTTATAACAGAATTAATGACAAATACGTATATAGTTTCATTAATGTGTGACAATTTGAATTTGTCGTATTCAAGTATCCTGCTGGGGAGGACAATGTGATAAGAGTCAACGGAACAGACTTCATAAACTGCACGGTTCCTCCAGCAGCACGAGCATTGACTAGTGGAGAGTATACAATTGTATTGGCAAGTCCAGAAGGGAGAACATGGTACATTTCTGGTGTTGGTAGTCACTGCAAACTTGGCCAAAAGCTTGTCATAACTGTGCTGCCATAAGAAGCACCAGCACCATGGTCTTCACTTGCACCCTCTCCTTCACCTTCACCAGCTGTGACACCTCAAGCATCGCCTGCAACATGGAAGCTGTTCACTAGATTTCACTAAACTTCAGAAGCTGTCTGAGATTGGATATTTATGTGTGAGCTGTTTCAGCTTTTCAAAACAGAGGGGCTATTTCTTCTGGCTAGTAATAACTAACTCTTTCTGATTTGATATTTCATTTTTTTTTAAAGTTGGTGAATGTATCTTCAAATACAACTATATTATTTGAATAAAAGCTATCACTAAGGAACTGGTATTGATGCCAGTTCTTAGTGCATATATATATATATATATATTACGGTGTTAATGTTTCTAAAGCAATTCATTCTTAAAATGAGCCACCTACATCATCGATAGGAAATATCTTGAACGATGGTTTGAGGGATAAGAGACTTGAAAACGCATTCTGAAGGCAACAAGACAGATGGATAAGTATTTTAAAAAGCATACTGTTGGTTACGGTATATAAACTGTTCCAAGGATATTAATGCTGAGCCTGAGAGAATTAATTTTTAAAGAGAGGGAAAACAAACATATCTAATTTTATATCACTTCTTCTTCATAATCCATTATGAATGCCTAGTTATAAACAAAAAAGAAAGTGAAATTGTAAAAATTATATATACTAAAATTAGATATTAAAATTGTTTGTGTCATCCATGCTCGCTTATGACTTGCAAGTAACAAAGTTTTTGAGTCATCGCAGCTTTTACCTAGGGTGTTGTAAAAATGATTGAACATTGATTTATGAACTTCATGGATAATTGGTGACTTTATCCCAATCTAATTTCCAGCAACATGTCTAAATGAAGAAACAAGAAATCAGTACTAACAAGAACAGGAAGTAATGTACCACAGAAAGAATAAAATTTGAACTTTTTGAACAAGTAAAACAAGTGGAGTTTTTCTTGATAAGACAGCTAAAAAATACTTGGTTACTGCTAACGACCTTTTATGGATTGTTATTAAGCATCATGCTCATGATTATTCCACTTGTTTAGATACTCTCACACACACAAAACTTGTGATATTTTCCTCCTTGAGGGCTCAATAACCACAGTATGTAATTAGTAGTTAACAGAAAAAATAATAAGAGATAATAGTAAATGAAAGGTATTAGCGAAGAGGAAATGATAGTGTGTGTTTGGATTAACTTATTTTATTATCAAAATAATTTATAATTAAAATTTTATAAAAAAAGTTTTGAAAAAAAAAGTATTTTTTTTTAAATAAGTTATTTCCAAACATGCACCAGTATCAAGTAGAGATTTTTTTTTTTTTTCAAATCTATACAATCAATAGAAGCTATGCGGTGTTTTTCTCAAATATCCCAATAAAATTCTTTTAACTTATACAAATTTTGTTCTTAAAGTTCAATTTCTTTCCGAGATGATAAGAATTATATATTTTTCTAGCTATCTAACATAATAGACCCTTTATAGAAGCCACATAGACCGTCCTGATTATTCAAGATCACTCTTTCAGGGGGAAAAAAATCTCCCTACTCCCATTACCTGTAGGAAAAGGGTTGGGTGGTTAGTTCTATTTTCAAACAAAAGTTTAGTTTTATGTATGAGAGAATATCTAAGGGAAGCATCTCATATCTAATTTAGAAAATGAAAAGAAATGAGAGTGACTGTGTGTGTGTGATCTTCCAATCTTTGGTTGTAGGTAGCTAGCTATGCTAGCTATTTAATTGAGTTTATTGGCTGTAAAAAAATGGAACCCATGGATGGAAGTGGACCCCTCTGAATCTATCATGGACAATATTTTTCTTAAAAAAAAAAGGCTAATATACCTCTATTATTTTGGTCATTTAATAAACCTCCTGGTATTAATTTGTGCATTTTGTACATGTACGTTTGGAAGCCTAAGAATCAAAGTAAGGCAACATCACAAGACGGAGCAGAAGGGCAGGCCACAGCCACAAATGAACAGTTCTACTGTTTTCCCCACTGCCCGTTTACACGTTCCACATGGCATATACTGCACTCTGCACAGATATTTATACTTTTATAGTCAAATTGCTTCCGAGTGTTGTATTCACACTTACCATTGTCCCACTTTCACGTTTAAATATAAAACTGTTTCTGTACGCGTCCTACACTTGAAACCTCACTATATAGGGTAAAAGCCGATCCATGCCGGTACCCCACCTTCCTATTTTCCATTATGTGTGTCACCTTCAGCGACGAAGTCAACATACAAGTCTATATATAGCTCAACTCACATTGCAAATAGGTGTGACTGTAAGCTAACAATTCATCTCAGCAATAACATAACACAACAATCTAGTCAAGGACTTGTTTGAGATTTGAGTACGTAGTAGCTTATGTTTTTACTCTTAACTAGTTCATTTCAAATGGCTTCTGCTTGCGTAGCCTTCCTTGCCATTTCCATGGTTCTACTTTCCTCATCAGTTGCCACGGCAACTGATCACATCGTGGGTGATGGCAGCGGCTGGACTGTTGATTTCAACTACTCACAATGGGCCCAGGACAAAGTTTTCCGCGTTGGTGACAACCTTGGTAAGTACTGAATTTATGTTTCTGTTCTGTTATTTGTCTCTCTAGACATATTTTGTGTGTATATGAACTCTCTCTCTTTTTATGTCTCTGTTTTTATGCAGTGTTCAATTACGACAGTACCAAGCACAATGTGTTCAAAGTGAATGGTACACTCTTCAAGGACTGCACCTTCCCACCACTAAACGAAGCACTTTCCACAGGAAAAGATGTGATTCCACTAAAATCCGAAGGGAAGAAGTGGTACATTTGTGGGAAAGGTGACCACTGCGCTGCTCGTCAAATGAAGCTTGTCATCAATGTTGTATCGGATGGCCCTGCACCCGCTCCTTCTGCTGCTCATTCTGTGCTGTCATCTGTCTCGGGGGTTCTCATGGCAGCCACCGTTGCCATTGCTGCGATCTTCGCGTGAGAGACACTGCCACATTCTAGAGGGCTGGTTCATTTTGTTAATAAATTAATTATAAGAGTTTGCGTTGTTCCCTTGGGCGAGATTGCCTTCTTCCCTAGCCGAGTTTCTTTTTCTTTTTTTGATTTTACATAACTGTTGATTGAGTTATGATGATTTATAATTTTTTTGTAATATTATTTCATTAGGATCTATACAGTTTTATTTGTAATGGAAGATGAATGTGTGTGGAAAAAACATGGCCCTGCTACTATCTCTGACTCTCTGGCCTTCAGCTATTAACTACCATCCTTGAAAACAAGTTGAGGAAATAGATACGTGAGTGAAGCAAGCAATTTACAAAGGAGACCAAGCTCCAATTTATTCGTCAAATCACATGAGAATTAAGAAATTATTTAGTCAGGGTACAATGCGGGCTACTGAAACTCTCAATTATCTATTTTAATTACACTTCCTACTAACTATTTTTAATTGTAATTTCCTAAATTGTTCTCAATAAAATAATTTTTCATTTAAGTCTTAATTAATTATTCTTTTATTTTTATATGTAATTGAGAACAATTTAAAAAAGTTACAATTAAAAGTAATTTATGGAAAGTACAAATAAACAATTAAGAGTGCTAATAGAATATAAATAAATTCAGAAAATCTTATTACTGAGTTCTAAAATATCAAAAAAAATTTAGCGCATGATCTATAGTTAGAAAAAGCTTCTTAAATTTTAACCTAAATCAAAAATTTTCAACCTAAATCAAGAGATTTTTGAATTTTTGAATTTTTGAATTTTATTAATATGAGTTACAATTACTAGTAAGGTTTTGTTTATGAAAAATTGGCTAACTCCATGATTCGAGTTTTAGACAAATATGATAAGCCTCCCTTGTGTTGAGTGAATAGGTGGTAGGAGGGTAGGCCCTTAATTACCGAAAGAGACTCTGTGGAGATTGTTAAGAGTTTTAATGTAATTATGACGAGAGAGAGAGAGAGAGAGAGAGAGAGAGAGATGATCACTTAGCATCTAGTTGTCATCATCATATTTCTAAAATCCTGATGCATACAGGTATGCTTCGCTTTTCTGATCACTTAGATACGATGTTTTGTAATTCATATATCGATTATTGTTATTCTGGATTTATCTTACACATCCTTGTGACTGCAATATATAGCATCAAGGCTTGAAGGAATAATTTGAACATGAATCTCAGTGCGGACAAAAAAAAAAAAAGAAAAAAGAATCTCAGTAACCAACATACTTCCGTCTTACTAGAATGATTAACTTCCTTCCTCCTGTATCTCATCTTGTGTGTTCCAGAATGAGGCGAATGGTGCCTGCATTTCGTTTGCTTCTGTACGAGTTACTTGACTTTACAACAAGAAAAGAAAGAAGAAGCTTCGTTTCTCGGTTTCTATTCTTTTCTTGAAGAAGTTAATATGAAACTGAAGATATTGACAAACAGATTTTCCTTTTTGTGCCAAGGCGTGGACAAGTAGACCCGAACAATTGACCATTGCATTTCATATACTTCTGACCCAACACTATAAGCTTAGCATAAAAAAAAAGCAGCCAAAAATATATAGGAGCAAAAGTCGCTCGCTATGTAGTTTGCACAGAAGTTCTTTTTTGAAGGGAAAATTGCTTTGCTTCATAAAAAGGGACATCATGTTTACACTGTCATATTATTATGTAACTGTGTGCTACCACTAGCGAACCTAAACAAGTTTTTCAATTCAACAGAAGAAACTTACAAAGTTAACCTAAATTACAGTGTTCCCAACAAGCTTTGTTGCCATAGAAGTTAGGAGCAGATGGAGAGCTAATCAAGTAGAAGCAGTAGATCTTGTGGCCAAGGCAACTAGGAAGTCTCTGTAGTCCCCAGATGGAATGCATTCACATATAACATCAGCAAGTTCCTTCCCATACTTTTCCTTGAAAACCCTTTTAATCTCATCCATGTCTACCTCAACCCTGCTTATCAATGCTCGTGCCAAAGTTCCTCCATCCCTTCTTTCCCCTTTGATACTTTTATACAGTGCCTGCCATTATCAACCCAAAATTGTGACTTCTTTCAAGCTATCAAATAAGCAGTTTCTTCCAAAACCATTTTATAGGAAGTTTGAAACTACAATTTGGGAGCAAAGAAATGCACACAAGTGGCTACCTTTGCATAATAGTTTGCTGGATTATAAATGCATTTCACAACCACCATTAGAGCTTTACCAAATTGACCATAGTTTCCCCTCTTGATTGACTGAAACACAGAGCATTGAAGAAACATAAAACAAATTTCAAATCCATCAAACGATGAAAATACATTGAAGGGGTGAGACAGGGGGAGGGGGATTATTAGCATATTCGTTTAATACCTCTGTGTAGTCATGCCCATATATGTGTTTATAGCTATAAAATGTTAGCTTTAGTTGGGGAATGCTCCTCTTGCTTAGAATTTCAAGTACCACAGCTTCATCTACAGCTCCTAAGCTTCCCTCCCCAGTTTCATAGAGCCTCCTCGCATCACACTTGGAGATATGCTGGCTGACATCTGCTTGGTGAGCTTTATGGGATGCAGCCAATGCCACAAGAATCTGATTGACCAAACCCCATTTCATTAATTTCACAAACAATTTGACAATTTCCATAAACCATTTGAGTGTGTTTCCCAACAGGCTCACCTTTTGAAATGGATGTGGAGGGTCCAAGCTGGTAATGTCTTGGTCCAATTGCCTTCTAAACCTTTTCTGGTAGGCCTGTTTGAGAAGCAGAACATGACTCGATTTGCGACCCACAAAAATTTCCACAAGAGCCTCGAAATTGGTCTCATCTTGTTGAAGAGCTTCTCTGGCCAAAACAGCGTCCCTGTCATGTGGGTCAAGCATCCACAGGGACAAAGCAGAGCATTTCATGGAAGAGAATCCATCTTCATATCTCTGAAGGTGACTCACCAAGTCTTCTCCATACAGTGCCTTGTAGGTCTCCCCGAGTTGTTGCCGTTCCAGCAGGGTGAGGCAAGCCAGAGATGGAATCAGCCGGCTCAAACTCCCCAAAGAATCATGAATCTTCTTGCAATCAAGCTCGAAATTGTGGCTTGTCATGACTAGAATGTTGGTGGCCCTACAAGGAAAACAGAGGAACGGTTGCTTGGTTTGGAGGGGATGGTTCAGCTGACATGTATTTAAGCAGCCATTACTTAAAGGTTAAGTCAGGAATCCTACTTTTTGTGCATCCCATGGAAGAAGTGGTGGACTCAACTCTAGTTTTATTGAGGGCTACAAAATTCAAAAAGGTTAGGGCAGATGAAGTTTCTCAGCACTGAGTTGATGGTGATGTGTAACACAGATTGTACTTGTAAATGCGTGCCATGTGAAATTTGTTTTTTAGCTGAGAATGTCATTGCCATTGGCGTCCAAGTAGACTATTAGTCCTCCAAGGACGTCTTTTCAGCGACTTTTTCACTAGTCTTCCCTCCAACACCAACCGCTTGTTACTTAGTACTCATTGAATAATGACAAATTTCATTTATAATATAGAAATTATTGATTTGATTAACTATCAGCCATCTTAACATAAATAGAAAATTATTTTCCTTGGTAAATTTTTTGTTTTTCTTTATAAAGTCGAGTTGCATAATGTTAGGATTACTTTTTCATCAAACTTTTTATCTCATGTTAATTCATGAAAGATGGTTAATGTTTATAAACTTCAGTTTTTAGGTATGAATATATTTACTGGAAAAACAGAGGGTGGATTGGTGGTTGAAATATCTTAAGTTGAGAACGGTAGTGAAATTAAATTGATTAACAAAAAAAATGACTAAAAGTAGTTATTGAAATAATTATTAAAATTAAAGGAGGTTAGTTATTAAATTTAAAATTTGAGTGGTGTATTTATCAAAGCTCCAAATTTATAATGTATTTTGTGCACATTTAGCATATCATTAGTACAGAGACTACGTTAAAAATAAGAAAAAATTATAAGGATACAAGATATAATTTGTTTTTGAAATTTCTTTCAACTCAGGCATTTTTCTTTCTCATTCTGATGCAACCTAACATGTTGCGAGTATTTTGTTCTAATACAGGAATCAAATTATTAATTAAAAAATTATAAAGACCTAATATATAATTTTATCATTTATTGTTTGGGAAAAATAATAATTAATAATTTTTTATTCTCTCTTTTTTTAAGCGTAAAACGTGGGTAATTTTTTTTTGGTCAATTAAAACATGGATAATTTTTTTTTGGTTTGAACTAAAACATGGATAATTGGGAACGCCAAATTTTTGTTTTTGTCAACGAACACATAATTACATATCAGACTTTTGGTTGTGCAAAATGTAGCTCAAGCCCAATTTATAGTCCAAAATCAAGTCCAATAATTTCCACACATGGCCTAGTGTGGGCTGCCCGACCATTAAATATAATTAAAGTGGCATCTTATATCTTCATCAGAGTCTTTTCTTTTTAATAAAAATATTATTTTTATACATCAATTTTACATATTTCTCATATATTTATCTTAAATAATAATAAAAAAAAGAGAAAAGTTTAATTTCTTTTCATAATTTTCTTTTATTTTTTTTCTTTTTTAATATAAAAGATAAGTGTATAGAGAAATGTATAAAGTTAAAGTGTAGAAATAACATAATTTTTTTTATGTCATTTAATAATATTTATTTTAATTTTTTTTGAAAATTTATTTAGAATTATTTTTTATAAATATAATAATAACAATAATAATAATAAATATTAATTATTTTATTATAAGTTGAAGCCATTTAAAAAAAAACTTAAGCAATTAAAACATTAACAAAATTACTACTATTTATAACATAATAACCATACTTCTTGTTACGGTTATTCTGTTATAAATAGTAATTTTTTTAGAAGAGTAATATAAAAATGTACATCAAATTAAATATCAAAATAAAATAAGGTGTCAAAATTGAAAAAAGATAATTATTGAATAAAACAGATATTTAAATGCATAAATATATTTAAATGATTCGCCTACCGTGCTTCTATCTACTTTGCTGTGGGCGAGGGCTCTACCTATTAATTTGGATGGAAAGAGCTCAAATACCGAACAAGCCATATTTCCTTGTGCATAACTATTTGTTCAATCATATGTTAACAAAGAATATGAAATCGTGATCATAGCCATTGCAACTTTTCCCACCTTCATGGCATCACCATCAATTTTGATATCCACCAACCATTCTTCAAACCTCATACTAGGTTTCCTCTCCCGTATTTACATGTTAGATTTAATTTTGATTTATTGTTAATATAAATTTTTTTATAATATTATTTAATTATATATTATTATTTTTTTAATTTTTAAAATAATTGTTATTTTAATTTAATTATTTTAATAATTTAATAATATATAATTAAATAATAATATAAAAATTTTTTACACTATTAATTGATTAAAATTAAATTCTTTAAACATTTATAATACAATCTAAATGTTTTCAGCACGTAACATAGACCATGTATCTAAGTGTGTTTGGATTAATTTTTACAAATTTAATTTTAGATGAATTTAATTTTATAAACTTGAATTTGACTATAAATTAATTTAGAGTGAAGTGATATATATTTAAAAAAATTTATCTAAAAATTAATTTGACAAAATATATATTGTTTAGATAATGCTTATAAAAATAACTTTTAAATATATAATTATAAAAAAAAATATAAATTAATAATGAAAAAAATAAAATAAAAACAATAAAAAAATATAAGAGTTAAATATGTTAACGTTTTAACAACTGACTTTTGTTGCAAAGCATGAGTGTTACTTCTACTCTAACCAATATTTAAAAAGGAAATCATAATGAAACTAGAGAAAAAATAATTTATACCAGACATCAAAAAATATCTTCAAACTTAATTTTAAAAAATTTGAACGAACTTTTCATCCCCAAGCATATTCCCAAACATGCTATAATTCTACACCTCTCAACATACGCCACCTACTATCTAGATTATGCGTCTCTAATATTTCGGGCTGGGATAATCAGAATGGACCAATTTTTGAATCAGAACTCACTCTGAACTTAATCAGAAAATAAAAGGATTCCAATCATCTCATGCTTTGAACAAGAAATGGGATTATCAAAACTCACCTGCGTATCTAAACAAACAATACAACAGAGATGTTTCCGGAAAGTATCATTGAAGTTAAAATTTAAAACAAGTTACATATGATAATAACAATATAATATATTATAGTTTGCTTTTATGAGTAAAATAATAGGAATGCATGGAGAAAAAAAATAGGGCAGTCGGCGCTCGAAGTCCTAAGCATATTGACCAAGAAAAGAATCGGCATGACTTGTGACTTAAACCTTGGCCCACCCATTTTATTTGCTTTTACATTTCTAACCTCTTCGCTTTTACTTAGTCCTTTTTTTTTTTTTGAGTTTCACTTTTACTTGGTCAATGTTCAATTACTAACGGTGTTAAAACAATAATTAACGTCATGGTTACCTATATCAGCTCATTAAAAAATAAATCAATGGCCCTCTTTTCTACTAAAAATAATAATAATAAATAGATGAATAAATAAATTTCTTTAATACAAAATTTATATATAATTATATGCTTTGTTTGGTGCTTATCAATTAATGGCTAGCACTATTTTCTTTCGTTTAAATTGTGCAAGAGTTATATTTGTTGACAATTAGGTTCATGTATTTATTTTTTTCCGATAAGGACACTGATGGTGACTTTGGCGTCTATAACCAGTTATGGAAGAAGTACTTTTCTTAGAGAAATACACTTCGTGTTATCTACTTATCTAGTTGTCTTTAATATCATTCATGTCTCGTTGCAATAATGCTGCTTATTTGGTGCGTAAGCGTCAAGATGGTGGACCAAGACCACGTCTTTATTGTTATACAAATCAAGTCCTCAAACTGTACGGGAGACATTACATTTTATTTTTTTTAAAAAAATCCATATATACTATTGTAGAGAAAACAATTTATTCTATTTTGATAAAAAAAACATTTCAAATGTTGATCTAATAATTTATTCTATTATAGAACCAAATTTTTTTTTCACTTAGTATATTTTCATATTTTTCTTAAAATTTTAATATTTGTTGCAATATAATTAAAAATAAATTTGATTAAATATTGTTAAGAACTTTTTAGTTTAAATTTTTTTTAAATATTATGTGTATGTCATATATTAAATTCTTTAATTATTTATATGAAATAGTTACTTACATAATGTTATAAATATATATTGGGATTAGTTATTTTAATTAAAAGTATAATAATTTAATTTGATTTTTTTAAAAAAAAAGTATGTCTAAGATCTAATATAAGAAAGAGAATGATATTTTAAAGTTTAAACAAATAATCTTAGTGCATGTTTAGAAAAATTTTTTAAGAAAAAATTACTTTTTTTTAAAATTTTTTTTTAAAAAAATTTAATTATAAATTATTTTAATTACAAAATAAGCTAATTCAAATATATACTAAATTTTTTAAAAAGTCTCTAAAAATATATGTTGTCACTTTAATTATGGCTTTTGATTTTAATTTAATTCAATATTAATATAAAATTATCTATATTATTATCTAACTATACATTATTATATTATAATAAAAAAATTTAAACAAAAAATTAGCTAAATTTCAATAAATTTCTTATAATTATAACTCATATATATAAAACCTTTATGTATTTAAAAAATTATCAATATAACTCTTTAAATTTTTTAAAACGTGCACATTAATATATGTTTACACTTTATATATGTATAAAATAAGTCTAGATAATTATATTTATAAATTTTAAAACATAAATTTTTTTTTATACCCTTGACTTATAGTCGAAGGAATTTATTAAAATTTGGCCAAAAAATCTTGCATAGTTCAGCCTTTAAGTGTAAAAAAATGTTTAAAACCGAAATTTTTTGAGAAGATAGGGGACATTTAAGGAATGACAAGAGAATGCAGTTTCTTCTTCTTGCCTGAGCAACATCATAATTACATCCCTCGCTTTACCTGCGCAGACATTCTTCTCCTCTCTGTTTCTCGGACTCTCTCTGCTCCAATGCAACTCCATTCTCTTCGGTGACATTATCACTCCGAGCTGTCTCCTACCACCTCTTTCTCTCTCCCTCTCCCCGCCACAAAACTTCGAAGATTCATTCAAAACACAAACAGCTTCTGCTACGCAAAACCACTCATACTTCTGCTACTACTACTACTTCATATCGCAATGCAGGTTACTTTTCACTGAATTCAAAGCTCGACTCTTTCATTTCAAGCTGCTTCTTCTTCCACTTCAAAATTCCATCTTTTTTCTGTTTTCTCGTTACAATTTAAACCTTATTCGCTTTTCCTTGCTTTTTTTTTTTGGGGGGGGGGGGGGTTTTCCAGACCAGAACGGTTCAAGTAAAGCAAGTTTCAGATCTAGCAGGTGAGAGAGAGATTCACGAGTTCTTCTCGTTTTCTGGAGAAATCGAGCACATTGAGATCCTGAGGTGGGTGATTTACATACACAAAATTCTTAATTTCTACACAGTTTTTGTTCTTCGAATTCAATTTTTGCTAGTTTTAATCTACCCACCTCTGGTTGGATGCTGAGAAAGGGAGGGAGGGAGTAGAAAAGACAAACAAGAAATCACGGGGTGTTCTTACTTTTGATTTTAATGATATAAAATTGCATTAAATTAAAATAAAAAAAACCAAAGCAGAAAAGGGCAGGGTTTAACTACGATTGTAAAGTGCTTTGCTACAGTGCATTCATCTACTTTTCTTTTTATCTTGTATCTTAGCCTCCTTGGTACTAGCTTAGGAAATGTAATTGAAGATAAACTCAAAGTTTTCTGTTTAGGATTTGAATTTGCGTTGTGGATTGAAACAAGCTGTCTGTTGGATTCATCTGCTGAACCTATTTCACTATATTTCTTCATACTTGCTGTAAGCAATCAAATCCATATTATGGTTGGAGATTTGTGTCTGTTTGTTGCAGTGAATCTGGGAAATCAAAGACTGCATTTGTGACATTTAAAGATCCAAAAGCGCTTGAAATTGCATTATTGTTATCGGTAATGTTTCTTTTCATTTATAAATTTTTTGGTGGGTCATGTTTGATTTGTAATCATTTTGGTCTTGGCTGAATGTAGAAAAAGGAAATCCGTTTTCTCTTGTGTTTAATTCATATGTGTGTCACATTTTGAGAGTGGTTCATTGAAATTTTGAGAAGAATGGCGAGACACAGAACTGAATGCTTTTTAACTTTGAACTTTTACAATTGGATTTAAGTTGCAGATTCAATTTGAAAATTAGAAAATGATGTTTGTTTCTGTCGAGTGATCAAGTTTGGAGCAGAATTTAGTTGCTTCATTTCTTTTTTATGTTCAATGTTGATGGTTGATTGTTTGGAATGTGCATGCTGAGAAGCATTGACAGAAAGTGTTTAGAATGCCATTTTTGTTATTGAACAAATTACATCTTATTGCCACAGTGGATTCTGGGATGCGCTTCTAGGATTGCACATCTTGCTATATATGATTAAGTAAACGTATCTTTTATGGGTAACTGGGTTTCTGAAAGAGATCTATTCCATTTAATACAGCTCAACTCTAAGAAAATGAAGGAAAGTGAAATGGATTCAGGTGCAAGTTACATGAACTTGAACTCCAGAAGGAAATGATGAGTTGAAATCGTCAAGATGCCATTTTGTGGCTTCTGTTAAGTAGAGTGCAAGTATAGAACTTTCCTTTTTTTGTTTATGTAAAAGAAGGAGAAAAAGATAATTTTTCTGGTCTTTTTAGAGTATTAAGCTTCATGCTAGCATTTTCATTTGAAATGATGGATTTCTTGCAATTAGAACATCAATTTACAAACCCTGAGGTTCTGATTCTCACATTAGAAGGGCTATATTTCCTTAACAGTGTCTATTTGAATGTCTTTCTTAACATTTGGAGTCAAATGCCTTTCCTCTTTGGCCTATTGTCTTTTGACATGCTCACATTCTGGTTTTAATACTGAGTTGGGAACTTATTCATCTTGTATATGCTTTTGCACTTTGTGGCTTGTAAAAATGAAATTTCTGTTGTCCTTTTGTCAGGGAGCGACCATAGTAGACCAGATTGTGAGTATAACTCCAGCTGAAAACTATGTAATAAAATATGAGATGCAGGCAAGTATATCTAGAACTCTTATATCATATATGCATGTATTGATGCGAAATTTGGAACTGATCAAGTGAAATTTATGCAGGAAGTAAGGATGGTGGAAAATGCTGTAAATGTTGCTCCTTCTGAAAATCTTTCACCGAATATTGAGGTAAAAACCTAAATCTAAATTTAAGATTTTGCATTATCTATTTTTCCTGATGAATCTGTTCTCCATAGGCATTTGAGGTTGGCTGAAAAGGTGTGGAAAATATTATTAGTATACTCGGGGCTTTCTCTATGCAGTTGAGTGTATTTTAAACATGCCATGTTACTTTGACATTGCAATTCAGAGAACTGTTTGAGATGAAAGTCCCAATTATGATTTTTTAAAGCAATTTATATAAGTAACAATCTAACTATTTTTAGGGCTTCTCATATTGTGTCAGTCTTGTATCACTTGCATATAATCCTCAGCAGCGCATTCAATTTAATTTGAAGCCAGGCCATTATTTGCTAGTACTGTTGACGTTGTATTTTTTTGATTGAGCTGATGGTTTGCTGTACTACATATCTTGCAGGAGGAAAAAGCTAGCCCCACCAATGGAAGAATTTACATTAGTAAAGCACAAGATGTAGTTACAAATATGCTGGCAAAAGGTTCAGCAATAAGACAAGATGCCTTGAACAAAGCTAAAGCATTTGATGAAAAGCATCAGTTGACTGCAAATGCATCTGCAAAGGTCATCTCTTTTGACAAGAGAGTTGGACTGACAGAGAAATTAACAGTTGGCATTTCTGTGGTGAATGAGAAAGTGAAGTATGTTGATCAGAGGCTTCATGTTTCAGATAAAACAATGGCAGCAATAATTGCAGCTGAGAGGAAATTGAATGATACTGGATCAGCAGTCAAAACAAGCAGGTTTGTTTCATGTCTTCCTAAAAGTATACTGGAGCATCACTATTCGATACTTTGTTGTATATCTATTGCTATGAAAGTTACTATGCCACTTATTTGTCTTGTTAAAAATCCAAATAAAAACATGTTCTGATATCGATTAGACTATTATGAAGAGGAAAGTGTCTATCATGTTTTTGGCTTACTCAATTACTCCCCTTCCCATCAAGGAATTTAGAAGTAAGGGAAAGGAAAAGTAGTGGATGCTTGTTTGCAGATATTAGGGAACTGTAAGATGGAAATTCCCTACGAGAATCCTCTGCATTTGATTTCTCAATTACAATGCATGATGCGGCACAGAATTATTAAAAAAAAAAAAAGTGTCAGTCAAAGTAGCACTGAACCTACGCAGCTAGTTTATTGAATGATACATGATGTGCGCTTACTAGAGATGCACATTGAGGTTCATCATTGTTATATGCACGGTATAGAAGAAGATATTTTTTTAGTGATACTTACAATAAAATTTCTAATCATTTCGTTGTTTATCTTTTCTCCATCATTGTTGTGATATGCAAAATATCCTTGCAATATTGTCACTGATCATAGTGTATAGGATCTTCCTTGATTTGAATGTCTTTGTTTTCGCCTGAGAGCATTGTACTTCTTACTATGGCAGTGACATGACATGCTAGAATAAACATTTCTTGATGGCCACTTTTGTGACCCATGGCCTAACCATTGATGGGATCATTTTGAAGAAGAGTTGGTACTTGAGAAACTAAACCAATATTGCTTTCAGGATTCAATATTGATTGAGTGGCATCTTGTTAGTTCATTTTTTTTTTCATGTTCCTGGAAGTAATGATGGTTAAAATCTGATTCATGATCTCCATTGCTGCCTCTGCACTAGGATATCATCTATCTGTAATTGCAATGGTTTTGAAGTTGGATCCTGTGTATGAGGAAACACAAAATCTAAAGAAATTTAGATGTTTCTATAGTTCCTACCTGGATGAAGTGTAGTTTGGAGAGAAGCAGAATAGACATGATCCTTTAGGCTAATTTGACCTCAGGTTGTATATTATTTGGATGTTGATGATAAAACGTATCCTTGTTCATGGCTTGCCCTCGGTTCTCTGCAGATATGTGACGGCTGGAACAGCATGGTTAAATGGTGCTTTTAGTAAGGTGGCAAGGGCCGGACAAGTTGCTGGCACTAAAACTAGAGAAAAGTTTCATTTGGCTGTATCAAACTTGACAGCGAAGGTGGGTTATGCTCTTGCAATGACTCTCTAAAGATTTAAAAAAAAAAATTGAAACCCTTAATTTGCGTTGTGCTTTAGTTCCTTTTTCCACTGGGACTCTTTGTATGGGTATACCTGCATGGCTGAGGAAACCATGTATATTGAGTGGACAGAGGAAGGGACTGGAGACTAGTTCATGCTCCTACTTTAAATCTTAGACTGAAACTGTGAATTCTGCTTGGTTGCATCCATGTGTGATAACATGATTTCATCCACCCATGCAGGAACCATCAGTGGCTGCATGAGCCAGAATTTTGTATTCATAATCACTTCATCATGGTTTTAATTCAAGATCTCTTTCAGAGCATGTCGTGTTAAATTTGGTGTTAGAATATGGAGACGCTGAATTGAGATAGGACGAGATGAGCATACGCTGCTTTCTGCCCTCCAACAATTGCATGCATGTTCCATTGAATCCTATTTTTGATATTCACTTGTCACTCTGGTGTTTTAGCAGGTGCATCTTTGTATTTTAACAATGGTAATTTTGTTTTTTTTTTTTGTTTTTTGTTTTTGGTTTTTTTTATAGTGTTATTATATGTGTGATGTGTAACTGTATTTCTTTTTTTTCTGTTCAAGAAATTAGCAGTGCATGTAAGACATCCATCTTGTTATGTCATAAACGTATCAAATATTTCTGGGAGAAATTCTTATCTTGCAGATTACAGAATTTTATTTACTCTGCTGATACAATTGATGAAAAGTGAAGAAAAAAACATGCAGCTATATGTTGCTGGGTTCCTTCTTTGTGTGTGTGAAATGTAAATAAATAATCTTAAAACTTCAGTCAGACGTCCACTTTTGACTATGCTCTGAAATGAAAACACAATCATTTGCATCCTCTCGGGCGAAATCATGGAAATTAGTGCACTCCACATTTGACCAATATGATGGCTGTTGGATAATCAAAAGGACGTTTGAAAAAATAGACATTTTATTTTTTGCATTATTAAACTCATTTTTGGATCCATATAATGTCACGTGAACAATTTACTATGCATATTTATTCTAATTTAATTATTACTTGACGGACCTTATCATAGCATAGTTTAATCTCTTTATGTTAAGAGTAATAAATGATATAACTATCACTATGAAAATTACTTTTCATAAGTTGAACTTTTGTTTTTAAGCACATGGATATAGTATATTATCGTTACGTTAACGCCTTTGAAGTGGGTAGCCTTATCTTTAATGAGTGGACAATGCTCCTAAGAAGGTCCTTGTATTGAAAGCCTCGGTCTCTATCTTGAAATTTGACACCTTAATTTAATTAATTATTTTTTTCAAATTTTCTGCTTGATCCAATTGAGAGAAAAAAATAAAAAAAATTGGCGTGTCTTTCTTAACCTCCATTATCTTCTTTTTATATAATAGATTATCATTGAACAAGAAAATAACTTTTTTGGGTTGAAATACATGTGCATTTGATGCCAACTACAAGAAAAAGATAAAATAAAATTAAAAATTAATAGGTTATGGAAAATTAAGCAGGGGCTAGTTTTGTTTTAAGAACATTTATTAAAAAAATGTGAAACTCAAGTTGACAAATTAAAACAAGGTGCTTAGCTTAATAAAAAAAAGAAGGTGCTTAGCAATTGAAATTATAATCCACGTTTGCCAACTTGAAATTATAATAACGAAACAGTGAAGTTCGAGCACCGTGGGAGTGAATCTGTGCATGTGAAACCAATAGATAAAAAAAAAAAAAATCCATGTATCGATTGCTTGTAACTGTGAGTGTACTATAAATCTTTTTTTTTTTGGGGATATAATGTACTATAAATCTATTAGTTGTAGCTCACAAATTAACTATAGAGAGAATCTGGTGGAGTTTACATAATTTGGGTACATTTAAATAATAAAAAGCTGACACATTATCAGTTTTTTATTAATCAAGTGTACACAAGTTTTATATACTAAAATTTATACAACAATGTCTCCAAAATGGTACTGTGATCGATTAAACTAAGATTTCGTAGTTTAATTATCTTTTAATCTAGCTTCCTTTTAATAAGATATTTTTTATAAGTTGTGTAAATGTAAAGTAACTGCTTTTTTTTTTTGTTTTAATTTACTCTCTTTTCTTAATAAGTTGAAAACAAAAAAGAGAAGATAGATAATGATTGAGAAAAAAAAAGAAGAAAAGAGAATTAAAAAATGTTTTAAATAATTTTTATTTTTTATTTTTAAAAATAAAAAATATTATTGTCCAAATAAAAAGTAAAATTTACTAACATTCACCAATATATAAAATATAATAAGAAGATGTTAGTAATTCTCATTTTTATATATTAGTCATGATCAATACATATATATTATTCAATATATGCACGTCATGTGATGATTAATATTCGTTTAATTATAGTACGAAAGCTTCAAAAAATTTGAAGATCTTCTCATATGCATGAAAGTTTATGATTATGATTTTAAAATGAAATAAAATATATGATGCGTCTATATTTTCTTTTTTAAAAAATAAAAGGTGTGTGTGGTAGGACTTATTAAGATTGGAGAATTTCTCCATGCGTCGGATTCTTTCACTTCATTTAATGTAGTAAAAATATTAAAAAAAGAAAAAATAGAAATAGAAAAGCATTAGGCCATGGTTATGGTTATGAGTGGCTAATTCCCAATTAATTAAACCTTTACGTATACACGTGTCATACCATGATAGAGACAATGGCTCCACATGCAATCATGCAAATCTTCGATATTGGGTAGGGCCTTGGACAGTAATTTGCTCAACACACGTTAGCAACGTTCATATAAAGGAGATTACTTTGCATTTTCATTTTTGTCTCAGAAAATCACTTGCATCCATTCGAGATACATAAAAACACTCCTAAAAAGTGTAGTTTATTGGATTTTTGTAGAATGTCACAGTAGAGTACATACTTCTTGTAAGAGTATAAATTATGTGGATTATTGTTGGTTTTTATTTAATTACTATATTTAATTTTTAAAATTATTAAGACATTAACAATACATTATTGTAGTAAATTTTTTTAAAAAAATGTTAAATAATAAATGCATTGATGAAAGTGAGAGACAGGAATAACCTACGTAGTTTATATGACACAAGTTAAGTAGTATAGTATGAGGATAAGAAAATACTTTTACACATGCATTAAAAAAAGAAACTCTTATCACATTGATATGCTCTTTACAAATGTGATTCAAACTTTAAAGATGAGATTTTTTCTTTTTTGAAGTTGTAGATGTGATGTTACTTGAGATACAAACAGTTACATCTATATTCTTCCTAGCGTGAAGCTTTTATTGCCAATAACATGGAGAGGCATGCATGAACAATCACTAGCATGTGGACAAAGATCTTATTTGCTGCCGTGCTCCGTTTTCCTTTTGCATCGAAAGCATACATTTGTGTCAGAAACAAATGGAGAACACAGAAAATGAAAAGAAAAGAGGGAGGAAAAGAAAAGAGGGAGGAAAAGAAAAGAAAATGAAAAGAAAAAGTGTGATTGGAAATGTCGTTGGGGATGCAAGTGGCTACGCGAGGAAGAATGTTGCGAGAAAGCAAAAGGTGAAAAATCCACGATATGATGCGATAACCCCGTGACCATGAACACTGAAATTATGTTTGTTTGGGAACAGATACCAATTATTACAAGTTGATGATGTTATGTTTCCTGACGTGTCTTGAAGTGTCCAGAAAAATAAACGAAAGCATATGAATTAGAGAAATGACAAGAAAATTGTTTTTATGACTGAGGAAATCATAAATAAACATGGGAGAAAACCAAAATTTCACAATTGCTCTCTGTTTGGGGATGCAATTATAATTTATGTCAAAGAATAACGATGATACACACACACACACACACACACACACACACATATATACTTTTTACTTATTTCTCTATAACTCATTAATTAACACTATATGCTGTATAATAACCTTTTTTTTAATAATTCATATTGTACACATACCTCATAATATGTGTAAGTAACTATCATTTTTTTTTTATATAGCAAAGCATTTCACTGTAAATAGGCTGTTAATAATAGTTATATAGTAGATATGCTGAGTATTAATGATTGTTTATTTCCGGAAAAAATCGATGGAGGTGCTTTAGTTGTTCTCATCTTGTGGAAATTTGAATCGAGAGAAGAAATATCACAAATTATTAATTGTTACAGGCATAAAAAATGCAAGAGATCATGAATGCCTAGAATCATCACTTTTCCTCTGAACACATGGCAAGCAAACAAATATGCATTCGAGAAGTGCTAGAGTCATGCGTCCTATTTGTGGAGGTATCCTAAGCTTTGGCCTTTTCATAAGAAGCGTCTCTCTAACCCTGTATGTGTGATAGTAAAAAGAATGTAATATTTTGTTTTTGTCTGAAATGAGGATGTAGTTTGACTAACTCTTATTTAATTTTTTTTTAAATAAAGTGTGTTAGTGATGAACATTGGCATTGATGTGTGTGTGTGTCTATATATATATATATATAATATATATATATATATATATATATATATATATATATATATATATATATATATATATATATTCATAGCTAATTTTCATTTTCGCCCTATAAGTATATACAATTTTGAATATAAGTCCTATTTAATTATTTTGGTTGGTACGTAAAAGATTTGGCATTCAGTCACTCAAAAAATGCAATGCAAACTAAACGATGTCAAGTAGTTAAACAATCAAAGTTGAAGCAATCATATATACCCAAAAAAAAAATGTTGAAGCAATCATACACTTTTAATGAAAGGACATTTCTGAAGGACTAGTGTCCCAATGATGATTTTGTCTAATGACTTGCATGTTTTGAATTATTGAAGATAAGGGTACTTATATATACTTTAATGGTAACAACTCAAACACAATCGAATATTTGGTATAGAGAGTCTGGATCCCGAGATCAATCATTAACTAGGTCTTCGTGGGAAGTTTGAAGTAGGCCCCATCTCTTATACAATCAAATTAAATGCGTTATAAACATATATCTAGGTTCATAAAAAAATTTTTAAGGAGAAGCTAGTGGATGTTACAAGTTTTAATAAGAGTTTATAGAAATATTTATAGATCAACTATTAATATAGGATTATAGTAAAAATCATATTTAAAAGTTTTAAAAATACATAGCTTGATCCAACCAATTAAACTATCCTGAATTACAAATGGGAATGTTATAGCCATATATCTAAATTACAATGTTATAGCCATATATCTAAATTACAATCTTGTGCTGTTGGATTTCAATGAGATTCACATAGAAATATTACACATTTATCGATTTGGTTCAATATCACTTGTCTTATCTTTCAAAAGGTAAAGATAAGGAATCCCAAGTTTAGGTAGTATGGGATTTGGCTGATTCTGTGGCTATATTAACATAAAGGGCCAATAATAAGAAGAACAAGTTTTATTGCTTCTTGCCATCCAAAGCTGATTAAACAATAAAAAGTCTTCAACTGCCCTCTAATTTAATCACTTGATGATTTTTTCACAGTGAATGTATCTGGAGATAGTCTGAGCCATATGAGTTCCATTTATCTGTATTGGTATGTAGTAGTTATAACTCATAAAAACGTTCACCAATCATACCAAATTCAATTAATAGGGGGGCAGGTTGGTTGCTTTCCTAGGCCATGGCCCATGGTACATTTGACGAAATGTTGAACACTTTAGAAAAGAAAAAGTAAAATAAAATGAAATAAAATAAAATAAAAACTCATCCAACGCTAGTTGAATAGTTCGCATCCACATTATCTTTGTCAAAAAGTTAAAAGGCTTTCAATTTGATACCCCTCCACATGTTCATCTCTTTACAATCTTTCAATTTGAGAACCAGCACTGTCAGCTGATGATGATCCTAAACAGAATCCTAATTATTATTTTTGAGAAGTATAAGAAAAGATTTTGGAGAAGGGTCATATAATCACTTACTTTAATTTATAATTTTTCATTTTTTTTTGTCAATAAATGTGAGTTAAATAGGAGGTAACCACCTATTCTCTGGTAAGATCGGAATTCGAACTTTGGTCTTTGATTTGCACTCAATTTTTCTAATATATAGTGTATTATAGTAAGCCCTTATTTCATAAAGGAGAAAAACAAAAACCCTTGACATGCACCTAGCTTGTAGTTTGTCAACAGGCAAGAAATTGTAAAATTATAATTTTGGACCAGATGAATGAGGTGTTACTCTGTATGGTTGGCCTATATAGGTTATATGATATGGCTTATGTCTATCCAATTTTTTTTTTGGGTATATAATAACAAATATCAATGAGTCATTTTAAAAGTTTAAACTGTTAAGTGTGTAAGTTTAAAAATTGATTTATTAAACTATTAAGTGTGTAAGTTTAAAAATTGATTTATGTCTCTAATATATATCATATCTCCTTATATGAAAGTTTTATAGGTTTAAAGCATGAAAAAAGCATAGACTTATTATGCCTTGTGCTAAACTCCTTATCATTTAGTCAAGCTTTAATATCATATTAAAAACTAATTCAATCCAAAAATCTAATTTGTTATTAGGTGTTCTGGATGATTTATATCTCTTGGATATTAACAATGATACTTTTGATCCTCATTTCCAAAATAATATAATAGCTCCATGGATGAAAGGAATGTTCTTATGTGACTGGCTTGGCACATAAGTGATGCAGCCAATAAAATGTACCGAAGAACTTTACCTTTTACCTTCCCTATATAAGGTAATACCAAACAAAAGTAATTGAAGGTTTATATATCATGTTGTATCAAAGGAACGAATAGGGCAAGAGAGTAATAGTAATAATAATTAATGAGTTTCTTGTTTATTTGGGAACTATGCAGTATATGAGTAACAGTAACATGTACTTAAAAGCAAGAGTGGCGGTGACTCTTTTCCTTCAAGATGTAGATATCTCCATTGTTGTTAGTAGTATCATGACTTTTCTTATTACTTTTGTGATTCCAACGACCCCCACCTTTAATTTGATAATAATGAAAGAAATGCACTTGTGGAGGCCCATGTCCCTTAATTTCCATGTTCTTTCTTCTGGTCCACCTCGTTATTTTCAGTGCTACCTTTTCCTTAGTGAGAACCTGTCAAAGTCTCAGCTCTAAGCAATCTCTGGTCGTTCCTCTTCCTCATAAAGCTACAGCCATATATCAAACAAGACAACATCTCTCCAAAATCCCACCAGCCTTTTCATTATTATATTTTTATCATGACCTGTCTATCATGTTCTTTTCCAAATTTATCTCTTTCTTTATTTTAACTCTCTCTCTCTCTCTCTCTCTCTCACTTTCTTTCTTCTTCCATCTACTCCCCTTGTTTGTTCTCTATTTGATTTGATTTGATTTATTATTTAGTGGCGTATTGATTGGGAACTTGAGTTCTTGCAGGCCCTTGTTGGTTCTTGAACCTTGAGAAAGTGAGAGAGACACACACAGATATACATAGAGGCACAGAGCAGAGATGAGAAAGAGGGTTACTGATGAAGCTATGTATAAAGGGATGTTTGGAAGTGAAGTTCTATATGTGTATATTATCGATTTATCATCAATCCTTTTTTTGATCTTTACCCTTCTTTATTCTTCCTATTCTTATGTTGTTGAGTGAGAGTGAGATAGAGCAAGATACAAAGAGCTCTTGGAGCTTTAATTTCTTGTGAGGCTACTTTGTTGAATTTGAATCATCAAAATAGAGAGACTCCTTGAAGAAGGAAAGGGGGTGTTGGGAATGAAGTTCGATCCGAAATCATTGTCTCTGTTCTATTTTTTGAACTTTGCTTGTTGCCAAAGAGAAATAGCAGCTATGGCCTAGCTTGAATAATAAGAGAGATTTGCCATCATAGAAGGAAAGGGGGGTGTTTGGAATGAGGTTTGATCCAAGATCATCACATCATATCTTTCTTTCCCCTTCCTTCTTGATTCACTTAATTTCAAGTATATCCATATATATCTTATCACTTCATGCATGGGATGGGACTGATCTCGGACCAGGCTTCATTCCTCACACCTAGCTTTCCTTGTAGAAGCAATCAGCAACAAGCCAAAGGTAAGCCTTCTTTATTTCCTCCTCCATATAGTTTATATATATCTATCAGATCTAAGTAGATCAGAAGTTTTTTTTGGTCCTTTTATTTGTTGTTCTAGCCAAAAGATTTTATATTCCTAGTGTCATTTTTTCTTTTGTTCTTTTTGTCATATTATTTGTTTTGGTGGTTTTTGGGAGAGAGGTGGGGAGGTACTAAGTTTGATGAATGGAAAGATTTCATTAGTTTCATTTTTTCTTTTGTTCCTTTTGTCATTTTATTGGTTTTGGTGGTTTGGGAGAGAGGTTGGGAAGTACTAAGTTTGATGAATGGAAAGATTTCATTACTAGCTATCTGCATCTAGCTTTTGAAGCTCAGAGAAACAAACACTGTACGTTTCTGCAGCTTTTGAAGCTCCAATAGCAGCAAACAATAATGTTATCTCAATCTATAGCAACTACTAGCAATACTATCTATATTTTTCATGTGCTGTACAAGGATAGATTCCTATATTTCTTTCGATAATAAGATTCTAATTAATGATAAAAAATTGATTGTTGGTTATATAATTCTCAAATTCGTGTAGATCGATCCTTACGCAAGGGTTTCTGTTATGACTTTAAAACTGCTCAAATTCCTGGATATTTGCAATTAGGAAAATGCACTGATCAAATGATGTGATTTCTTATGTACTAATATACTTTAAAGTTTAAACCTCTTGGTTACTTTTTGTCATATGAAACATATATCGCACTCCCCCTCTCTCTCTTATTTTACCACGAATTAATAGAAGAGGTTGTTCCATTTTAAGGTAACATACTGCAAGTCTCAACAAAGAATTAATCAATCATATTAGTTAAGTCAACCCTTGTTGGCCCCTCTCTATGGGATACTAGTTATAAATTATAAGTAACCCTAGCTTGTAATTTTTAAGTACATATTCCTCTCTTGTACTAAAGAAAACCTCATTCGTGAGATGAAAATAAAGCTTCACATTTGTTTTGGGGAGTTTCATGATCGTCCTGCTTCTGAAAATGAAAGAGAAGTGAGTTATTACTGAGTGAGATATTTCCCTCATCCTTCAACATTGCCCCTGCTTTTAATTTTCTCCCAGTAAGCAGAAAAGGGTAACTCGAAAAGGATGTGCATATTTGACTCTCTTATATGCATGGCTTACATTTCTGGGTATCAAATCTCTCTCTCTCTCTTCATGCACATTGATATATGTATGTATCTATGCTGTTCATTGAGGTGAGAGTCCACAATGAACTTAGATAGGGGCAAATGCATAGTGGAGGACACGACATCGTTTTATCATCACCTAGTATTATATAAATAAGGAACATGGAATCTCACTGCCTTCACACAGTATGCTGGCATGCGATATTGTTTGATTCCGATTCCTTGGTATATCATGTAATATATTGGATTTTGTTATTTTGATTCTTCTTCTTTTTTTTTTTTAATGGCACACATCTAGTAAGGTGCATGCTTGCCATGGATAAAGTAAAACTACACTGAATTTTATTCGTGGTTTATTTTTTTGGCGAGAATTTTTATTCGCTGCTTTTCGTCTTTCATATACACGAATTGAAAATTGGGTCAAAACTTTTTCTTTAAGTGCGTGGCAAAAGCTATCACGTGAAAAAAAAATAAATGAAGAACCGAGTCACAAAGTTATGGTGTGAAGGGAGTCAAAACCTTGTTACTTACGTTTAAGGAAACGAGACATGGAAGTGATAGTTTTTGAATAGTCTATTAGAGCTGCAATATGTGCTCTCTCTCTCTCTCTCTCTCTCTCAGTCATTTCTTTTTCTTTGTGTACGGCTACATGTCATTTATATATCACTAATATATATTATATATGAACTAACATAAAATTCATATAATCACTAATTATTTTATCTTTTATACATAACTCTTATAATAATTCATACTGTTTTAAACAAATTATTATTAAACAATTATATTGTGTATGTTACAAAATTTGGAGACCTAAAAAAAGATAAGTCTTTGGCGCTGCTGAAGAAATATAAGATACGAGGACACAGGGGAAACATACATCAATACTGCACTCTATACCCTCTATATATGACTGCAAATGACTAGTTCGTGGATCAGTTTTTCTGGGTAAGAAATGAACATTTTATACAACTTTGTGATATATATATATATATATATATATATATATATATTATTGTCTCTTAAGACAGTAAACCTTTGTGTGCTTTAATAAAAAAACTCCAGATTACCTGTAAAGCATTACTTTCGATCATTAACGTTGTTCACATTACTTAATATGTTTTTGGATAATTAAACAGAAATTCTTATCCATTTTACTATATCTCCAACAGAATGTGCTTACATACTCATTTAAGCATTTGGATTTTGTATGAATAATGGGTTTGATTAAACACTATTCACATATTTGCTTAAAAACTTGCATGACTTAAATGTCTTAATCATCACCATGTATACTACAACCAGTGTTCAATATTTGCTTGTCCTAAACGTGTGCACTCACATAAATATGATTTATTTTTACATTTAATGTCTTAATGATTTTTCTTTTCTTAAAAATATTTCTTTAGTCATTGATCCTTTCTGATTTTAACTATAGTCCTACTTAGAATTCAAATTGACAATTTTTTTACACGTTTTTGTTAGAGTAAATATAAATTAATGATGATAAGGTAATAATTACACATATAATTAATTGTGATTTTTGAGAAGATATATATATTTACATAAAAAAATTTAATTTTGACTCATTGTCAATATAAAAAAATTTATACTATTATTCAATTATATGTTGTTAAATTATTAAAAAAATTTAATTAAAATAATAATTATCTAAAAAATTAAAGATATAATAATATGTAATTTTATAAAATTAAATCCTAAAAAAAATAAAACAAGTGTGTATGCACACGCATCCAATAAGCTAACACGCAGTTATGGGCTCAAATGGCCCGTTGGCCCGATTACACCAACTTCTTCCAACTCAGAATTAATGCAATTGCAATGCCAGTTGGGTCTCAGCATTGTATTTATAAGTGGCTACAAACTTGTCATTCAATAGATACTGTTCTTGCGGTGAAGCGTGTGGCTTAATGGCAAATGTTTGCTGATTGAGAAGTCACATCTAAACCCCAATTCCTCTTCTTTCCCTCTCCTTAAATTCTCTCATTCAAAAAAAAAAAAAACTCTAAACTTATTTTTTAGTCTTTTTTTTGTTATTTTCTTTTTTAAGTTTTTAAAATTATAAATATTATTATTTTGATTCTCTACAAAATTTTGATATTAATTTATTTTTTAAATCATAAAAAATGATATTATTTTGGTCATTTTAAAAAAATTAATATTAATTTGATTTTTTAATTATATAAAATTAATATTAATTTAATTCCTTAATAATAAAGATTATTTTTAATTCTTATCTGTATACAAAAATATAATTTTAATATTAAATTTTTTTATAAGACTAAAAAGATAAAACTTGTATATTTAAAAAATTAAAAAGAGAATTTACTCATTTAAAATTAAAGTGTTATAATGTTGGAGATTTGATACTCTATAAGATCATTTATAAGATAAATAACTCATTAAATTAAATAACATATTTTAAAAACAAACGTGATTATAGAAGTACAAAGTAAAAGTAATAGTTTAGAGATATGCTTGCAAGTTTAATTTTCTTTTGCCTCTTGTTGATTTTTTTTTTTGGGTTATTTATAAATGAGGTTTAAGTCCTGGTGTGTAGAGAGAAAAAAGCATATTAAAGTAGCACAGGTAGATTAAAACGGTCTGAATAAGATTCTATTCTAGAATAAATCATTTTACAAAGAAACTTGATCCCACTTTCTGACTGATTTTAATCTGCAAAGAGCCTAATAAACACCACACAACACTAAATTAGGGTTTTTTTTAAAAAAAAATTTTAAAGAACTATCATTTGCTAGTTAAGAAAGAAGGAAATTTAAACAATAGTTAACCCCTAACATAAAGCTTATAGAGGCGATAGCCACTGACATATTTGACATCAACAAAGCTCGTTAATTCGTTACCCACAAAACTGTGATTATTTTAAAGTAGTGGTATACTTACAGCCTATTTGGGGCAGCAAACGTTTGAGGTAAAAAAAAAAAAATCTCCTTATTTGTATTATCATATTTGATAATGTTTAAATATAATTATTTCTTACTTAAAATTAAAATTTTAGTAAAAATAAGATTTTGTTATTTTTACATTGAAACAAAAGTCAATTAAATTTTTTTTGACATTTTTAACTTTTATATTTTTTTCTTATAACTTATTTTATCTTTTTCTACTATACTTAAATTCATATCCTTTTTAGTAATTATACATTCAAAATTTATTTTAATCAATACTATCCAAACAATATTTATCTTACTAAAATTAATTTTTAAAGAAAATTTTTCAAACATAAATCACTTTACTCCAAACTAACTTTTGATCAAAATTAAATTTGTAAAATCAAGTTCATCTAAAATCAAATTTACAAAATCTCATCCAAACACACACTTACTGGGTGTTTTATTATTAAAAAAAATGATTGGTTATTTCTGCATTGAAGCAAAAGTTAGTTAATTTTTTTTTGACATTTTTAACTTTGATATTTCTTCCTTACAGCTTATTTTATCTTTTTTCACTATATCTAAACTCATATCTTTTTTAGTAATTATATATTCAAAAATAATTTTGATCAATACTATCTAAACAGCATTTATCTTGCTAAAATTAATTTTTTAAAAAAAATTTCAAACATAAATCACTTTACTTCAAACTCACTTTTGACCAAAATTAAGTTTGTAAAATTAAATTTATTCAAAATTAAGTTTACAAAATCTAATTCAAATACACACTTAGTGAGTGTTTTATTATTAAAAAAAAATGAATGTTTAGTTTTACTTATTCTATATTTAAAAAAATGGTGTTTTAGTCTAAAGTTATATTTAAAGTATATTTTTTTAGTTTGTAGAATAAGAGTATTCTCAAATCATTTCAGCAGAGACTAGGCTCCTTTAACGATCTTAAGGATAGAATCTCTCATCTCTGTTGTTACATTTAAAAAAATTGATTTTCATGAGTGCAAGCTCAAGATATAAACTCAAATAGTCAAAACAAGAAGCACACCTTTACCGCTAAGATTTATCTAAAATATTTTTTCTAATACATTTATTTAAAGTATTTTTTTTTAATATAAATCACGAGTATCTCCATAGAGTGATAATGGGAAAGCTCTCCCCATCAGATGAAACTTCCAAGAATTGAATCGCATTGTTTATGTTTAAGGTGTAACTCACTTCTACTACACCAATACTTCTTGAATTTATCTAAAGCATTTTGATTATAAGCTTATGAAAGCAAAATAAGCATTTCTAAAAGCACATTATATTATATGTGTCACCAAAAATAAAAAAACACATTATATTACTTAACATTAAACAACCAGATCAGTCAAATGTTTGTGAATTATATAAAAATATTCAACAATTTTTTTAGATATATAAGACTAAGACTTCACTTATTATACTGAATCTATAGTTTTATTAAAAACTAAGGTAGCCGACTTGAAGCAAGAAATCACCTGTGAATTTCTTTTCCTTTGGACTTTCTGTTTCCCCTTTTATCATCTGAAAGCTTGCTGTTCACAATCAGCCATCTTTTGAATTCTACTTAGCAAAACAGTGAATTTATTTCGAATTTCACCAAACTCCTCCATTTTTCAAACATTCTTAGCTGGGTGATTGGGTACTTGTTCCTTGAATACACTGCAGAAATATACCCATCTTGCAGGCTCAATGGTATAATTAATGCTTGAAAACCATTGACTGAATTGTTCTCAAATTAAATCAACTGCCCCTCTTCTGCTTGAAGCCAAACTAGTACCTGTTAGAATTAAAAAAAAATTAGGGAGAATTTATGTTAAATACCGGCGAGGACAAATAAAATAACACATTATCTAAAGCTGTTTTTTTTTAGATTTTATTTTACTGTTCTCTATTTGTGTTGTGTTTGTCTCCTTGTACCATGCATGGTTGGCATTTATCGTGTCTTCCTTTTGAAATTTTATGTTTTTTATTTTAACAAAAAATATTATAAAATTGATTGATTCATTTGATTGAGTTTTATCATTAACAAAGAATGAAACATAATCCACATCCAAACTGCAGTTTCACCAATGACATTTACTTTGAAGCAGAAAAACAGGGAAAAAGGGAATGCAACTGGCTAGTTTATAACTAATCACGCAGCATTGTGATTTTGGAACTGATTCGAAAGCCATAACCTTGATTATATTCTGAGTTCATTAATTAGTTTATCTGCTCTCTTGTGTCTTCAATCTTTCTTCTTTTTTCTCTTTTTCTTTTCACATGTTTATGTCTCCTTATGAAAAGGGCATGTGGGGGTTGTTTTTACATAATTAACACTCAGAACTAATTAGATTATCTCTAACTATATATCAAGCAGTATTGGATCAGCAAAGTAACCTGCATTTTGCCTTCTTTTTTCCCCCATTGACAATCATGCATGCGCATCAATGGCGGGCATGGATAACATATACAACAATTTTACTAGTTAATTGATATCAGATCCTTCTTTTTGTTCCCGAAAGCCTGCCACTTGCAACCCACTAGCCACAGTTTTAACTGCAATAGATCAGATCAAGAAGCAAGGATCCCAACCCCCTAGAAATGTGTGAAAAGGTGCAGCTAGTGTCATATCTTCGTCAAAATTACCAATTATTATGCTAAAGCTGTAATCAGTGACGAGAACCACAGGGTGGGTGACACAAAAAGCCAGTCATCTTGGAAGAAAAAGGGAAAGGCTTGCCATGCCCTTTTCTTGGTCGCCTTCCAGAGTCATTTTATAGGGCCCTTCAATTCAAGGGACGGCCAAAAAGCAAAGGCAAAATTTGACGAAGAATCTTCTCTGGTAAGAAAATAAATAACAATGGACAAAGGAAAACTATTATCCCAACATGCAAAGCAAAAGAAAACTATGGAATTGGACAGACAGACCCACAAAAGCCACAAAGGTCTAAAGGTGCTTGCAGATCAAGTTAAGCACCCTTTGAGCATTTCCTTACTCCTCTATCCCTCTGGCTTCCATTCCACCACATCCTTTTCTTACCATACAACTAAGAATTCCACTATTCTCTGTATTTTAATTTTTTTTTTGACTTCTTTAAGCAAATAAAATTTATTAACACAAACAAAGATCCGAAAACAAAAAGTGTCAGGGTGCAAATATATACAGTTCCATAATATAATATAAGACATACTTTGGTTCCTCTGTGTTTTTCTCAAAATATATAACTGGCATCCATGAGCTAAATGCATCCTTCTTTCTCTCCCGTTTTCGAACTCTGCACCTTCACAAGCAAACTCATACCTCGTATCCACTTGGCTTAGACAGGCCATGAGATAGAGCAGCTAGCCCAAACAACGCATCGCAAGCTCTGCTGGTGGAAGCGCAAACCAGAACCCACAAATGGGCGCCGTTCGAAAACTCATCGTGGAGGTCGTGGACGCGCGCAATCTTTTGCCCAAGGATGGCCACGGCACCTCCAGTCCCTACGTGGTGGTGGACTTCTACGGCCAGCGAAGGAAGACTCGCACGGTGGTTCGCGACTTGAACCCCTCCTGGAACGAGACGCTGGCGTTTAATGTGGGCAAGCCCTCTGACATTTTCGGCGACGTGCTTGAGCTCGATGTTTGCCACGACAAGAATTACGGCCCGACCAGCCGGCACAGCATCCTGGGTCGGGTTCGCCTGAGTTCGACCCAATTTGTGCACAAAGGTGAGGAGGCTTTGATATACTACACCTTGGAGAAGAAGAGCTTGTTCAGTCCGACTCAAGGTGAGATCGGCTTGAAAATTTACTACGTAGACGAGGAGATTCCACCGCCTCCTCCGCAGACGGAGGAAGTGAAGCCTGATGCAGCACCAGAAGAATCGGAGGCGAAGCCGCCCGCTGAGCCTGAGAAAGCCGAAGGATCAGCGGTGCCACCAGCTGCTGAACCAGTACCACCACCGGAAGGTGATAAGCCTACAGAAGAGCCACCGGCTGAGGAAAACGCTGAAGCCCCAGCACCGGAAGCTGAAAAGCCACCTGAGCCTGAGCCTGGGCCAGAGCCGGAGCCGCCACAACCGCCAACACAAGGAAGTGGGGATCAGGTGGATCCAACACCACCGGAAGCATCTGTGCAACCAGATGTCAACATTGAGATGATGGCAGCATCGGTGTCCAAGTCAAGTCCAGAAGTGAGATTCATTGGAATCAACGGACCACAACCAATCAGAAGGGCTGCATCGACGGCGAGCTTCACATCAGAGGAGTGTAAGAGCACGTCAATCGAACGGTCCTCGTTCGATTTGGTGGAAAAGATGCACTATCTCTTCGTTCGGGTGGTGAAAGCGCGGTACTTGCCCACCAATGGCAACCCCATCGTGAAAATTGCAGTTTCCGGTCACCACGTCACGTCCAGGCCCGCGCATAAGACCACCTTATTTGAATGGGACCAGACATTCGCTTTCGGCCGCGACGCACCCGAATCTTCCTCCCTCCTTGAAGTCTCCGTGTTGGACCCATCTGTCTCGGACCCCGCGTCCGACGTGGACGGTCGCAGTTTGCTGGGTGGAGTATGTTTCGACGTGACCGAGATTCCGGTGAGGGACCCACCGGACAGCCCTCTGGCCCCACAGTGGTACAGGCTGGAAGGTGGCGGGGCCCACTACGGGGATCTCATGCTTGCCACGTGGGTTGGCACCCAAGCTGACGAATCATTTCCTGACGCGTGGAAAACCGACACAGCTGGCCACGTCAACTCCCGAGCCAAAGTGTACCAGTCCCCGAAGCTGTGGTACCTCCGAGCCACTGTGATCGAAGCACAAGACATTCTCCCATTGACGTCGTTGAAGGAAGCGTCGTTCCAGGTCAGGGCTCACCTGGGATTTCAAGTGCTCAAGTCAAAAGTCGCCGTTAGTCGAAACGGCACCGCTTCCTGGAACGAGGACTTGCTCTTTGTAGCCGCAGAGCCTGTCACAGACCACCTTGTGTTCGCTCTTGAAATCCGGCAACCCAAGGCAACGGTGACAATGGGAGTAGTCAGAATTCCTCTCACCGCCATTGAAAGACGGGTTGATGACCGTAGCGTAGCATCACGTTGGTTCAGCTTCGAGGACCCCAACGACGACAAAAGCTTCTACAAGGGTAGGATCCACCTTCGTTTGTGCTTCGACGGAGGGTATCACGTGATGGACGAGGCCGCTCACGTGTGCAGCGATTACCGCCCCACGGCAGGGCAACTCTGGAAGCCTCCGGTTGGCACAGTTGAGCTAGGCATCATTGTCTGCAAGAACTTGATACCCATGAAGACGGTGAACGGTAAAAGCTCCACGGATGCGTACTGTGTAGCCAAATACGGTAACAAATGGATAAGTACACGAACCGTATCGGATAGCTTGGAGCCCAGGTGGAATGAGCAGTACACGTGGAAGGTGTTCGATCCTTGCACTGTTTTAACCATTGGAGTGTTCGACAGCTGGGGAGTATTTGAAGTGGACAGTTCCAAAGAAACCACAAGACCCGATTTTCGTATTGGAAAGGTGCGAGTACGTATATCTACGCTGCAAACGGGTCGTGTGTATAGGAATACGTACCCGCTGCTCGTCCTAACCCATGCGGGCTTGAAGAAGATGGGTGACATAGAGATTGCCATAAGATTCGTTCGGACAACTCAAAGGTTGGATTTCCTCCACGTGTACTCGCAGCCAATGCTGCCGTTGATGCACCACATCAAGCCCCTGGGGGTGGTGCACCAAGAAGGGCTGAGGAACACGGCGGTGAAAATAGTGGCCGAACACTTGTCAAGATCGGAGCCGCCGATGAGAAGAGAGGTGGTGCTCTACATGCTGGATGCAGACTCCCACAACTTCAGCATGCGCAAGGTGCGCGCGAACTGGTACAGGATCATCAACGTGATCGCTGGGGTGATCGACATCCTGCGGTGGATAGACGATACACGTGGCTGGAAGAATCCGACGGCCACCATTCTGGTGCATGCGCTGCTGGTGATGCTGGTGTGGTTCCCGGATTTGATCATCCCCACGCTGGCATTCTATGTGTTCGTGATTGGTGCGTGGAACTACAGGTTCCGGTCGCGGGACCCGCTCCCGCATTTTGATCCGAAAATCTCGTTGGCTGAGGTGGTGGATCGCGAGGAGCTGGACGAGGAGTTTGATACGTTGCCGAGCACCAGATCACTTGACGTGGTGCGCGCGAGGTACGATAAGTTGCGCACGGTGGGGGCGCGCGTGCAGACGGTGCTGGGGGATTTTGCAACGCAAGGGGAGCGAGTGCAGGCGTTGGTGACGTGGCGGGATCCACGCGCGACGGGGATATTCGTGGGGTTGTGCTTGGCGGTGGCGCTGATCTTGTATTTGGTGCCGTCGAAGATGGTGGCGATGGCTTCCGGGTTCTACTACCTGCGCCACCCGATCTTCCGTGACCGGATGCCGTCGCCGGGGTTGAACTTCTTCAGGAGGCTTCCTTCAATGTCGGACAGAATCATGTAGATTTTTCCTTTTCTTCTCTTTGCTCATCAAAATGAAAAAATGTATTGGGAGGGAATTAGCGAGTTATATATTTATTTATGAAATATGATGATGGTTTTTTTTTTTTTTTTTGGGTTATTCTTAGTTGATACTTTGAATGGATGGAAGCAAGAAGATTATAAATATTAATTATAGATATAATTGTTACTTAAAGAAATTGCATTTTTTTTCCCGCGGCTGATACATTTGGTTGTGCTTTATAGGCTATACGTCACTAAACACTCATTTTTTCTATTTGAATTTTTTTTTTCATTTTTTGTTGGGTCAACCATAAGGGACCAAAAGCCCAACACTGCAGGCCCAAACAAGATACGCAATACACCAGAAACTACAGTACACAACAATTATGCTTGAGTGGGCGAAGGATATAGAGCCCATTTTGCAGCATTAATATGGGCCACAGGGTGAAAGATGTAGAGATTAATCTATCACGGGGCCCATCAGAGAGAAAAGAACAAGTTAATCTATTTGATGGAACACACGATTACACAATAGGCGGAAGGGCAAAAAATAAAAAATAAGAATAGAGGGCCAAAATTTTTGGTACATATGCCAGAGAAAATTTTTTTGCATTTATTTTATTACAAAACTTGTACTCAATGACGTTAAGCTTAGTAATGATTATCCTTTTATACTGGAGAAAAAACGAATACACTCATTTGCTAAATGCCAACGCAGTATCCTTATTCCTATGCTCTTTAATTATCATAGCTGTATGCATTGGCAACTGGCAAGAATATTAACTTCAAGCATGCCTTTCATCTTTCCAATTTCCTAAAGACAGCAATGGGGTGAACATATGCATAATGTTGAGCTGGATACTATTCTTGTTTAGGTCCCGTTCCTTTTGTTGATTATCCGTGTGGAGCTATGCTTTTTATAATGGAAATTCACAGTACATCTAGTATCCTAGTTTATTTCATTTTGTAAAGCCTTATGCTTACTATTAGAAAAAGACCAGATTTGTAACCAAGTAAAAATCTCATACACTTTCGTATAAATTCAATAAATAAAATAAAATACAAAAACACAGAAAAAATAAAATATGCAAATGACAATATGAGCATAAAAGCACAAAAATTTAAGAGAGTTCCCGCCAGTCCCATGTCTACTCCACCCTAAAGGATAAAACAATTTCACAGCACAAGAATAATGGTTGAGTTTAAACTCTAATCCAATTCCAAAACTCCTTATACACCTTCTCATGTAATCCAAAGAACTCCCACTAATCCTCAACTTACTGGAAGCAGTCTCATAAATAGCATTGAAGGAGATGAAGATGAACTCATAACCTTTGGGTTTTACGTCAGCTTGGGGTTTGGATTCATTATTGGATTTTGGGGAGTTTGTGGAACTCTAATTCTTAAAAGTTCATGGAGATAATGCCTATTTTCAATTCTTCAACAACATGAACGATTGGAAAAATGTGCAACTAGTTGTGTTACGGGCCAGAATGAAACGGGGATGACTCCGAGCCCAGGACTAACAGGTAAAGGCTTTCGTACCTATTATTTTCTTATAATGGGGAATGCTATATTGCTTATTGTGCACCAATGCATATTACCATTAAAAATGCAATTTTGTTCAGGCAAGTAAAATCTGTTTATAACTTTATATGCGTGTAACATGTTAATTAAAATTTAATAATTGCGCACACCAAAATGCTAGTTAAGATGATGTCGTTTTTCTCAATATTTGGTAGGTAATTCTCCATTTGAGACAGTGACTTGCAGGTTAATTTGGTGTAGGCACGATTTCCATAAGACAGACTCTTTTGGGGGTGATTCTATGTTAAATTTTGTTTTCTCTGGAACCATCCTCTTTCATTCTCTGTTTATATAGAGTAGTACAATAATTCAACTCCTTGTGCAATGTCTACCAACTACCTTTTTGAATGATGTTGTTTGAATACAAATTACTATGTGCATGACTTTACCATTTCTGCTTTTCTTTATTCTTTTTCTATAATCTCTTTTGAAATAATTTTTTAATTGTTTACATTGCATCTCAATTTGAAGTGAATTGCTGTAACTCTTCAGCCAGTGTCAAATTTTTCTACAGACAGTACTTTCTTCTAAACATTCAGATAGGTTTTTTTCATTAGAGTTTAATTTTAATCTATTTTTAATGTAAAAATTTTATACTATCATTCAATTATGAATTATTAAATTATTAAAAAAATTAATTAAAATAATAATTATTTAAAAAATTAAATACTTAATAATATGTGATTAGATAATAATATAAAAAAATTTTACAATCACAATAGACTAAAATTAAATTCTTTTTCTTATAACCTTGAGAAGAAAATCGGCCAAATGTTGCAAATTGAAGACATGGCATGCGCTGATATATAGTCATTAGTCAATAAGCGTTAATAAGTGTTTCATATACTTTCTTTGGAAAAGACCACACTTGTTTTCTTCCTTTTCCTTCTTTGCATGATTTATGCATCCACTATGTAATAAATAATGACAACTTCTTTGTCTCTTGCGTAATGAATGTATAGAGTAAGGGAGGTTTCTGCCAGCTTCTATGCCTTTCTGCATAAACTTGGATTAACCTGGTACGCTGACGACATCACTTACGTACTAATATTTAATAATGTAGATCAACTAACCTGTTCCAATTTGAGAAACTAGTTATTTAATTTACTCTTTGACCTTTGTCTTTCTCTCATACTTTCTTAAAGTGGACAGTAAGATGTTAATTCTTGACTCTTAATTTATACTTCATATTTGAATTTAATTTTAATTTATTATTATATAAATTTTTTATTAAACTAATATTTTAATTTTTTAAAGATTTATTTGATGTAAATTTTATTTTTAAAGATATATGATATTAAATTAATTTTTTTAAAATTTTAAAATAATATTAAAATAATAATTTTAAAAAATTATTTTAAAAAATTATTTTAATATTATTTTAAATTTTTATAAAATTAATTTAATAATATATATTTTTAAATAATCATTTTAATATTATTTTAAATTTTTAAATAATTAATTTAATCTCATATATTTTTAAAGAAATAAATTAATATTAAATAAATTTTTAAAGAATTAAAATAATAATTTTTTTAATTTTTATTTTTTTTATATTATTATTTAATTATGTATTAATATATTATTAAAAAATAATTATGATAATAAATATTTTTAAAAAAATTAATCTTTTTAATTAATTTATTAGTACTTAATTATATGATACTGTATAATTTTTTTAACTAAAATAAACATTAAGCTCTTCATTTAAAAAAATAAGGGTCAATGATAGCGCTGGGCCGTCCTAATACCCTTTTGAGTCTGCCATTGAAAACACGAAATAAAATTGAAAAAAATCCAAACCAAAAAAATATTTAAAAAAAAAATGAAAGAGAGAAGTAGCAGATGACCATGTGATGAAGTGGCTAGGACAAAGTCACTACGTCAGAATAACTATAATATATATATATATATATATTTTTTTTTTTTTTTTTTTGGTGAAGAGAATAACTATAATATAAATAAAATTAATATGCCTCGAACTTCTGCAGCAAGTGGCCCACTAGTTACAGAGTTCTGCATATGATTGTATGCCTATAGTCAAGTGTCGTGTCATTTGGGAATTGAATTTTCGTTAGAACGTCTTGCACGTTTCATGCTTTTTTTTTTTTATTTGGAACGTGAGTTCTATAAAAAGAAGTAATTTCTCTTTTTCTTTCAATATTTTTTCATCTTTATTTTTTTGGTATTGAAATTTTTTTCATCTTTAATAAGGCAAAATAGGTAATACCTGTTAGAAAGTGCTGTCTATTAGAAAACTTATTATGTGCTTAGTTTTGATTAATTTAAAAAAAATTATTTTTTAAAATATTCTTTTTAATAAAATTTTGATTATAAAAATATTTTTAAAAAAACATTAATTTGATGATTCAATGAATATTTAAAATGTAGTGTGAAGGATCTTGCATATTCTATTTGGTCCAAGCCAAGTAAAAGAAGGTTAACCCAGCTACATCCCTTGATTAAAATTCACCAACTGTTCATTTGCACTTAGAAACTAGAATTAGTACACAAAACTGCAATTCTAAAATAATTTTAATTGACTCTAAATCTTAAAATATAGGATTGGGTTGCGCAAAGAATTAAAGATATGAAATTATAATTCTAACTTCAACTCTAATTATATTGTTTATATATATGACTTAAAATTTTGCAAAATTATTTATCGTTGAAAAGTTTCACATTAAAAAATACAATTATTTTTAATAAAAAATAATTTATTTGCAATATAAAAATTCATAAAATAATACAATAATAAATTTTTATGAGATAATAATCACACTTTAAAAAAATAGTTTTTTTGATGAAGTACAATCATGTACAAATTATTTATAAAATATTATAAAAAAATAGAATATGGGCATGTTCTTCTATAATAATGAATTTTTTTATAAATATTTTTTAAATTATTCAATTTTAAAATAACAATTAAAAAATATTCTCTAAAATTTATTAAAATATAATATGGTAATTAATATTTTCATTCTAATTGTCAAGTTTTAATTTAGTTTTTTGAGTTTTTCCATGTAACACGTTTGTAAAATGTGAATTATCAAATCACTATCGCATTTACTAAAAAATTTATAATTTTTATATTTCGACATAAATATTTTAAAAATAATACCTTTGACTATTATTTAGAAATACAAAATTTTATAACTTTTTTATATAAAAAAATTAAAAGATTACAAGAGAGAGAGAGAGAGGCTTTAATTATATGGATTTGAATTTGGCAATTTTTCGAGTTCAGGTCAAGAATCAAGAACGGTTCGGGCAAGTTATATTTCAATTTCATAAAATTATCTTATTAAATTAAAATTCTAACTCTAAGAGGCTTTCAAAACATAAAAATTAGAATTAATAAATCTGAATTAAAATTCTAATTCTAAGAGGCCTTCCAAACATAAAAATAATAATTATCAAGTCCAATTCTAACTTCAGAATCCAATTCTAGACCCAATTCCGAATATGTCAAATAGGGGCAAAAGAACCACTGTCTATAAGTATAAGGGGCAATAATCGACTGTACTTTAGAAAATCTGTACATGTCTATAAATGGGTCCCTCTCGCCTAGTCGCCTTGATGAAGTATAACACTAAAATTACGTATTGCTTTGAGTTTGCCACTTTAATATAAGTAACATCATTTCTTCCTCAGAATAGACTCATCATCCACCCTACCTTTTTCTTTTTGTGGGTGCTTTAGGGATTCTCCTCCACCAGTGATGAATTATTATTATTATTAACACATGCATTGAGATTTAAATATATAATTAACTTTTTTATGTAAAAATTATAATATTTTTTATTAAATTCTGTTTATTTAAATTTTTTTATAAGTTTAATTTATTTTAATTAAAAGTAATAATGGTACGTATAGCACTCTCTATTGCAATTTTTTTTACTAACAGAGTAGCTAGTGAATTATATATATATATATATATATATATATATATATATATTCTACTTTGTTAAGTTTTACAAAATAAAAAATTAAAGATATTGAAGATATTTGACCTTTATCCTTCTCTTTTTTCTCTACTTAAATATTTCTCTTAATTAATTATCCTACTCTTTTTTTCTCACACTTATTATCTTCATTTTTTTTTCTATCCATTAATATCTCTTTATGTAATACATGAGCGAAAGATGCTAAAGTAAAAAAGGTTTTATATATATATATATATAAAGATATTTAAGATATTTGACCTTTATCTTTCCATTTTTTCTTTATTTAAATATTTCTCTTAATTAATTATTCTCCTCTTGATTCTCATACTTATCCTCTCTACTCTTTGTTTTTTTATCCATTAATATCTCTTTATGTAATACATGAGTGAAAGATGTTAAAGTAAAAAAAGTTAGTATTTTTCATATATATATATATATATATATATATATATATATATATATAAAATCTAAAATTCTCGTATTTGATGCCACTAGTTAGATATATTTAATTTTTTTCATTAATTGATTTTGTATCATATGAATACATTTCAGATTATTAAAAGATATATGTAAATTTTAAAAATATAATCTCAAAGATAAAACAAAACAATTTATGTATTTTTTAAGAGACAAGCTAGTGATAAGAAGATAAATGATATAACTCCAACATCTTTATCCGTAGAAAAGTCTAACCCAAAAAAGGCACAAAGACACTGTTTGGCCCCCACAAATATAACCCAAGATCGGCCGCCCACCGTCCTCCGCCTAACTCAGAAGCCACTTCGAGTCTTACCAAAAAGTTTCTCATCAACGTCTCTATTTCTCTTTCAGACATTGACCATTACGACGTCTCATCCACATCGCTTTGATGCTTCGTCAACGTCCCTATTTCACAAGGCACCTAGTCTTCGTTCAAACGTCCACACAATCTTCTTAACCTTTTTTGTTTGTGGCAATGGCGTCATTTGAAGGCCCCTATCTTACTTTATATGATAATATTCGTAAATCTGTCAATTAATTTTATTCATACATACGGAGCCTCCCAAGGAGACGTGGGAAATGATGAACCAAAGAACGTTCCTTTTGTTGGGTATAGGATGACATATTTGATTTGGATAATCTAAAGTAACGAGTGTAATTTAGAGAATAAAGTGTAAATTAATAAAAAAAAATTCTACAAAAAATATAATTTATATTTTATCAAATTTTAAATCGTTTGATTTTTTAATGAATAATTATAAACAATAGCTAAATTATGATATAGAATAGTTAATATTATTGTATGAAATGCCATACACAAACAGGCAAACAGGCAAACAGGCAAACAGGCAAAGAATAGAATGAATCATGTGCAGAGTGATCCACTTCAGTGTTTTTGTATTCCCCAATCCTCATGGTTGTCACCAGCTAGGGGTGGACTCTCAGTGTGTCACGTTATTCTTGTCTCTTCCTATTGTTGGAATTGAAACTTATTCTAATCTCACTTTGTCACAATAAGGACCACAATGGGACAAAATCCACTAAATCATTACAATATAATCTTTTTTTTTTTATGTTTGAATATAAACAATTTTTTAGTTGTTTAACAAATTGTATTTCATTGCTCCGAGTTAGAGAAAGTTATTTTTTAAGAAATTCTGGCAACTCATTAAAGATTTTAACTTTAAAATTTATTAATTAAAAAATTAAAGTCAATCAAAAAAATATTTTGGCAATCGGAAAAATTTTACTACACAATTATGTATATTAAAAGAATCTTGCTTCGTATAAAAAAGCGTAAAATATATTTTTAATTTTTAAAAATATATTATTTATTAATTTAATTTTTTAAAAATTAATTTTATTAATTTATTCTCTCAAATTTTAAATTCATAAGAACTTGATCATTTTGAGAGACTAAATTAATAAAATTAAAATAAATAACAAGATAAAATTTATGAATGACTTAAAATTTAAAAAATTGAATCGATAAAATTAATTTTTAATAAATAAAATTAATAAATAATGTATGACTAAAAATAAGTTTTAATCTTAAAAATAAGTTTTACTCTATGAAAAATATTGCATGATGATGATATGAAATAAGGGATTTACATAATATTTTTTGTAAAGTGTTAAATTCTTTTCAAAAAATAACATAATTGATATTTGTTTTGCCGATATTTTAAATTACTTTGATATGCTATACATTGGATTTTTTTCTTGTAAGTAATTTCGATCAATAGAAAGATTCTTTGATAAGATTAAGTTCAATTTTCTCTCTATATAAAAAATTTAATGAAACTTAGAATTATAGATAGTAAAATAATTTCAAGATAAGAATTTCTTAAAAGTTGAAAGTTTGAGTAAGAACATATCTATTTAATTGATTTAAAATAGTAAACTTTATCTTTCTTTCCAATTATCATAAAATAAAAATATTAAATTCTTTGATTAAAAAAATATTATCAGAAAGAATTCATTTCTATAACGATGTAAATAATTAAAATATTAAAAAGTGAAATAGGTGTAAAATTAAAAAAAAAGTAATTGAATGTAAAATTCTAGTGCAAGCCTCTGGTTACATGTTGCTCTAGTACAAGGAAACATATTCTTACTTCTCTACCAAGAAAATGACAGAATAACATTAAAAGTTAGGTTTGCTAATTAACTGGGGAAACTTTTGCAAAACTCTAAATTAATCTCTTTATTAAATTCATATGACGCTTGTGAAGTATACAATTTGTTAATATCTGAAATGAATTTGGAAGGACGAAAATATTAAATAATAGAGATATGTTAGTTTGTGTAAAAGAAAAAGAAAAGAATGAGATTTATGTCCTTGTTCTTTTCTATCCTAACATACCTTTTTTGTTATTGTTTAAATTAATTTCCGTAAATTATAATTTATAAGATATTTTTTTACTAAAAAAAATGGATAAAATGGTGATTATGAATTCAAACGTGTGTCTGACGTGGTTCTGCATTGATTTGAGACCTTTCTGTCATATTCCTGTGCAGGCCAGGGGCTCCGCATTTGCTAAGAAACTTGCACATAGCAACTTGGCATTCTTGGCCAATATTTCACGCTGTCTCTCTCTTTTTCTCTTTCGTGTCAGACCCAGAGGGCCTCTGGTACAAACTGAGAGCTGGAACTTGGTGAGTATCATTTTTCTTTTTTTGTTGTTTTCTGTATTCCACTGCAGTTCATGGCATGCTTCTTGAACTGTTTGATGAATGGTTATCTGCATTGACATGGTTTGATAAGGTTGTTTCTGTAATCGAACACACTATTTGTTGACTATACCTTTGATTACAGGATGTCTGTGGGGTGAATTGTTCAACCTTTCTTAACTTTTTCTGTTCTTTTTTGTTTTTTGGGTTAGTATACAATGTACATGAATCACAACTTTTGTGTTTCTGTCTGCATCATTTTTTTTTCTTTCTTGGAGTGATGATTTGCGTGTTTGCCACTATTATTATGCCTGTGTGTTCCCCTTTCTTCTCTGGTACTTTTCATTATCAGACTAAGTTTTCTGATGTGATTGTATTGTATCAAAATTTGAGTCATATTTGCAAATTGCAACTGTAACCTGACCTTCGTTCTAATATCATTGTGAAGTTGTGTTGAGGAGAAGAAATGGCCAAAATCCCCATCTTCTTGGTCGGGCTTCTGCTCCTACACTGTTGGGTGGCCTTGACAGAGGCAGAGTACTTGAAATACAAAGATCCCAAACAGCCACTGAATGTTCGAATCAAGGATCTTATTAACAGGATGACTTTGGAAGAGAAAATTGGCCAAATGGTGCAGATTGATCGCAGTGTTGCTTCTGCTGATGTGGTCAAGAAATATTTCATTGGTAAAGTCTCGCCTTTGTTTTTCTTCTCTGGTTAAAAACAAACAGATATGGCCAACAGTGGGATATATATATATATATATATTTATTAAGGAAATTGAATTGTCATTTTGTAGGAAGTGTGCTAAGTGGGGGAGGGAGTGTTCCTAAGAAACAGGCTTCTGCGGAGGATTGGATTAACATGGTGAATGATTTTCAAAAGGGTGCTTTATCGACGAGGCTGGGAATTCCAATAATTTATGGGACTGATGCTGTTCATGGCCATAACAATGTCTATAAGGCAACAATTTTTCCTCACAACGTTGGGCTAGGAGCTACCTGGTAAATCACCAGTATGCTTATATATTTAATGCTTGACAATTTTGGGTTGGTTTCATACTTTCGATCCTTAAGATTTCCTATATTCTACTATGCTTAATTCTAAAACCGGTATGTTGTTATTGTATCCAAGTTCAGAAAACGAATCCCTGCAAGAAAGACTTCTTAAAGTATGCATTTATGTGCTGGAGATGGTAACCCACGTCAGATAAATAATTATAAACCAAATTAATAATTGTAAGTGGTTGAGACCCATAATAAATATGAAATGCTCTTACTCAATGCACGATGGGTCATGTTAATAAATAAAATAAAATTTAATTTATAAAGTATTCCAAGTTTGCTAGCTGGAGATGTCAGAGGGTCAACGTAATAAAAAATTTCATGTTTAGTTGAATGTTGTGAGTTCTTCTTTGTTTGTCTTGACTGTCTCTTGTTATTTCTTCCTCTTCGCTTTTCTTTTTCTTTTTTTTTTTTTACTGTTGCATGATGCTGAGACTTACTGTAAACTGGCGTTTCCAAAGACTGATTGAATGAAGGTTAATTATACATAGGCTTGCTGTGGTTATTTTTAAATCCCCTTCTTAGGAGGGAAAAAAGTAAATATGCTAGTGCTTTTGTTTAAGGACTTGATGTTTTACTCTCCTCCATCCTCTATTTGAATGATGGATTTACTTCATGGGTAAATCCGTAAATAAAGGACATATGTTTTAGTATTTTACTATGCTTCTGTATGTTCATGATGAATTCTGTCTCTGAACAAGCAGGGACCCTGCACTTGTGAAGAAGATTGGAGTTGCAACTGCTCTTGAAGTTAGAGCAACTGGAATTCAGTATGTTTTTGCACCTTGTATAGCGGTAATTGAGAAAATCCAAATTCTGTTGCTGTTTTATATAAAGGGGCTGTTACCTTACACCATTTCTGTTGTATAGATGAGAAAATCCAAATTCTATTTGCTGTCTTATATAAAGGGGCTCTTACCTTAAACAATTTCTGTTTCTATAGGTCTGTAGAGATCCAAGGTGGGGCCGGTGTTACGAAAGTTACAGTGAAGATCCTAAAGTAGTTCAAGCTATGACTGAGATCATTCCAGGACTGCAAGGCGACATCCCTGCAAACTCACGCAAGGGTGTTCCATTTGTTGATGGAAAGTAAGCATTGATGCTGTTGCTGGAAATAATTTAGTCCCATATCCTTGTTTTCTATCTAATTACTTATGAGTATTGGTCAATTAAAGGTGTTAACTTTCATAGCTTTTCCTTTTCATGTCATTATTAATTTTGGATTTATCTTACACCATCCCTTTTTGTTTTTTTAATGGCTACGTAGTAGGACTTGGTCATTAAGTTACTTTGTCAGCTCTTGCTCTTAATTGCCTACCACTATCATGTTTTTCTTGTACTTTCCTCCTTTATCTTTTTCAAACTATTCTACTTAAAAGAGATTTTTTTTAAAATTCCTAAGGCATCACAATGATGCAATTTCTCTCAGTTTTGGTGTCTGATGCACTGGAGTTTCTTTGTACAGAACGAAAGTTGCAGCTTGTGCTAAGCACTTTGTGGGTGATGGTGGAACAACAAAAGGAATCAATGAGAACAACACAGTGATAAGCAGACATGGATTGCTTAGCATTCACATGCCTGCCTACTATAACTCAATCATTAAGGGTGTGGCAACCATCATGGTCTCTTACACGAGCTGGAATGGAGAAAAGATGCATACTAACCGTGATCTAATCACCGGCTTTCTCAAGAACACACTCCATTTCAGGGTAATGCTCACCTCATCCTCCCCTTTTTGTTTGAATTCTTAACAGATTGAATTCACCTCATCTAAATCCTTTGTTTTCTGACAGGGTTTTGTCATAACAGATTGGATGGGACTTGACAGGATTACTTCCCCTCCTCATGCTAATTACTCATATTCCATTCAAGCCGGAATCAGTGCTGGAATTGATATGGTAAACCATGAGTTTTATGTCTGTTGATTATATATATATATGTGCCTTATCTGCTTTTCCACATAAAAGTTTTTATCTTCTAATACTTGGTCTGATGATGCTGCAGGTAATGGTTCCCTTAAACTACACAGAATTCATAGATGATCTAACCTTACAAGTGAAAAATAAAATCATACCCATAAGTCGAATTGATGATGCGGTGAAGAGAATTTTGAGGGTCAAGTTTGTGATGGGTCTTTTTGACAACCCATTGGCTGACTATAGCCTTGTCAACCAGCTTGGAAGTCAGGTTAGTTCATCATGTGTCTACTTGTTTTGAGTTTTGACCTACTATTTTGTACCATATATGTTGACAACCTAGATTGGCACTATCACTTGACAGGAGCATAGAGAATTGGCTAGGGAAGCTGTGAGGAAATCATTGGTCCTGTTAAAGAATGGTGAAGATGCTGATAAGCCATTACTCCCTCTTCCTAAAAAGGCTTCAAAAATACTCGTCGCTGGAAGCCATGCAGATAATCTAGGCTATCAGTGTGGTGGCTGGACCATTGAATGGCGAGGACTTGGTGGCAACAATCTTACTAGTGGTATAAATAGGTTCTCAACTTTTGTTCCTCATTGTTTAGCATTACTTTGCACTGGTACTACATGTATGTTCTGATTTACAGGTACCACAATTCTCACTGCCATAAAAAACACTGTTGACCAAGATACCGAGGTAGTCTACAAGGAGAACCCTGATGCAGAGTTTATCAAGTCTAATGAGTTTTCATATGCCATTGTGGTAGTAGGAGAGCATCCATATTCAGAAACACAGGGTGATAGCCTGAATTTGACAATCCCTGACCCTGGGCCAAGCACCATAACCAATGTCTGTGGAGCAGTGAAATGTGTTGTTGTGGTCATCTCTGGTCGCCCTGTGGTTATACAACCACATATTGACTCAATCGATGCCCTTGTTGCTGCATGGCTTCCAGGTACCGAAGGTCAAGGTGTGGCCGATGTCTTGTTCGGTGACTATGGTTTCTCGGGCAAGCTTTCACTGACGTGGTTCAGGACTGTTGATCAGTTGCCAATGAATGTTGGAGATGCTCATTATGACCCCCTCTTCCCATTTGGGTTTGGCCTTACCACCAAACCTCACAAGGCCACATAGGAACTCAACTTGAAGACACCATTTATGATTCTTTAGTATTTTTCCTTATTAAATAAAGTTCCATTTTCTTTATGATGTATGTTTTTTTACACAAAGATTTGAAAGATTACCAGAGACAGTTATTATTAGAAAGGATTTGGTTGTCATATGAAGCTTGGAATTTCGATAATTAAAGGTGCTGGGATGATCAGATCTTTACTGAGCTTGATTCTAAAAGCATGAATTCCCGGACAACATATAACTCATTTTGGGTTCTTTTCCGATTGGCCTGTACAGGTCAAGCAAGCTCAGTAAATCTTGGTTTTAGCTCCGTCATTATTCAATAGAATTTTTTTTTTCATGAATAGAGAGAGGCTATCATATTTCAAAGTCAGAGTTCACATATATTTGAGGGTGGGCATATGAAGATTTTCCTTTTTGATATTTCATTTTCACATTTTAAAAAATCATTAATAATTAATTGAATATAAATAAAAAAAATTATAAACACAAATAGTTTTGATAATTACATTTTACAATTATAAATACTTTCAAATACAAAGTTAACCACTGTCAATGTAAAATGTTTGACATCATAATGGTGCCTATCAAGACTTAAATTTATGTATTTTACTTTTTTCTTTCACTCCCTATTTTCTCTCACTTTTTTCTCTTTGGTAGAGGTTGTTTTTAGCCTATATTACTGCATGAATGCTTTCTCTCTTTCTTCTTCTTGAATGTTGATTGAGGCTGTTCTTCAACATTATCAATCATCAACTCACAGTTTTATTAAGCAAAAGTTAATGCATCTATAATGTATATATACTATAACATAGTCTACTAGCTTTTTTCCTTGTTCTCTTTCATAGAATATCAATTTTTTTTCTTTTAGTATTTGGTTTTCATATAGGATATGCCAATTACTTATTCTTTCAAGTTTGGTTAAATTCCGAATAACCTTATTTTAATAAAAATTATTAGTTGTATTTTTTTTCTTAATTTTAATTATATTTGTAATTTTTTAGTAAGATTAATATAGATAAATTTCTTAAAAGAAATCAATTTCTCATGAGTAAATTGATATTATAGATTTTATGATTAATTTTTTTATAATACATATTTAAAAATTTAAATATATTTAGATATCTCTGCTATCCTTAAAATCTTAATATAATATAAATTTTAATAATAACTTACAGTCATACTTACAAATCATGCAATAAAAAACCCAAGAGAAACTAAACTCAAGCCATTTTAAAAATACGATCTTGCAAGTTACTATTAAGTGGATGATAAAGAAAAAGTATCAGAAAAATATATATTAAAACCATAATTATTACACGATCTGAGCATGAGCTGACTCCACTCATTTCTATTTTTTCACTATACTATATGTACTAAATATTATAATATAACAATATTACATCTATTATTAAGGATGAATAATTAATATTCTAAAACAAGATTGGTTATCAAATTAAAAGGAAAGTAATTCATAGTTCAGTGGCACGAGATTCGTTAACTTGGACAATGAAATAGAGAACAAGGGCTTGTCCTGTAGTTTCGTACATTGAGGATCGTAAATGCAGAATAAAAACAAACAAACCTGCTTGATTTTGTTCTGAGATTTTTTTGTTCTGCAAAACCGTTTTCTAGATCGAAACCAACGTATCTTTAAATGCAGAATGCATGAATTGTTCATTAATTTCTCTTGATATTTCTTCGTCGTTGACCTGAGCATTCTGTGTGTTGTTGACCTTGAACATAGCATCCCAGTTAATGGTTAGGTTTGCTCATTGAGTAGTGCTTCCACTGAATGAGAAATGGCCCGATGGAGCCACTAAAAGGAGCACAGCCCCTTCACTAAGAATGGAAGTTAGTTGGGAATGATTAACGAAATCGAATGGATGAAGCATCAGAATGTGAATGTGCGCACATATATCATTCAGCACTCAATCAAAACAGTTTTATTATGGGGGAAAAAAAAAGAGTTTTTTGTGAACAAAAGTTTTCGTCTCGTGCAGACATAATTTACATTGTATGCAAGCTGGTAGAAGCATATCCTTAACGGCTACTGTACCACATCCTTGACCATCTATTTGACTACATTACCCTCATCTTCGGCTTCTTTTATCTGCCTTTCTATGTCTGCCTTCTTTTCGAGGAGGGCTTCTATTTTGCCATTAATCTCTTCAAGCTTTTGCTTCAGCTTGTTAGTATCCTTGGTCTTGTCCTTTCCAGCGAGTTTTCTCTTCTTCCCACCTTTGTCCTTGTCTTTCTTTTTCTTCTTTTCTTTGACTTCCTTCCCTTCATCTTTTTGTTCATCTGCCTCCTCTTCTCCTTCATGTTCCTTCTTTGTTTCTTCTATATAAATCTCCCTTGAAGCAACTTCACCCTTGCCATCTCCCTTATCCGCTGCATCTTCAGGTTTCTTGTCTTTCTTTTTGATCGCTTTCTTCCCGTCTTCCTCACCCTCTTCTTCCTCCTTATCCTTGTTCTTCTTTTCTTTTTTCTTCTTTTCCTTCTCTTTCTTTTCCTTCTTCTCTTCTCCTTCTCCTACTTCATCAGTTTTTCCTTTGTCCTTCACTATCTTCATTTTTTCATCCTTGTCCTTCTTTTCATTTTTCTTCTCCTTCTCTTTCTCCTTCTTATCCTTATTCTTCTTTTTCTTATTCTCTTCACCATCCTCACCTTCATCGTCATTTCCCTTTTCCTTCAATGTGTCTGTTTCTTCATCCTTGCCCTTCCTTTCCTTTTTCTTCTCCTTCTCCTTCTTTTCCCTCTTTTCCTTCTTCTCTTCACCATCCTCACCTCCATCTTTTCCCTTGCCCTTCTTTATGTCAATTTCTTCATCCTTATCCTTCCTTTCCTTTTTCTTTTCCTTCTCCTTCTCCTTTTTCTCCCTCTTCTCCTTCTTTTCTTCACCATCCTCACCTCCATCTTCTTTTCCCTTGCCCTTCTTTGTGTCAATTTCTTCATCCTTGTCCTTCTTTTCCTTTTTCTTCTCCTTCTCCTTCTGCTTCTCCTTCTCCTTCTCCTTCTCCTTTTTCTCCTCTTTTCCTTCTTCTCTTCACCATCCTCACCTCCATCTTCTCTTCCCTTGCCCTTCTTTGTGTCAATTTCTTCATCCTTGTCCTTCTTTTCCTTTTTCTTCTTCTCCTTCTCCTTTTTCTTCTCATCTTCACCATCCTCACCTTCATTGTCTTTTCCCTTTTTCTTCTGAGTGTCTATTTCTTCACCCTTGTCCTTCTTTTCATTCTTCTCCTTCTTTTTCTTCTTGTCTTCACCATCCTCGCCATCATCTTCTTTCCCTTTGTTCTTCTCTGTGTCAATTTTGTCATCCTTTTCCTTCTTTTCCTTTTTCTTCTTCTCCTTCCCCTCCTTATCCTTCTTTTTCTTCTCTTCACCATCCCCACCTTTATCTTCTAAATCATTTTCTTTCTTTCCATCCTTATGTTTATCCTCTTCCTTACATTTTTTATCCTCTTTCTCTAGTGATTTGTTCTTCAAATCCAGTTCTACCTCAGTCTTCTCTTCCTTCACATCACATGGTTTTTTATCCTCAGTCTTGATACTAAGAGAGATTGTAGATTTGTCTTCCATATCTAGATTATCACCAGACAGTGATGATCAAAAGAACTTCTTGGCTGAATCTGGCAGGTCCCCAAAACAAATACATCCCACAGTTAAGAAGCAGAACCATCAATTTCAGGAACTTGCTTGATATGATTACTAGACACACATTAGATAAACACCAACATGCTGAGTTAATCATTGATTTAACAAATGCACCTTCCCCAAAAACAATGAATAAACACGCAGCCCAAGCTGGGCAAATGGGAATCAATCAATCCAAGTTCTTGTAGAATATTTCCACAAGGCTAACCAGGATGCCGTGTTAATGATAAGGATGGCATTTTGATATATAAAAACATTAACAATACATACACATTCTTAACATTGGAGACATGGAATTAGAGAACACACAAAACCCAGTAAAACCAGTAATCAAGTTGAAGTAAATTGTTTAAAGCTACGATATCAAAACAAACAATTGTCAATCAGTTTGACTCAGTATTTTTTTTCCTCTTCAATTTGGACATTTAAAAAAAGGAATACATTACAGTATATCAGCCGAAGAGCAAATTCACCAAACAAACTAAAGCTGAACCACTAAAAATTTGCACAGAATCTGAGATTATACCCAACAATATACAAGACAATCAACCAATTAATTAGCAAACAAAAACTAAAAGCAATTTACTTAAAATGAACTCATATGTATGAGATCAACATAAAATGTCCTTTTGCATCTAAGACTTTCCATGGCACATCCAAGCACAAAAAAGAGAGCAAAAGACGTCAAGCAAGGAACACCAATATTACACCTTAATTTGCTTAACAAATCATATTTTAGAAGGATATTATTCATTTTGGAGCTCTAAATAATACTTACACCTGTGTTAACAGCATGCCACATATTAATAAGATAAATTAAACATGAATAAGACCAAGAAGATTAATATTTTCCTTTTAAAAAAAAATTAACACCTAGTTTGGTTTAATTCAATTTTGACCTAAGAAAATGTTCCTCAAACCTTTAACCAATCTAAACTTATCAATTTTCTTGATGTTAAAATAATAATACAAAGTAAACCATTTGGCTTGGATTGGACTTGTTGGTTTGTTAAGTTTCAGAGTTTTTGACTCACCCTTGGACGAATCAAACAAGAAAGAAAAACATGGAAAAAGAGATCGTATGTATATGATATATATATTGGACATATTAGTTGTATTCTTCAAGAATTTGTCATAGCAGATACGAAGTCCAAGGTTATGTACACAAGCATCATCATCTGAACTTATAAATCTTGACAGCTAGCTGAATTGCCTCTTCATTGTGAACACTTTATATCTCATGAAAGCCCTATAAACTAGAAAATTTCAAATGAAATCTGGGATTTATTTCCTTTAAGGGGTGATAGAGGATCTTAAAATTTAGCATTGTCACTTGAGGCTTCAAATGTTTGCCTATCTAAAACATTCTTGTAACCCAAAAATAATAAGGGTAGCCTAGTGCATGAGTCTCCCACCATTGTGGGGTCTAGGAAGGGTCAGATGTATGCAGCCTTACCCTCGTGAGCGGAGAGGCTGTTCCCACGATTAGAACCCGTGAGCACCAAGTCACAAAGCAGCAACCAAACAAGTAATAACCAAATAATAGATAACAGAAAAATCTCATAACCAAACAGGTAATACAAAGGATAGGGAAAAGTTGGACCATCATATAAAGCCTTGTTGCACTCATGCCAAAATACATTTCGGCGAACTCTTTTTCACATAGAACTGACTAGAAATTCAATCCCTCTTTATAATATGCTTCTTTCAATTCCAATCCCCAAAACCTACCACAAGTTATACAAAACCAAGCTTTGCCACACAGCCTTTTGAATGCAATTATTTCCCAGAGGATCATAAAATTAGTGGAAATAGATTCCTGATGTGTATCAAAATGGTCTTGAAAATGCTCAAACCAAGAGCTTAAGAACTGGTGCAATTAATATTATTCTCTGGAGTTTCCTGAGCGTTGTTTTTTATTTCTTATGGCAACAAATATCTTGCTCTATAGCTTCTTGAGTATTATTTATTTCTTATGGCTACAAAGTCCTGTTTTAATTCTGATTTAATGTTGTTCATACCTCTATAATAGCATAGAGAATAAACAGTATAATTGATCTCGAAAGTCGCTAATATGAATCACTTTTTCTTCTGAATTTTCCAGATCAGAAAGAATTGTACTGGAGTTTCCAGAGCTTACAAGTTCCACCAGACATGACCTTTGGCTTGCACCGACAAAGGAAATTATGCTTCTCCACCAGTTTATATCAAAAGCCTTTCAGTGGTCAATTTCCCAAGTTAGCTTGAGTCAACTAAAACTGAGCTGCAACAGCTAGGATCAGTCACGTAAATCCTAATTTGTTGGTACTTAATTAGGGACATGCCACATCAGCAAGTCCAAAATCAATCCCCAACATTAACTGAATCAAACTAAAAGGAAAGGAATAAAAAAGATTTCAATTGCAAAACAACCTAAACAGACTGCATATGAAGTTACTTAGTTTTTAGTCTTCTTGATCTCAGGAAAACAAAAGAATAAGCAGAGGAAAGGATGCTACATGTGGAAGGAATAAAGAGGTAGAGAAATTCGGTGATTATTCCCGAAAAAACAATAGCATAGATAAACATTTTCCAATCTTATGATCATGTATGTTAGCTTCAGCAAGAGAAACACCAAGCCCCATCTTAGAACAGACGACAACCTCAATTTAACCGAAGTGATCAATTCAAGAATCCTTGTTTTGGTCCTGTAATTCCTAAACGCATCCAGCGGTATACCATAAAAAAGACAGCAACAGGATTGATGGATTCCAATTAATTATGCACAAATTCAGCTTCAGGCTTATTCAATATTCCACGCAATGGAATACAAATCAAAGCACGGAGACACAGATCAGTGAAGATAAATCAGATCAAAAATCGGTACAAAATTTCGAGGATTCAACAGAAAGTCAGAAACAGTACCTGTTGCGTTGTGTGCGAGGGGAAGTGAATGCTTCGGTTCGAAGAAATCGAGCAGAAGAAAAGAGAAGGACAAAGAAGATTCCCTACCTAGCAGGTTTGTAGAATGACGTGGTTGTCTGCGCGTCTCCTTCTGGGATTTACTATTTGTAGGGTTGTCGTGATCCGTTGAGGGGGACAGCGTAACGCGTCGACCTCACTCACCCCGTAGGAAACGTTAATGAACCAAATGGTGCCGTTACTCTTACCGTTGTATGGCGCGCTTTGGCTTACCGTGTGGGGATCCCTGTGGCATTGCCTTCACTGGTCTCTGCCGTTGCGAACTAAACTAGGAATCAAATTTATTAATCTTATAACATATAGCAATGTAATTTAAATGACATTGTATGCATTTTTTCTTAGAAAGTTTACTTTGGCCATTAAAATAAATTATTTAACGTCAAACCTAGTACCTCCTCATTTAAATTTTATTATAATCATTTTAAAATATTCTTTTTAATAATTACTTTATAATAAAATAATTACATTATTAGTTGCGTGATTCAAATCATTCATTCTCATCTCTAAGTCAAGGAATTCAATCATTTAGAGCGTGTTTTGATGGACATTTGCACTACTCAAATAGCTTTTTAGAGGTTTAAATAAGTTTTTATCTAATTTTTATCTTATATATTTTGACATTTGTACCATTGTTCAAATGTAATTCTGACTTTAAAAACTTATTTGATTTGAAGTAATTATTTTTTATTTTTATATTAATGTAATTTTTTATCAAATATAATTAATTCAATCAAAACTACTTCTAACTAAAATTAAATTTGTAAAATTAAATTTTTTTGATATTAAGTTTGCATAATCTAATTTAAATATTCCCTTAACCAAACTTGCTTCGCACATTCTCTATTCCACGATTGAACTCGTTGTTGCGTCACCAACCTCAACCTCTAGGCTAAGCCTTTGAAATCTCTGCCTCTCTAATAGTCTCTTTGGGAACACGTTAGAAACTTGAAAAGCCAATTCAAACATCCCAAAATCAAGTTTGAAGACATTTCCTTATGATTGGCACAAACCGCTTTTCTCAAACCAAGATTTGAGAAGAGAAACACTTTGTAATTTGTAAATTTATGACATTTTTAAGTTTGATATTCTTTCGTACCGCCTTTATTTTGTTTTTTGTTACTATTAACTCATACTTTTTTTGATAATTATATATTCAGAAGTAATTTTAATAAATATTATCTAAACTATATTTATTTTGTTAAAATTAATTTTTAAATAAATTTTTTTAAATATATATCATTTTATTTTAAATTTATTTTTAACCAAACTTAAATTTAAAAAATTAAATTAATTTAAAATTAAATTTATAAAAACTAATTCAAATACACACTAAATCACCTTGACCTCGACCAAGTGCTCATTTCCACGCACAGCTATAAAGAAGCATTGAATTTGAACATAAAAAGCTTTGAAATTCTGACATTATGGTTGTGCTCTGGCATGTAACATTTCGTGTAGACACGGCTTGGGGCAGGCACGGAATGATTGTGTAAGAGACTATCATCGTCGCCCCATTTTGGCTTCACGTGCGAGAAGCAGACTGTCTCCGAGGAATTGAATCTTCAGCAATATAAATCGAAAAAAAAGGCAAGGCGTTCGTAACAATAATTGTGGAGGGTCTAAATCATCTTTGCCCACCTTTTTTTATAGACTTGTGTATTAATTTTCTGAAATTACGTTTAATTTAGCTCAAATTTTGTAGTAATCTATATTATCTATCCATATTATTACAAAGGAAATTCCTTCTTTGATCACAAAATTTTAGTTTTTTTAAAAAATTATTCATAACTAATTGAATATGTTATGGGCCTTTTTCAAAAGAATCTGGACAGTTCCTTTACTCTAAAGCTTTTTCTAATTCTATTGAAATAGCAGTGGGGTACCTACAAAGAAGGCTCCGATGACTAAGTTAGTGAGTGTCCATCTCATCTACCTTACGCATACGGGACTATACGATAAGGATTTGGCAGGAACCACTTGCAGCGGGTTGGCTTGTTCTGTTAAGATTTGTTCTCTTAAGCCCCAATTTGGGCCTTATCTTTTTCATTGGGCCACCGAAACCTTGATCTGGCCCAATTGGAATTTCTTATCCGAATTTGGGTCTCCACCCCCTGATACAGTCCAAAATACAAATAAAAAAAATTATAAACATAAATATTTTTTTAACAATTATATTCTATGGTAACAATTATTTTAAAATACAGTGAGTTATTTTTCTATTTTTTTTAAAATTATTTTTATTTAACTAATTAATCTACAATTATAATTAATTATAATTAATTAATTATAAAATGATTACATAAATAAAAAAATTAAAAAAATGTGAATAGAGAGACACAACAATGTTACTCAAAATGCTAGTGAAAAATAATATTCAATTTCTTCTAAGATAAGTTAATGGAACCTGTAAATTAAAAAATTATAAAACTTAAATAATTCTTATAATTAAACAATTTTATATATTAATTTTCACTTTTTATATTTTTAAAAATTGTTCATACCATATTTCATTTAAAAAGAAGATGACCCTTTTATGACTTATAATAATATGACTCAATGCTAAGTAAAATAGAGTCTTAACAAAATAAATTTTACTCAAAAATTATATTTCACTAAAAAATATTTTGTGAAAAGAGATACTTCTAATATTTGAACCAGAACTAGTTTCATACACACACACACAAAAAGGAGTATCTTGTAAAAAATAAAAAATTAAATAGAAGATAATTGGGTTTTTTTATCCTTTTTTTTAAAAAAAGATAAAAGCCAACCAATGCCTTAAGATGTATATAAACCTTGATTAAGATATCCAATAAATTAACTAATTTATTAAACTATAAATTCCTTTTGAATATTTAAATAATAATATATGTAAAATATTTTCATACAATTGACTAATTAATCAATTAATTATCTCATAAAAGATCATATTATTATCACATTGAATAAATTAAATTTATAAGATAATTTAAATAAGTTGAACCTTATAAATATAATTCTAATTCATACAAAAAAAATCAAACTATCATTATCAATATACTACTATCATATAAGATTATTTAATTATATTTAACCGAACAAAGTATCAATATTTAACTATTCCCTTTCACTATACATCAAAAAAAACAAAACGAAAAATCCTATCCCCTTTCATTATCTGACCTCAATTAAAAAAATCCACGTCTTCAATAAAAAGTAAACAGATCTGGATTCAACCACAAGAAAGAGAAAGAGAAAGAAAAAGAGAGTAAGGGAGTCAAATTTCAGATATTAAATTCAATAAAGTAAAAGAAAAAAATCATGGGGTCACACCATTAAGATTAAATGAGTCAACTGTTGTAATAAGAAAAATACTCATTTCTTACATTGAGGAGAATTTTTTCTCGTACATAATAAATTAAATAGAAGTTGTTATATATGAATTATGAAATATTTATAATTTCACCAAATATAATTAATAATAAATAAATAATTGATAATTTACGACGGTACAAATTTCAAAATAAAAATGAATACAGTAATAATTCCTAGATAAAATAAGCCTGAATTGGCCTGCTAAGTGCTTGAACTTTAGTTTTATTTTCTCTTTCCACTCAACACGAGAGTTAATTCAATTAGAATGATTAAGTTGCATTAATACAAAAATTTTGAATTTGATTCTTGTTAATGATATTTCATTGATAAATAATCATTAATTACGATGCAGATGCACCAGCCTATTGTGAAGAAAAAATAAGCCTGCTTGGTTTGGTATTTTTTGTTTCATTTCTAATAAAAAGCATAAAATAGATTTAAAAACGTGTTTGCTGTGTTTTAATAAAAAAAAAATTAAATGAGATTAAATATGAAAATAATAAATAATTATTTTAAAAATGATGTGATAATTTTATAAGTAAAACAATCAAACATATTTTTCAAAAAATTAAAAATTAAAAATATGTTTAAAAAATTAAAAAAAAATAATTGGGTGGGACTTTTGATTATGAAAAAATTAAGAAAAAACTGAAACCGTGTTGTCTGTCTGTCTTGGTTGGTGTGGTTCCACTTCCAAACTTTGCATCATACACAACACAAATAAAGGAAAACCACGTTCCTTCTCTCTCTTTCTCTGGGAATGGATTTCTGTGGCCTGGTTTCTTCTTAACCAGGTCCTTTCCAGCTCCCAATTCTCACATTCCATTTTCTCCCACAAATTTTTTTGCTTTGAAATTCTCTGCTTTCTTCCACAATGAACGATCTTCTAACGGTAATGTTCTGTTATCTAGCTTCTTTCTCCCATTGTTGATTCAAGTTTTCTTTTTTTCATTGTCTGGACGTCTTTGGGAGTTTCTTGTTTCGGGTTTTGTCCTGATCTAGCTTTGGGTACGATGGGCATTTTTTTTCTGTGGGTTTCGTGTTGGGCAATCTAAATTTGTGCTGTATTTAGCTTTCTGCCTTACATTTTCTGTTTGTTTGCTAAGAAAATGTAGGAAAGTTAAGGGATTCGGAGAATGTGGATTCTGGAGCCTTTTGAACATTATGAGATTTCAGCATTATATGACTCCTGCTGAAATACAGTTTTTTATAGCAGTAGGCTAACTTTGGTGGACATTTCATGCTTTATAGAAGTTGATTACCCTCTCCCACTTCACAGTTTTCTCAAATTTATCAAATTTGAGCAATTCCATTTTTGGACTTGGAATTAGTATTGATCTTTCTTTCTAGACTGATTCCGTATCTGAATAAGCTGTTCTAAATGATTTGTTCCGTCTTCTAAATATCTGTCAGGTTTCATGATTGGTATTTCATCTGTGTGTTGAGATCTGTTCAATTAAAAAAAAGGGCTTCCTAGAGCAGAAGGCTTCCACCATTGTGGGATCTGGAGAGGGTCAGATGCACACAGCCTTACTCCCGTGAGGGGAGAGGCTGTTTCCACGACTTGAACTTGTGGTCACAAGGCAACAACCTTAATTAACAAACAACCAAGGCAACAACCAAGGCTCACCTTCTAGATCTATTCAATTAACAAACAGAAATAATAATAATAATCTAGATATAAGTATTCACTTGGTTTTAATTTTCGCTTGTCAATTATATGCAAGTATAAAAAACAAAAATTAAACAATTGACCCAATATTTAAGATGTTTTCCATTAGCCCCTTCTTGCCAAACAAAAAAGCTTAGAAGCTAACCAGATTCCAAAAGTGCGTTTAGAGTGGAGTTTTCTTGGCAAAACAATAACTCAAAAGATATTCTCAAAGGAATGCTTTGAAGGCTATAAGCCTATAACTAAGTTGTGATCCTGTTAAAATTCTACTCGTACAAGCTGCACTTCCCTTGTGAAATATTTCATATTTTCCCAATCCACAGAATCCTAAATTTATTTACTTTGAATTTATCATGTGTTTAGAGTGGAGTTTTTTAGTTATCCTTCCTGCTTATAAAACAGTGAACTTCTTGGGAACTCTGTGATACTTACAAAAAAATTCTCTGAATTTTGTCATCTAATCTACTCTGAACTGACAATGTACTTCATTTTCTTTTAAGTATGAATTGAAGTGCCTGTTGATTACAGAGGCATTGACTGATACATATACAACTTAAATGATTCACATGCTGCTCACAAGAGCTCCATAAGATTAACACTAGAGTCACTAGACCTATATTTAAATCTAAGATAGAATACAAAGTTTCTATAATACACATTTGGGAGATTTGATTATCAATTCTCATGGTGGGTAGCAGAGCCGACTCTGTTTTCCTTCTTCATAAGATGTGGATATGAATCATATGATTTACTTTTAATTTGCTAAATATACTTTGTTTTCTTTGACCTTATTCCATCTTTTAAAGATAGTTTCAAATTTCTAGGTCTCTGAAATTGCATATTTGCTATTAGATTGACTTGTCATGGCAATTGGGAAAATAGATGTCTATTTATTCTATCATTGGGATAATATGCTTATTGGCTAGGAGTAATTTAGTTCGGTACCAATGTCTTTTCTTGGTTAACTGGTGGAACAAAATTGGAAATTTTTTGTATGATGACCTCTAACTAGTTTTCTGAATGTGGCAAGGTAATCTTTTAGGGTGACAGAGAAAGAATCCATGTATTACAAATAAAAGAAAAGCATAGAAAAAAGAAAATTTGTTTTGGGGTTGCATATCTTTTGATGAGATACATTGGCCTGATATTGGGGCTGTATGCATAAGAGTATTGCTATTGACGTAAAAAATTGTCTTACCAAATAATAGTCCTCCTGTGGAGAGCCATTGGATCACCTGCTGCATAGGACATCGATCTTGCACTGTCAGACTGAGACATCTGCTGGCCCTACATAGGAGTTGTGTTCTTTTTGTGACACAACTGTTCTGTCAATAGCATTATTCTATGCATAAATGAGGTTGTGGGTATGTTTAAAGTCTGTTGTTGGCTTGTTGCAGTCTTGCAGATATATTCACTTGTCAAGCAGACATGCCTATGCAGCAATGTTTCATGTCAAAGCTAGGGGAAGCAAATGCTTACGCAAGGCCCTTTGTTTTTGGTATTTACAAAGTTCATGGGAAGTTTAGGGAAATTGTATTGCGGTTCTTTATTTCAAATATCTTGTATTAAATCCAATTAGATCCATAACACTGATTTGTACACTGGATTTGGCTGTGAATTCAATTCTTCCATAGGCTGTTATGGAGGACAAAAACAGAATACATATGCACTAAGGAAGATTCAAAGTACAATATCCATCTGCTGGGTTAGAATTAGCTACCAAATATACATCTTAGTAGAGCTTAAAACGTCTTGCAGTGGGATAACATCAAAGTCTTTTGATAAAAATGTTTCTTCTGTTCTTCATGCTTTAAATTTTACATGCATCCAAGATCAGTGCATGCTTTAGTGGTATGTGGACTATTGTACTATTTTCTCAAAGTATGAGTTGGTAGAATAGCAGTAACATTAGTGGATATTTTACCTAGGGTGTGCAGATATCAACAGCAGCATTAAGAGTTGAGCCATATGTATTAATTTGATGATCTGTTTACAGGAATCGTTTGAGATCCCACGTGGCCAAGGCCATGGAGGTGGAGATGTTGAGTTAGGTGCATATGCATTGAATTCAGGAGAACTGGGCTTGGATAATTTCTTTAAAAAGGTGTTTGTTATTCTTATATCTCTGAAAAAAAAAAAGCATTAATCATCTTGTCTCTCACTATTTCTTCCTTCTGCTTAATTAATTAATTTTGTACAATTTGTGGAAGGCGAATTCATGTTCAATCATTTTGCCCATCTCAATTTGAATGTTCCTTCTTTTTTTTTTTTTTTTTTCTAGGTTCAAGAGCTTGATAAACAATATGCTAAGCTGGATAAGCTTTTGAGAAAGCTCCAGGTAACCTGTCTTACTTTCACACACTTGTCTAAGAACAAGTTTAAACTGTGTAAAGTACCATACATTTATTTACCAAAAGAAAAAAGTACCATACATTTGGAGGATGCGATAATGAATCAATTAAGTTGATGTCATGACCTCCAATACTTCAAATTTCTGAATGCAAGGACCTTGGAAAAGTAGTTTATTTGCAATTGGTGGATAAAACACTTGCATAAATTTGCAGGTCAATAGTGAGGGAAGGAAAAGAGGAGAGAGAGATGACAGGATTGGAAAAACCCTTTTATGAAGGATAAAAAAAGAGACAAAACAAGAGTGACTAATGCTACCTGCCATTTGGTAGCTTTTATAATTATTTGTTCTGTTGCAGCTGAACTAAGCCTTGCAAAGTCTCTCCATTTTTGGCAGCTTCCATAACAGATAAAAGAGCAAACTGAAAAAGGAATAAAAAAATAATCTGAATTAGCTTCTGTTTAGTATTTGGTAAGAGTAGAGGCTTAGGTAAATATAGCATGTTTGGTTAAAATGCTATGTGCTTCCTTGTTGGTTTATATTACGAACTGAAGATTACTTGAAATGTATGCTCTCATCATTTTTATGCTTACCTCGTGTGCAGGATGCCCATGAGGAGTCCAAATCTGTGTCCAAGGCTCCTGCCATGAAGGGTTAGTGTAATCTTGTTTTTTCTTTTTTTGAATAATTTTTTGCATGTTATTAGTGTTCATTGTCCATAAATGAACAATTGAATCTAGTTTAATTTGCCCTCTTCATTTTTTTATTGAACCAGTTTCTGATCCTACCTCTCCATGTGCTGTTGTGCTACATCTTGACACCTCTTGTTGACACTTGCATGGATGTGTTGTTGACCCTTGCCATATTTCTTTGTAGTTTTGTATTGCTCAACACCATAGAATCATATTTTAATTTTGATTATCCTTTTCCTTTTATGTGGTTAACATCTGCTTTGATGACCCCTTTTTTGTAATAATCAACCTAAAATAGTACATGAGGAATCATTGAGTCATGCATCCCTCCTTTTATGTCCCATGGTATCTGCATCTTCTTTAAGCTCGAAAGCCATCATCATTTTATTTATATTATGCTGAGACACATACAAATATGGAAATTAATACTCCTTTTAGTGACTCAACAGTCAACGCTTAGTGGAATATTTGTTGTAGCCATTATTGAAATTTTTTATTATAGTTATAGAGTAAAATAAGGACGTAAAAGAGAAATGAATAGTTTACCTGTAAATATTATTTATAGTTTGTCATTAAGATATGAAGAAGGATTTGCTGAGGTGGAGTGGTTCTAGAATCTATATGTTAAGTTGCACTTCATGATGAAGGGATATTTGAAGACTGGTGATCTGGGGTTATAAATCAAGTTCATGAGTATTAAACTAATTAATTCTGCTTGATCCTACCATCCTTTGCAGCTATTAAGCAGAGAATGGAGAAAGACGTTGATGAAGTTAAGAAAACTGTGCATTACATAAAGACCAAAATTGAAGAACTGGACAAAGAGGTGAGATCTATGTTTAATATCTTTCAGTGTTTTATTCAATACCTAGATTCTAGGTATGAACTCCCTGGTCTCTTCCCTTACTCCCGTTATGTGTTGTAGAATTTGGCAAATAGGCAGAAGCCTGGGTGTGGAAAAGGATCAGGTGTTGACCGGTCAAGAACAGCAACAACCATGTCAGTAATGATCCAACTTTTTATTTCTCATTTTTATTGTGTCATTCCTTAGACAAGCTTTACGGATTTGAGGTTCTCATTGTATCTGTAGTATAGTATATATTAGTTCTCTCTGCTTTCATAATTTTGCAACTATTCATTGCACAAGTTCTGTCACTGCATAAATATAACGTTTTAGAGAATGAAAGGTTTTACTAAAAAAAAAAAAAATCACTACAAGTCTAAAAGAGAGTATTGGATGTTGATATTCCACGTCTAAAGCAACTACATTTCTGGCTCTTTTGGAGTTTAACATCTTGCATGATATTCAATCAACAATATGAATGTATTTGGAAACTAAAGTGCACCTACACTGCACCACGATGAGTGGAACCTGAGGATTCCTCTCAAACAAGGATTACACTGTTGGGCTTCTGAATTATTTTCTTTGCTTAATGTTTTATGGATCAATTTCATCTGCACCTGATTTGTTGTATTATATTATGCTGCAGTGCCTTGAAAAAGAAACTGAAGGACAAGATGGCTGAATTTCAGGTAGGTTGGTTTTATATATTTTGTTTGAGTATTTTTTTTCTATCTCATGTTCTCCAACTAAATCTTTTTCAAAAATCTTTGCAGACCCTGCGGGAAGCCATCCAGCAAGAATATCGTGAGATTGTTGAGAGACGTGTTTTTACAGGTTTGAGTTGTTTACTTATAGTGTTTACTTTCAATATTCTGCAATTTGATGCCATGGATTTTCCTTGATATGGAGTTAATTATTTTATATTCCCTGGTTTTCATGATTGTCAGTAACGGGCACAAGAGCTGATGAGGAGGTATGAATTTTTTCTGAATTTTCATTAATTGAAGGAAATAATTCTTATGGAAGTTTTTCTTCTAATCATTTAACAATGTACAGACAATTGACAGATTAATTGAGACAGGAGATAGTGAACAAATTTTCCAGAAGGCAATTCAGGAACAAGGCCGAGGCCAGGTTCATCTCTCCCTCTTATTTTTCCCCTTACCTCCCTCCTCAAATCAACTTGTTTTAATGCTCTTAAATTTTATCGACTGTAATAAACCTTCCATCATCCACACATTTTCAATTTTTTTTTTGCCATAATTTTGGTTGGGAGGCTGGGAGTATGAGAAACATTGTTGATGTTTCTTGAACAATAAGCAAATGACATGAAAAATAAGAAATTTAATTTGCCAGTTGTATGCCTTTCATATATTTGATTAATCTTTGTAGATAATGGACACCCTGGCAGAAATTCATGAACGACACGAAGCAGTTAGAGATGTTGAGAGGAAGCTTCTTGATCTGCAACAGGTATCTAATCATTCTGTTCTATTGATTTGATTGTGATACATGTAGCTCAACAAATTAGGACATTTAATTACCTGTTTAGATAAACTTATTAGGAGTGGCTATGTTGAGAGACAAGAAATCAGTAAACAAAAAAGGAGTTTTGCAGATTTACCTTTTTCTTTATGTATAGGCCTATACTATGGAACCATTATTTCACTTAAAGAAAGGGGATGGATGCCTACAGGGATAGTTTTGGGAGCAATTATTTTGACCAGAAAAATATGTTATGCTTTATCCATATGACCATGGGATTAGTCATATCACGCCCTAAAAACGGTATCACTTTGCTTCTGAAGGAATTTCCTGTTATAGTTTTGCTGTTTAACATAGGTAGAGCACACTCTGCATCTTCCCAATTTATGCATATTCTGTGCAAGTGATCCATCCATGGGAGCCATAAATATATCACGACCATATACCTTCGGGAAGCTAAACATGCTTTTGCAAGCCATGAGGGAGCAATATGAAAAAGAGTGCAATTTTTTTTCTGAGAAGTCTATTTAGATGTATCCTGACACACAGATATACATAAGATATGTGAAGAGAGAGATATCAAGTTTGGACGACAATAACTTCCAGTGTCTTGGCAGATATTTATGGATATTGCGGTGTTGGTCGATGCACAAGGGGACATGCTTGACAACATAGAAACACAGGTATTTGGATCACTTTCATAGATATAATGCAGTCATTGAATCAAAATAAAAAAAAAATGTTAGGATATAATTATGATCTACTGTCAATATAAAACTTCTTTACACTATCATTCACTCATTTATTGCCACGTATAGTAAATCAAAATTAAACAGAAAAAGTTATAGCTAGTCCTTGTGATTAAAACTGTTTGGTCTGGTTATACTGTAATTAATGTTGGTTTCTACTCCTCTTGCATCAGGTTTCAAGTGCAGTAGATCACGTGCAGCAAGGCAATAACGCCCTCCAGAAGGCCAAGAAACTACAAAGGAACTCTAGAAAATGGATGTGCATTGCAATCATGATACTTCTTATCGTTGTTGTAATCATCGTTGTTGCTGTCATCAAACCATGGGTTAACCACAGCGGTGCTTAGTTACTAATTGGTAATGCATGATTACAAAACTGTTCCTAAGCCAGCAATTATTATATTTTTTTCCAGATTGATTCTTTTGTTATGCCATGTTCTGAACATTCTGCCCCTCTTCTATTACACTTAAAAAGAAACATTGGCCCAACATGTAACATTCAATTGAGTTGTATATTATTTTTGCTTTCATTAAAAGAAAAATTCTCATTATTGGTTAACATTTTAACTTCCACTAGATCATCTCTTAAGCTTAGCAAACACTTCTTGTTGTCTTGTTCATGGGCAAGCAATTGCTATGCTACCCAGATTCTCAACACACACGTTGCAGCATCCTAGTATGTGGATTGTGGAAGCAATACATGGGTAATACTGTAATAGAAGGTGTTAGAATATATTTAGAATATCTTTAGAAGATCTTTATAATATATTGTGGAATCAATTAGTGTTCTAATTAATAAAGCAATTTAGGAGTCATATCATAATTTTATTATATTTTCTGATTTATTTTCTTATTTGATTAGGGTTATTGGGATATAAATAAAGGTTAATGTTTTGTCTTTTGTAACATATCAACACATTTAATATATTTATCACATTATTTTCTATTCTCCTTTCTTCTTTCTCTCTACCTAAACCATATAATTTCAACATGGTATCAGAGCGGTACCATCCGCTTTGAGGGTGTCCATGCTTTTCGTTGTGTCGAGTTCTATAGAACTCCTTTGTAAATTCTCCTTTATTATTTTCTCAACTCATTTTCTCATCTATTTTCTCTGCTTTTTACTGTTTATCTCTTTTTCCAATGCTAGCATAGCATTGAGGGAGAGTGATAATGATAGTAGTGACTTTTCAATATTAGTGTTCGTGATATTATCTTCTTATCGACGATGATTCCGATAGTGATTTCTTTCCCACTGATGAGTCATATCAGTGGTGTTTATTCAATACTAGTGTTCGTGATGTTATTTTCTCATTGACGATCATTCCGATGGTGATTTCTTTTCCACTGAAGAATCATACCAATGGTGACATATCTTCAATACTAGTGTTTGTCATGTTATTTTTTTTCCATCGACGATCATTCCGATGATAATTTCTTTCTCACTAATGAGTCATATCAGTGATGGACTTTTCAATATTAGTGTTTGTGATGTTATCTTCCTATCGACGATCATTCCGATAGTAATTTCTTTCCAGTAATGTTCATCTCTCCCGCGTCTCCAGCATCTTGAATTGTGTTTCAGTCATGGAGTCTATTTTATATTTATGTTATTTAATTAAAATATTTATTTGTAACAAGCTTAAAGCTTAGTAAGCTTTAACTTGAGGGAGAGTGTTAGAATATATTTAGAATATCTTTAGAAGATCTTTAAAATATATTATAGAATCAATTAGTGCTCTTATTGATAAAGTAATTTATGAATCATATCATAATTTTATTATATTTTTTGATTTATTTTCTTATTTGATTAGGATTACTAGAATATAAATAAAGATTAATGCTTTACCTTTTGTAACATATCAACACATCTAATATATTTATCATATTATTTTCTATTCTCTTTTCTTCTTTCGCTCTACTTAAACCTTATAATTTCAACAGGAGGAAAGCAACCTCTTTCTTTATCCTATTAGTTATTGCTTGATTGGGCCAGCCACGAGTGGAGAAATAAGAAGAAAGAAATATAAAATAGCTTATTGAAAAAAGAAAATGAAGTGCCATTGGAGGCGCTTTTCTCAACTCAATCCTATAGTGCACTTCTCAAAATATAACACAACTCATGCTGAGGCACTTGATAATTAAAACTTAAACATGTCTTATATGCAAATATTAAAAATTCACACCTTATCTGTTCCATCTTACACTTACAAATATTTTAAATAAAATTATACAATAATCAATCACAATATTAAAAATAATCATCATTTCATATAAATTAAAAGATACATTCAAAATGGTATACTTTTATTACTTCTATTTATAATTTTAGTAGAATTCAAAGTAGGAATTTGAGAAAATTACATACAATAAAGAAACAAATAACAACTTATAATGACAATTTTGTATAATATATTAGCTTTTTTTTTTTTTTGGTTCTTCATATAATATATTAGCTTTAATAGCCACTTAAGTGGCTATTTGTTCTTCTATGTTAAATTTTTTGGTGGGAGTTTTTGGTTTCGGATTTCTACCATTCATTTTCCGTCTAACAACAAAAAATCTAGCCAATTCTTCCCAATTCCTGTTAGATGCCTAAGAAATTTTACTTAGTATGAAAAAATCTCCTTAAATACCATCGCACATAAAAGAAACTAGTGAAGAGTTGTCACTGTTACAAATCAATATCAATTAAGATGGTTTCTTTTCAAGACGTGGTATTTCACCCAATGGGTGATACCTAGATGTGGATGGATTAAGGAGGCAAATTTCATTATAGGCATAAATCGTTTGTATCATTGTTTTCACTCCTATTATCACTTATTAATCAATACATTGTATGCATAAAATTAGAAAAGTAATTCAAAATTTTTTGATGTGTCCTAGTTAATAAGAGAGAAAGTAACTTTGCTCAATGTTGAGAATCCCAAAAAAAAAAAAGAAACCCTTTAATTTGAATAATTTATTTTGTGAATAGTATCAAATTAACAAATTGTGCATTTTAAAAACGGTGTGTACATAATATTATTTTTAGAAAAAGTGTTACCCAAAGTGTGTAAGTCTCAAAGATGTATATCATATATACAAATTTAAAGTGGACACGTGTTTGTTTAATTCAAAGTTTTAGAAAAAATATAATGGAATTAAGATACTATTATATAGTGAGATATATAATATTATGTACTGCCACGGACATGGATTTGGAAACTGCTTACTGCCGAGAAAGTCAAGTTCTGATCTGGTTGATTTGTCATAACTCCTTGCCCACTAATCTGCTTCGAGCCAACAGATTGCCCAACCATTCACCGATCTGATTCAGATGTTCCCTAATGGAGGAAGATTGTCTTCATTGCCTGCGGAATTGCTCAAAGGCTTTCAATAACTGGTTTAGGACTCATTTAGGTAAGCTTTAAGAAAAATATATTTTTTTTATAAGTTTTTTTTAAAATATCTTTTAAAAAAAGTAAAAAATGTTATATGTTTGAATGTAATATTTAAAAAATATTTTAAAGTTTAAATAACTTTTTTTATGTTACAAATTTTTTTTTAAAGTACAAAAATATAACTTTTAACAAAGACTCTAGTGCTTCAGTTTTTTTAGATAAACTTATCCAAACATTTAAAAAATGAAAAAAAGTAATCTTTTTTTTTGAAAAAAAATATCAAAAAAAAAGTACATCTAAACTAGTTCGAATGATGACATAATGAAAGGTCATGTCATTGTTTTTATATATATATATATATATATATATATATATATATATCCTGCATGCTTTGGTTCCTAAATAAAATCAAATGATGCACACAGGATCAATTAGATTATATTTAAATAATAAATACACTTGATATCAGCTTTAAAAGGCAGGAAAGGCTACACTTGATAATTAAGAAGCAACCAAGGGAAACTAAAGGATAAGATACATAAAAATTAGAAAGCAGACAGTGTTTCTGTTGGTGTGAGAGAGAAAGATTCTCATTGATCATAAAGGACCCCTTTACCTCATTAGCGGTTGAAGCATCATACATCAGGCATCTCCTATAGACGATCCTCTTTGATATCTTCTATGTTTAACATTGAAAAATGTTGCTCATTACTCATTACGGCACCTGGGACTGTTTTTCTTTTTCTTTTTTTTTTTCCTTCTCTTTAATTTGCATATGAGCCCTTAAACTATTGTTGAATTACTATTTCACACAATCCATGTGTCATTGCATTCTTCAAGGTAGTATGACAATTTTATTTTTCTATTATTTGATCTTACTCACTTAAATTGGCCATTTAGAATGGCAACATTGCTGTTTAGTCCAAAGGCTTTTGCCGGGCAGCACATAAGTGGGACCTACCATTGGGTGGGGCTAGTGGTAGGTTCCACTCCTGTGTCTTCTTGGGCAGCTTATTAGAAAAAAAAATTATCGAGTATTTTAATAATTTTTTTTGAGTAATTGTTTAGATCATATAATTAATTCAAAATTATGGTGAAGTTTAATCTCTTTATCTCTTGCTTTATAATTCCACCTTAAATTTTCAAGCCATGCTAAATCTTACAATTATTGTTAACACCATCAATTAATTATTGTGGTCATTACATGAATAAAATAATGGCATGATTATTATGATTTTCTATATGCATAAAAATGGATTTTGGAAAGATTTCCAAGATAACATGCCATGTTATAGATAGCCAACTTGACTAATATAGTAATACTCATGTCTTTTTTTTCCATATCTTTCATTCGTGTCTAACGTAATATCCATTGTGAACTTTATAGAGATATGTAATATTTAACTATTTGAATTTCATTTCATCATAAGAAAAAAAAACAAAATAAAAAAAAGACTTCAAATGATTAACCCAAAATTGATTTCCATTTAGGTTGGCTAATTGTCTTTCTCAATCACTTAACAAAGAAGACAACCACAATGTCTTATGAATCATAAACTTGGGATTGGTTGAAGATGGTGAAGAATTTTTTTTTTCTTATGATATTTTTCTTTTCTCGTTGAATGTGAGACTAATTTTTACTTTGTTCCTCCTCATAAAGTATTCTCTTACAGAATTCTAATCATTGATACTGTAAGTAAAGTTTATATTACTAAAACTGTATTATCACTAAGTCGCATCTTTATAAGTATGATGAAGAAGAATCTTCCAATAAACATAAAGGGAAACAAGGGGTTTTGTTACAACTTACAACAAACGCAGCATATGTATAGATCTTGAATATATTATTATGCATATATAGGTGAGGACGAGGTGAACACTGACTTGGTCCACCTCAATTAGTGCCAAGCATGGTTTTAGTCTCTTAGTTTATGGATGCATCACAAGGACCATTTTGCAGGCTCCATGTGGCAGCCATTCATGGCTTCACCACAATTCTTTCAACTGTTTGACTTGGGCAAAAAGAGGGGAAGAGAGGACAAGGACTGGGTACCCTCAACTCTCTCTAACCCTAGCTTTTGTTTTTCTCTTTAGCCTCTGTTGGTATTATCTAAATGGTTTGATTTGGTGATTCCATCTTCTCTAGCGTGGCCTTAGGATCATTGCCAAATTTGTATCTAGCAAAAGACACTGTTTTATTACCATTTATAGATATAGGGTTACTGGTTAAGTACTACTATTGCATTTTTTTTAACAGATGTTTTGTTTTCCCAACAAATTCCTAGTTGCACATATTTTACTGTATATGGATAACCTAAGTCATTTGTGAAAGAGTAATGTTATATATATATATATATATATATATATATATATTTTATACACCTCTCTCTTATATTTATCTATTTTTTAAAAAAAAAAGAAAAGAAAGTAAAGAGAAAGATAAAAGAAAAGTGAGTTTCTCTCTCTTCTTTTTTAACATAAAAGATATAATGATAAAGGGAGAAATATAGAAATCAGGTATAAGAATAATATTTTTGTTTGTCAAAGTATCTCAACTCGCCATTGTCTATTGAAATTTTTTAATAATTTAGAAATGAGAAATTTATGCAAATCTACATATTTGGGGGGAGGGGGTTTAAAAAGGAGAAGTAGGGTTAGAAAGTAGTCTCTGTTCAAATTTTCTTTTCTTTTTGTTTAAAAACATAATGCTTTTGAGAAAAATACTAGAAGTACAACTAAAATTGCATTAAATTGATTCTCTTTTTGTTGCCTACATCTATACAGAAACTTGACTCTTTCAGAAATGCAATGCCAACAAACGTGACAGGTATAGCGGACAATCTGTAGAAAGTCAAGGGAGAAATTTAATATGAGTGCAAAATATAAATAAATATTTTAAAAACAATTTAAAAAATTTTAAGATGATGTGCTTGTGATATGTTAAGCCCACTTGCTTATTGTAAAGCTTGGCAACTTTTTCACCCATATAAATAATCTCACAACTTGCAAGCAACAACATGAATATTGAGGAATAGCCTTCCACTATCTTTGTGAGAGCTAAAGCAGCTTCTGCTCCTCTGTGTCTCTTTTGATACAACCTCGTAATATTTCTCCCACTCAGATACCATCTGTGGAACAAATTCTGAAGTTCTAATGGAAATTCAATTCCAGCAACCAAAGCAGCATCTGAGAGCAGGCATTTCAATCAGCAAAGGAGGCAAATTCAAAGGAAGGAATAGAAATAGCAGCACAAACAAGTTTGTTGGCGTGAGACAAAGACCTTCAGGGAGATGGGTAGCTGAGATCAAAGACACAACCCAGAAGATAAGAATGTGGCTTGGCACATTTGAGACTGCAGAAGAGGCAGCCAGAGCTTATGATGAAGCTGCATGCCTTCTCCGCGGATCCAATACTCGCACCAACTTCATTACTCACGTGTCTTTGGATTCTCCTCTTGCTTCTCGGATTCGAAATCTGCTTAACAATAGAAAAGGAACCAAACAACAGGAAGATGTGGATGCCTCTACCCCAAGAGCGAGCAGCACCACTAGCAGTGCTAGCACTAGCAGTAATTCAGGCAATAATGACAACAATGACAACTCTCTTTCTAGTGGGACAATCCAAAACACGCAAGTATTTGAAGATGCTTATAGACCAGATTTGAGCAATTTCAGGGAGGAGTTTGAGTCAGGTCCCCAATCCAATCTTCCATGGGGTTCTGAACCTGTTTTTGATCGTTTTCCTTTTGCTCAAGGATTGGATATACCGAAGACCGATGGCCTGCTTGCTACAGCTGACTTGGAGCTTTCAGAATTTGAAAGGATGAAAGTTGAAAGACAAATATCAGCTTCACTTTATGCAATTAATGGAGTCCAAGAGTACATGGAAACTGTTCAGGACTCTAATGAAGCGCTCTGGGATCTTCCACCCTTGTGCTCATTTTTCTGTTAAACTTGAAGGTCTAAATGATCCTGCAAATCTTTCTTCCCAATATCTTTAGAGTCTTTTTTTTTTTTTTTTCTAGTTTTATTTAAAACTTGAGAGGAGTGTAGGATCTAGGATTGATTGAAATATTACAATAACTAATAGCTTTAGCGTGGTAGAATTGTGTTTAACTGCTTTATAAATGTCAGCAGGAAGATCCATGAGTTGCATTAGGTGCTTGAGGGAGCCCTTTTTCAGACATCATTATGTAAAAAGTCTAAGCATTTATGTTCCTCTTCTTCACATCCCTAATACCTAAAGTGAAGCTTGATGTCTCTTTTCTATTTCCATCTCAACTTTTAAGTATTCTTTAGTATGAAAATCTATACTCTGGCCAAAGTATGCAAATTGGAATCTTGGACCTCACAGCCAAAAAACAAATCGACTATTTATGTTGCTTTACATGGACCAAACACTCTCTTGAAATTTCCTTCATGCAAGAAAGAGCCAAGGAGATAATAATACTTAATTAAAAAGTAAAGCTTCCGGATCTTCTCAGATTTTGGTCCAATGTTCTGCATAATTCATGCCTTTTGGTCATCTGCACAGGCCATGATTATGTATTTCAATCATGGCTACATATAGTAATCTCACGTCTCAAACTCAAACTTTAGTGGGTGAACCATCACAGAAATAGCTTACTCTGGAATCTTTATGTGGGGATTAAGTGATAGGACTGTGAGATTATATCATTCATCATATCCAAAGATATGCTTACATGTTGCTCACAGTTCAAAGACGTCATTTTCACCTGCCTTGTCGACTAAAGCTCCCTTTTATATTCAACTTTCTTAATCCTTATCCTCCTTTCTCTTCCATTTGGCTCATGAAGACTTCATTGAGGCATATCTATCTAGAAGGGCCCCCCAAAACAACCAACTGCATACCAACAACGGCTGAACTCTGAAGTAAGAAGGATTAAAAGTAGTTAGGGGCAAATAATTCTATATGTCCCATGGAAAGTATAATAAATCCTGTCAAAATCAAAACTCAAGGTCAGCATAACAGAGTAACAGACTAGCAAAAAGTAAAGAACCAGTCTTCAAAGGGATATTTAAACTTTCAGGAAAAATTCAGCTCAATATTTATAAAACAAATGAATTTTAAGTTAACTACCGGTTAGTGATATGATTATTTTGTTGTGAAGGGTTATTCTTTTTCTACTGAAATAACCACTCTTCACCAATGAAATAATCACATTTTTAGCTAAAAAGGAAAATGCTACAGACAATTGTAAAAGAGATAACTTATTTATAAAACTGTTCACTCCACAGATTTATAAACAAATATAACAATACAAAATATATGTGAGATTTAACAACAAAAACAACTAAGTCTTCTTCGTCCATGTGGAGATCAAATGATGCCACTAGACCAAGTGGTATAAGTTTTTATATACGTAAAATGTTATTTATATAGCATCACGCTAGCAAGAAATGAAAGAATAAGTCTAACTGAACAGGTCAATTTTGATAGATATATGACACTACAGAACAAGAGTGCAATCGTCCAATCTGTGCCGGGTCCTAGGTATGTTGTTGGGTCAACTGGGTAAATAAATAAATAAAATGAATATATTGCTTGCCGGCGGAACTTACAAAGACAGGAGTCAAGAAATTTTGACAGTACATACATAAAGGAGTTCAATAACCAAAAGAAAAAAAGGCTTGCTTCATGCTAAACTACATACTTTACTATTATAAAATTCATGGCATGGTAAACTCACACTGATGTAAAATACCAATGGTATTAATATGTTGCTTTTCAGTTTCACATTTAATATTTTGCTTTCACATTTTCCCTTTTTCCTAACCCAGAGCATTAACATGAGAAAATAAAATAAAAGGCTTGAAGCCTATAAGAAGTTTGCTAGTTCTAAAGTTGATTTAGGGTAAGATCAAAGTGTACATCCTCCAAGTCTGTTTACACCTGCAAAGTTGAAATTGGTGTACTATGCTTTTTTTTTTGGGTTTACAGAAAAAAGTAGAAAAAAAAACTAGCTCCTAAGCAACACATGCTTCATTTTATTGCTCTTTGATCCCATTTTGAAATGGAAAAATTCTTGTATACTCTCAAAGTAGTATACTTATCCAATAGCTATATGATATGTGATTCTTTATAATCATTCAGCTGTTGGATTGAATATATAATTTCAAATAATAAAATTAAGATTAAATATCAGCCCTTGAGATTCTATCCGAGAGTATTACTCTTCGGGTATATAAGAATTTTTCTTTGCAATGATGTCGGCCTGTTGATTTCCTTAACGCCGAACATATACTACAATAACTCTCCACTTACTCTCCAGAGGTGGTTATCAGTATCACTGAGAATGGCTCCACACAGATCGAAGTACTCATTATTATTAATTTGTTTAGACCTGCAAAGTTGAGATTATTGTACCCTATTTTGCATGCATCAGCATTATTTGTACATAGAAAATGGAACAGTCTATTCCAGGAATGTTGCATAACCTAGAAGTCTAGAACCACAGACCTCCAACTTATTTCTTTCCTCATAAACAATTAAATTCTAGTGAGGCAATCCATGGTTTTGCAATACAGAATTTCTCCTGACCCAAGTAGCTTCTGTTTCTGGATGTAATATGCTTATTTCTTCGTACAGCTAAATGGGAAGGGTGTGCAAATATATTACCATTTTTCCACCATCCCATTTTCACTCAAACCAAGCACACTAGAAGAAGCGAGTTGGAAAAATAATCATGTTCACAGTGCCTTCTATATTGTAACAGCACATGAGCTATGATTTCTATATTGGAAATTCAGTGAAATAACAAAGTGTTTAATTTGGACAACCATTTGAAATTTTGGATAGACATTACAGTTCATCAGTAAACGCTAATCCTAACTACCCTTCACTGGCAGATAACAATAATAGCCTATTTATCCCTGCAGTTCCTTAGTCTCTCTCCATTATCTTCCAACCATATGACTACTGCAAAAAAGGTAAAGTAAATATCTAAAATTCCTTAAGTAATGACAGTTGGCAGCATTCCTGTCCAGCCATTGATTTTTCCCAGAAACAAGCAAGTGATTCAAAATGACAATTAAACTACCATTGCACATGAGGTAAACAATTCTCTCAACACTTTAGTTTGAAATAATCATAAGAACAAAGGCACCATACAACAAAGAGATGCATAAAAACAATGGTCAAGGACATTCATAATTACACAGCTAGTGATACACAACAGAGGGAAAAGAAGGGAGATGTAGGTAGCTGGTGATGAAGGATTATTTTCAGTAATCTTCAACTTCTTCATCTACACCATCTGCCACAACTTCATCATAGTCCTTTTCAAGAGCAGCAAGCTCCTCCCGGGCTTCTGAGAATTCACCTTCTTCCATTCCTTCACTCACATACCAGTGAACAAATGCCCGCTTTGCATACATGAGATCAAATTTGTGGTCAATGCGAGAGAAAACCTCAGCTACAGCTGTGTTGTTGCTTATCATACAAACTGCCCGCTTCACCTTGGCAAGATCACCTCCTGGCACCACTGTTGGAGGTTGGTAGTTGATTCCACACTTAAAACCAGTAGGGCACCTGAAATCAGTCATCAATGATCAGATTTTGTGAAAGAGAAATGGAAGTTCAAAGATTATATGCCCCATGAGAATAGGATTCACCAGAACCCCCATCCTCCTAATCCCAGCACCTCACACACCAAGCAGTTGGTTCAGATCTTTCAATCTCATTATTAGCACCAACTATTGGACAAGGCCTTAAAAAGTAATTCGTTTTACAGCACTAGTTTATAGTTTATCACCCTTTCTACAATTAAACCTAATTTAAACCTTTTCCATTTTTCAGGAAAAGATTCAAACCAAAGACCTTACTGAGCCCCATACAAACATGCACCAAGCTCACTAACGAACCTGATGCTTCTGAGAAAAAGTGACCCAAAATTAGGACCTTTCTTCCCCAAAACTGTTGAGATGTTTTCAGTCAATTATCCAAATAGAGTGTTTACAAGATTTAACAAATCAAAAAAAGGGCCCTAAATCATAATCAAACAACTATCTTTACCACATAAGAGTGTCATGCAATTAAGCATAATTTCAGTATTTGACTGATCAAGGCTTAATTTCTAGGTAGTTTAATTATAATCATTTTTTTTCCCAATAATTATAATAACTTTCAAAACACCATCAAAACAAAAGAAATACCAATATATTAGCAACTAGAAAACTGATAATAGAAAGTATATACTAGTGATCAGATAGTTAGAATTACGACAGAAAGAACAGAACCATTAGCCAAGGACCATGTAGTCTAAATCATATTTCATAATATGATGTTCCAGGGAAGTCTAATTACCAGTCAACAAACTGAACTGTTCGCTTTGTCTTGATATTTGAAACAGCAACATTTACGTCTTTGGGCACAACATCTCCACGATACATCAGGCAGCATGCCATGTACTTCCCATGTCTTGGATCACACTTGGCCATCATACTTGATGGCTCAAAGACAGCTCTGGTGATCTCAGGAACTGATAGCTGCTCATGGAAGGCCTTCACAGAAGATATCACAGGGGCATAAGATGAAAGCATAAAATGGATGCGAGGATATGGCACAAGGTTAGTCTGGAACTCTGAAATGTCCACATTAATCGCACCATCAAATCTCAAGGAAGTGGTTAAGGAAGAGATAATTTGAGATATCAAGCGATTCAAGTTAGTGTAAGTTGGCCTTTCTATATCTAACGATCTTCTGCAGATATCATATATGGCTTCGTTGTCCAAAAGCACAACCACATCAGTGTGCTCAATAAGAGAATGATTGGAAAGAACAGTGTTGTAAGGTTCAACAACTGCAGTAGATACCTGCATGTTTATAACAATACTACAGTAAGGGCATTCCACATGGATAATCTGGCATAATTTAATAATACAGATATATAAATAATTAATAAGCAAAGCATAAAACATGAATTAAGGAAACAAAGAAAACCCGAAAGCATGTAGAGCAACATGTAAAGACATCCCCATCAATATTAGCCTACTAGGTCTCAGTGTTATTAATTTCCTTTGTGGCAATGCTACATCATATCTTCGAACATACAATAAACAAAATTCTTTTTTTAATATTGGGATATACCATTATTTACCACTAGAATTTTTTCCATTAGAATTTAACTATGCAGTCAAGAAATATATTTCTTACAGTATTGTCCTGAATAAAAGGCCATTAAATCATGAGATGATGTAAAGTGAACAAATGTTTGATGCTCCACAAACAGTTCATTATACTTTCATCTTATTTTCTAAGGATTTTAGGCAAACACCTGAGGAGAAGGATAAATGATGAATCCAAGTTTTGACTTCTTCCCATAATCTACAGACAACCGTTCCAAAAGTAATGATCCCAAACCAGAACCAGTGCCACCACCAACAGCATTGAAAACCAAGAATCCTTGCAAACCAGTGCAAATGTCCGCTAATTTTCTGATACGATCAAGGCATAGTTCAACAAGTTCTTTACCAACTGCAGCATAGATACCGAATAAGTGGCACTGTCCAGTAAAACAGTGCAGCAAATACCCAATTTTGACCTACTTTAGAAATTGACTAACCGGTGTAATGTCCCCTTGCAAAATTATTAGCAGCATCTTCCTTTCCAGAAATTAATTGCTCAGGATGAAACAGTTGTCTGTAAGGGCCAGACCTTACTTCATCAATTACGCTAGGTTCCAGATCAACAAATACAGCCCTTGGGACATGCTTGCCAGATTCACTCTCACTGAAGAAGGTGTTAAAAGCATCATGTGCTGCACCAACTGAGGAATCACTGCAAGCAAACATAAATCAGTATTAGTTGTGCAAAGAAAAAGGGAGGAACAATTAGATAGGATACGTTGACATTGAAACTAAAATCAAGTTTCAATTTCTAGGTAATGAGAAATTAGAAAGTTAAAAAAAAAAAAACCAATTCATTATAAACTTTTTGAGCTCCAAATTGTTTTACTCTAAGACCCCACCAAGACTTTACTTATTACAGGTAAATGAAGCAACAAATCAGCCATATGATTTCAACTAGTGTAAAATAGGAGGAAAAGAGGTATAGAAATTCTACTTTTGAAGTTTCAAGTGTTGCCAACAAAAAGGCATTCTTAAAATGTATTAATGTAATAATAGATATATTTTTGGGGGGGGAGGGGGGGGGAGATGGAGTAGCAATCATCTAATAGGCAACTAAAAACAGAAATAAAACAAACTAGATAAAATAAAATCGTTCAAGAACCCAAGTTGACCAGTAAGGTTCCAGATTAAAGTTGAAATATGCTTATTTCAGAAATATAACTATAGAAAACTAAGTTCCAAAGTTAAGTTGATCCAAATTGAAGATATATATGCCTAGCATTATAAAGTTGGCAGCTATTTTTGAGTCTAAGCAGAATGCTAACCACTCAGTACAAGCAATATCATAGGACAAAGAGGAAACCAAGAAATGAATGCCCTGGCCTAGCACCTTTTCTATGTGGAAATAAAAAAATAAGGGATTATTTTCTTATTGGCAGAAATAGCTAACTGCATGATTTTAGATCACCTTCTTATGGATATGGATCTGCAAGGATGTTACCTCACCTATTAACAGAAAAAGTCAAATTGAGAAAAGCTATTTATGGGATATAATTAAAACAAGAGAAGGAAACTATTTATTGAGAGAGGAAATCTAGGAATATCTTGAGGAATTTCAATTCTCATTTTATTTTTTCATGCTATCTGGAAGCAAAATTTCATGTCAGCATCAAGTTTCTGGAAGTGAAGCACATACACAGCAAATCCGTGATTCTGTTGACCAAAATATCAATTCAATAATTCTTTCTAACTTTTTTTCCTTCTATTTCTTCTTTTCTTTTTGCAGTTTACTCATGAAATGAGGGAGCTAATGAAATCCCTTACTTGAATCGGAACCATTAACTTGAGCATGATTCTGATATGTCAACTGCTACATGACCATAAACATTAATAAAGATTCCGTATCCCTAGTGTTTTTATCAATTCATAGAGATGCCAGTCATTGTAGCCCGTGTAAACTTTATATGCATGTTAATACATCACTCAAAAGAAAAAAAAAGGTAAAATTCATTTTTCATCCCTCATAGATACATATTTTATCAATTTCGTCCTTCATAGATTAATTTAATTGATTTAATTTAATCACTAAATTTTCATTCTTCAAGTCACCAACAAATCTCATTCTTTCATCCATTTGGTTTCCTCTTAATTTATATATTATAAATACATAGAGGGCAGAAATTTGTTTGTGAGACAAAATTGATAAAATTGTTAAAAAGAGGTATATAAGGGAGGAAAAATGAGTTTTACTTAACAACAAAAAGGGAACCCTTTTGGTATGGGGTAAAAATGGGGTTGAATTTTTTATGGATGAGTTTTGTATATAATTTTCTATACAAGACTTATCCTTGAAAATTTTACCTCCATTTTATACTAAGAAGGCAATTTTTCAGACAGATTAAAATCAGAGGATTGCATCAAACAGAGCAAGCAATACAATGTTGAAAATGGATTAAATGAAGCTTTCCCATATTCGATGACAACAAATGATCAAAAAATACCAAAGGCAAAACAGTAAAAAAAAAAAAACAAAACAAAACAAAAGACCGATGCTATAATGATCCAATGCAAAATTCATGCAAACAAGACATAAAACCACGTCGATCATATAAGACATTGTACGAGAATTTGAAACGCTAGACATTGATCATGAAAGCACCAACAGAAACAGACGAGGATACATAGAAATCAAGTAGAAATTAAAATATAGAGCTCACCTGGGTATCATCCCATCGGCTTGAATGTCATGCTCAAGGCAATATAGCTCCCAACATGAATTCCCAACCTGAATTCCAGCTTGCCCAATATGAATGCTTATTATCTCCCTCATCTTCTTTCTTTCTATCTAATTTCTTTCTTTCTATAATTCTATGCTTCTCTCTCTCTGTTGCAATATAAACCTGCAATAAAAATACTAATGGCAAATAATAATCACAAGGAGGTGCAAGGGAAGAGCAAAAGAGAGAAAATGAAACAAACAAGAATATCCCTCTTCTTGACGTTGCAAATAACAGAATCGCAATGGGTGCATGAAGTTCAAAAGCCAAATACAAAAAGCACTAGAGTTTTAACCGTTGATCACATCCTTAAATTATTGAACGGCATTTGATTAGTATCAAGGCTGTACCCGTCATTTGGCGCCAACTGTTCGGTCGGGTTGATAGTTTTTTTTTTCTCTATTTTTTTCTTCACACCATGAATAGTTAAATATTTTTTTGTTTTTGATTACTTTTGATAGTTTTAAGATAAAATGACAAAAGTCGAAACTATATGATAATAAGATAATATCACTCCAATTAGTTACGAGAGATAATAGAAATGAGTTACTTATTTGAATTTTCTTGAATATAAGACTTGTAATTTAATTTTTAAAAGTTTATATTTTTAGTTAATATAAAAAAAAAAATATTACTTTAATTTTAAAAAAATAATATCATTCCAAACTGAAAGGATAAGATTGAATTTGACCCTTTAAATAATCAAAGTTATAAGTTACGTTGGAATAACAACATTTTTAATTATTCAAATAAAAAAACAACATTTTTAGTTATAAAAATTACACATTTTTTCTTGAGTTTTTTCTTTTATTCTTCTTCATTTTTTCCAAGAGCTTTATTTTGGTTTTTTTTGTTTAATGCTAATAATTAGCCGGGGGAAAGGACACCTCACCGATAGGGAGAAACAACATAGCAGACGCATGAGATGGAAGCTGCGAGGGGAACCGTGAAAGCTGTGGCTCTCATCACCGGAGATAACAACGTTAGAGGGTCTCTTCAGTTTGTCCAGCACCCCAATGGTTGGTCTCTCTCTCACTCTTCATAGCTTTTTGTTTTTTTTTCTTGAAGGCTCTCTTTGACTTCTCCATGAATTTGTTTCCTTAGCAAGTGAGCTCATCTCTTTCAGTGTGATTGTTATTGTGATTATGCAGGGATTACCCATGTAAAAGGGAGGATAACAGGGCTGTCCCCAGGTGACTTCTCCATGAATTTGTTTCCTTAGCAAGTGAGCTCATCTCTTTCAGTGTGATTGTTATTGTGATTATGCAGGGATTACCCATGTAAAAGGGAGGATAACAGGGCTGTCCCCAGGTCGTCACGGTTTCCATATTCACGCCCTGGGTGATACCACCAATGGCTGCAATTCCACAGGTTAGCACTCTTCTCTATATGAGATATTTGACATGCTTGTGTTGTGTGCATGCCCCTTTTGCCATCGAATTCGTTTTTGTCTATGACTTCTCCTGAACCCCAGGTCCTCACTTCAATCCACTTAAGAAGGACCATGGAGCTCCTACAGATAATGAGCGTCATGCTGGCGATTTGGGTAACATTGTTGCAGGCCCCGATGGTATTTTCTGCTTTTTTTTTTCCCATATTTATTTTGATTTTGATATTATGCTCTGTCTCCTGGGAAATCTCCTAAGATTTTTCCGTTTTGCAGGAGTTGCTGAGATTTCTATCAGAGATGGACAGGTAAAGAATTAAACTTTGGCTATTGTGTGCGTGTGGGTTTGCTTGACATCCCTTTGATAATTTCATTCTCTTTCACTGTGTTTAAACCATAAAGAAATGGAATTGATTTGATTTGATTTGATTTGGAAATCAATTCTCATCTTTATAACTCATTATAAAATCAAATCATTTTCTATTTTTATAACTTCTCAAACAAAGAATTTCGTTTATAAATTAAATCAATTCCCAAATTTTGTGGTTCCAAACATAATCTTTGTCCTTTTAGAGACTCAACTCATTTGATCTGATTGACTTTTAATTGCATTCAGGCTCATCTACAAAATCAAATCACTCATCCTCAAATGTGCTTATACCCTCCAATGCCTACTTACGTTTTGTATTGTGTTCATTTGGTTGATGTTGTTGTTTATGAACTTTGTAGTTTAATTGGGCCTAGAGTAATTTAGTTTCCCCTTTCTTACATTCAATATGTAGATTCCGCTAAGTGGACTGCATTCCATACTTGGGAGGGCAGTCGTTGTGCATGCTGATCCTGATGATCTGGGACAGGGTAAGATTTTATAATTTGGCTACGGAGTGGCTGCACATGAGGTTTCTTCTTGTTTCCACTTTTGAATTAGAGTTTTTCTTTTTTCCCTAGTTGTATGATTTTCATACTACAATGCATTGAAGTTATTTTTCTAAGTTACTAAGCTGTCTTGAGTACCCTTATTGCTTGATATGAAAATATTAAAGTCTGAATTACTTGTCCAGGTTGATTCTGTTCCATTGAAGGTACACCTTTATATTTATATCTCTCAGCTTGGCTGCATTTTTTTTTTCCTTCTCATATCTAGTGCTCATTATTTAGTATTATTGTCTTCTGTTACTAAGGATGTCCAAAAGCTTTTTATCTTGTAACTCCTCAGATGAGTTCAGTTATATTGTGACCTAATGACTATCAAGCATTATGGTTCAAATTAATCCAGTTCTTTCAGTCTCTGATATCTTTTGTTTGGTGAGCTGCATAGTGCATACCCATCTTAGTTTACTGCTACAGTGCCAAAAGTCATTAATCTCTGGTCATTGCTTACTTATACATATACATGCACATCCTTGTGTGTAAACCTCACATTTGAATAGCTATGTAGCCTACAAACTATATACCTTTTGTATGTATGAACGTGGGCGAAAATCAGCACATATGTGTGACATATGTTGTACCAAGCAAAGTTGTCTCAACCTTCTACCTTGAGCTTCCAGAACTGCCTGTCTTGGAAACGTTTATCCATGTATTTTTGGAGATGAATTTCTATGTTTATAAGATGGTGGAAAATGATTGTACTCAGTTGGATGTTTTCTCCCACAAAAAGTGTTTCATGTTTTTGATGGAGACTATGCAAAGAAAATGTGGATTAACGACGATTCAGAAAGTTGTCACATATTCTAAGATGCTAAGTAACCTACCTTAAGAGGCTTGTGACTTCTGCAATCATGATAATTTAAACGAATGGGGTAATTTTATATAGGTCAGAGGTTTAGGAATCACTGCAAGGATTTGATGTAGGTCCAGAAGTGTGGGCCTTTCAAAGTGAGAGCCAAAAGTTGAATTCATATCTGATTACTGGGCTGTCTAGTGCTTCCTAAGATTAATTTTTTCTTGATGCATTAGTAAAAGCTGAAGACTTTTTGTTAACATTACAAACAAAGAGGAAGAGGAATATAAGCAGGGACGGAGAGTATGTTCTGGCAAAAATTTGTTGATTAATATCTATATGAAGCAACTTCTTGTCTTGCATGAAAAGATTGGAATGATTTTATACATGTATTACTTTGAGTTGAGAAGTCATATATATGCTCCACTGCACTGTATATTATCTGCACTTCAGGTAAAGAGGACAGGAACCAAAACTACGTAGTATTGCCTTTTAAATTCTCCAATTAATGTTTACTTATCATGCAAGTGGTTGGTATGAAGCACATTTGGTCAATTCTATGGTGGCTGCACCAATATCATATCATGTCCCTGTCTTCAGATGAGTCTTCGACATTTTTCATTTTGTTAGACTACCATGCATGAAAACCTTGGAGAAATAGGCAGATTCCCTTTTCACATCTCAAGTAGCATGCTCTTGCTGCATTTGTTTGAGCTAACGAACTTGAGATGTGCTTTGGCACCGAGCTTCTTTGAATTTCTAAAGATATGAACTGCTTCTGTTCTGTTCATCACTTGCCCTGGCATCTTAGCCTTTATGTATAAAATCATTACCACTACTTTCACTGCTTCGTTTTTTGTATCTTATCACCCTTTTTATGAGTTTTTGACGTTTTGTTTATCATGAAACAGGTGGGCATGAACTCAGCAAGACTACTGGTAATGCTGGTGCAAGATTAGGATGTGGTAATACTTCTGTGCCTTAGATTTTTCTAGGATAGCATATTCCCATTAATAAACTATGAGCTATCCCAGGAGTTTAATCCATTGCAGAAGTAATTATTTAGTGGCTTATTGCCCCTATCATATGGATTTTTCCATGTCAAATCATTAAATAGATGGGATAATAGGAACACTCAGGATGATATATCCTCTGGCTCTTATTAAGTTATCATCTATTCCAAAGTTGAAGTGCTTATAAAGATAATCATTCTTATGTACACAGCATTTTAGCCAGTAAATTAGGGTAAAGCTCAGTAAGACAGGAAAGGTAGCATGTCACATATCATACAGTTCAGTTTAGTTTCATACAGCCTGCTTCTTCTTGCTTTATATGTTGAAGCCTGACAATTTCAAATTGTTGATCAGGTATCATCGGGCTCCAGTCATCTGTTTAGGATAGTTTGCCTACAGAATATTGATATGTTCACAGAAGGTGTAGACAATGTCTCTTGATTTCTTTATGAAATTACAATCATGCTGTAACTACTCTCTTAGCATGTCAAATGACAAGTTAAAAAGCTTTACAACACGGTTACATAGTAATATTCAGTTTCTCTTCACTTCATAGTTTCAGCCTTGGCAAATGGCAATCTTGGTTTCCTCTAACCAAGTTCAACTTATTATGCGCCAGTTTTTGTTCTCTTTTCAACATGGTGATGTGTGCTAACAGAATGGCCACCAGATTAATGGCCATCTTATCAGGTGGATCAATTGCAGACACTCAGAAAATTGTCCAAATGGTTTTCACCATTAGTGATAGATCAAGTACTATTCAAGTTAGAGAAACACTTGAATAGCACTTGACACAAAATACTTGAATAGTCGACTCTACGGCTCCTGTCCTTAAGTGATTGGGTAATTGTGCCCACTTACTTGTTTCTTATTTTATTTAAGAGTCCAAACTGTTTCAGTTATTAGAGCGCTATTTGTGAGTTTCGAACTTAACCTGTTTAATAATAATGGTCATTTGGGATCATGAGAGGTACCAGATAGGTTATGTTTGATCTCTGGGAGGTGAAGAGTGAGGAAGAGGGTAAGAGATTTACTTTAAAAAGTAAAATGAGAAGTATTAACTATTGATGAGAAAATTAAGAAAGTTTATTTTAACAATTTCATAGTTTGTTATATATTTGTATATATGTTATTTTAATTTCAATCGTTGATTTTCTCATTAGCAGTTAATATTCTTCATTTTATCTTTTAAAGTGAATTTCTCACTTTAAAAAAGTTAAATTTGAAGAGTTGTTGTGTATTAAAAATTTTTAGATACACTTGGAATAATACTTTTAAGAGGAATTGAAGGGCTCAGACATTATTTTAATTTTATTATTTAAAGTTATAAATTTAATTCAATGACTAAATGATTATAGGGTACCATGTGTAATGTATTTATTAACTAAGTGTATTATTTTCAAAGTACACAAAAATTTCTTGCTATGCATAACCTAACAGGTTCTGTCCACTAGTTTTTTTTATGCATGGGCAAGATAAACAAAAATCGTTATGATTTTTATTTTTAATTTAATTTCTCATTTTTAATATCAGCATTTTTTATTTTTAAAAAATAACGTGAATAAATAAAATATTATTACATAAATTAATACATATGCAAGTAACATGAATAGTTTTTATTTTTCTCTACTAATTAAATAAAAATTATTTGTGACATGACTTGCACACGTTTATTAATTTACGTGACAATTGCTTATTTATTCACATTATTTTTAAAAATTGAAAATGCTGAATAAATTAAAAAAGAGATATCAAAGTAGATAGAAAAATGTTTTTTTTAAATGATTAAACAAACAAGAGACCAAAAGCGTATATGCAGGTTTTAAAACATCTAAATATCTATTATCTAAATTCAAAACTTCAGTGATTGCTTCAAAACGAAATAAACGAAGAGTACCTGTGCGTTTTACGTTTTCTATTAAAGATGAAACTAGCTTCAACCCAGTTTTTTTTTTATTAGAAAAAGCAAACGGATATAGATGCACCAAAAATATTACATTGCAAATATAATTGTACCATGATCAAAACTTATACTGGAAGTGAACATAAAAAATTGAGAACCAATCAAAACCTTTTTAAACTCCTCTACTGTTTTGTTTTCCAAGTTGTTGCTAATTAAACATTTTTATGAATAGCATCAGCGACTGCACCTCTACCCTCCAACACAAACTTGGCAAGAATTTTGTAGCTACCTAGCATGTCTAAAATGCCCAAGATAGATTATATTATCACAGTAGTATTAATATGAATTGTTATTCGTATTAATAGCCCTAATCATACTTCTCCGTTTTCAAGGATTAATGCTTGACGTAGCGCTACAAGAGTAATCTATCATCTGGTTGAAAAAGCCATGCTTCTCTCCTTCAGCGAGATGAAAAGCACTTCAAGCATAGCAGGAGCAACTTTATTTACAACAAAGGACTGAAACACAACACAAAAAAACTAGATGGAACCCCCCGTAAGTAACCAAATGATACTACTTAAAGCAAGCACTCATAACGTTGCTGTGTGCGTTGAATTCAAAAGACAACCAAAAACCATCATTAGATTGTAGCCAATGATCAACAGGATCAGTGAAAGCTGCACCAGTACATAATAGCTTCTGTAGTAGCGAGTCTGAAGAGCACAGGTGTATCTCTACCCTCTCAACCAAGTGTTCCTGTAAGACGAATTGTCTCGAAGAGAGGCATCATGGGGCTTGTACTCCATAACATAGCTAAGGGGAAGCTTAAGGTGACGTTTGATTGAATCTCTCAGAGCCATTACAGCCTGGTATGAAAAGGGCAAGAATATTAAAGACAATCATGCATGCCAAGAATATTAAAGACAAGCATGAATGTACATTTGCATGCAGGTGTGCACGCACGCATATATAGTCGGTGGTAATGCCAACCTGATGATCAGATGCATTGCGATTCCAGACACTCAATATATCCTCATTGAAACGGACACTTAGTACAGCACCGCATATGTTATCTCCATAATCCAGTTGGTCACCCACTAAGGCAAGAACCTGCATTCACAGCCATGTAATACTATTACAACCTTCAACATCTCCATTAATAAAAGATGGAACTATAAGTCTATAACAGTAATCGAGCGTATAAATCATGGAATCAAATTCACCAAGTGAGATTAGAAATAGTAATTTAGTTGGTCTGTAACTTGCCATCATATATAAACTTAGAAGGGATATATTTGACAGGGACAATAGTTCAAGAAAGACTTTAGATCTACAAAATCAGGTTAAAATATTCATTCAACCAAATAGAGAGCATATAATCTATTAACATGTCATTACATTTTTTTATATTAATGTTCAAATAATTAGCATTATTCACCCAGGCATATTTAACACCATGTTGCACAGATGGTCTGATAATAGTTATATCCCAGTAAGCAGTGAGAAGCTGTTGTCCATTCTAAAGTTTATGATATACGGATAGAATGCCTGCTATATTTAGTAAAGTGGTTTAAATACACGAGAGGGCACTCAAGAAGCAAGTGACAAAGAATAATAAACACATAATTCCTTCCACTTCTTGACTAAAAAAGTCAATACATTGAGCTCTAATAGTCCTCCTTCTCAATAGTGTAAGATATCTTTTAAAACAGCCAGGTGTTTATGTGCTAGATTGCTAATTACCAAACAAAAAGGAAATCAGAAATCTTTCCTGACACATGAAAATTGGCTAATCCCAGTTGCAGCATTCTGTCCCTAAGTTCAGTAAATAGATTCCATGAAAACACATATTTATAGACTGGTGAATAGAGAGTTACTTCTTTCCGAATCCATCTTTAACGATGCTTCCTCCTCAAGTTATTTAGAACACACTAACTTTCTCTGATTGAAAAATACTCTTGCCAATTAGTTCATGTCATATACGGAGTGGAAGCTTTTTTTTTTTTTTGTGGATTAAAAAAGGATAGTAGTTTGCAGATATTCAAAGGGGAGCAAAATTAATGGCAGCCGAGCTCCTCAAATTATTCCATGGTAAGGACAAGAGACAAAAAACATAGGGTTGTCAAACCAAGCCCCACCATCCCCTGGTGTTTCTAAAGGATTAGGTGTGACTAGTTCTATATTAAGTCCAAAATTTCAGAGGCTGCTTTTGATTTAGTCTTATCTTGCAGATAGGGTTAGAATAAATATGAATGACAAAAAAGTAAGAAAGGTTTAACGGTTTTTGGTTATCTTCTTCTAAATGTATATAGTAAAGTGTAAACCAAAAAAAAAAGGGGGAGGGGGGGAATTAGTGAGATCAACCTTTTTGATACATGCTTTTCTTATGGTGAAATTACGAAGTGGTTAAATTAGCACTCAAGCTCCCACAAGTCTTCCACACAATAAATGTTGGGCCTGCTGGTACAATATAGTTCATACTAGTCTCTCACCTACACATCTGGCTAGAACTAGAGGAATTCATTTTTGAACTTACAGAAAACATGTCTTATTTTGGTTTTCCTTTTTTTTTTCCCCTTTCAGAAACTGCTTACAGAGGCTCCTAAAACCTTTTTCTCACTCCAAACTTCATGACAGATCTGCTAAGTTGAAACCTCGTCAACCTCAATGCAATGTGAACAACAAACTAGAACATAGAAATCATGCCTTGCAAACTGGGCAATTGAGAGATGGAATTTCTATATCCTGAATTGGAATCTAAAAACTAGGTTTTCATCTTCAGTTTCAGCTATGGTGAAAATCAACAACAAAAACATTTGAGGCCTGTATAGCATTTCATTTACTTGAATATTGTATAATTGTAATGGCAATTTTAGATAATCAACAACAACCAAGCCTTATCCAATTAGGTGGGTTCTATCACAAACCAATTTTTCAGTAAAACCATTTGCTGCAAGGTACAAACTTAGATAATCACTCAATATATTAAAGTGTTGATATTAACCAAACAAAATATGTTAGTTAAGAACTGTTCAACAAGCCAACAAGCAAAATAAAATATATATCCAGTATACACATATGCAAATAGAAATCTTGGCAGACACTTTATCAGGGACGAGACCAAAACAAAGCCTCAGAAGTAAAAATTTGCACTTACCAGATCCTCCCAGAAACGACCTGAGACAACCTTTTTGAACCGTATAATCCACTTACCACCATTGCAGTTAGCAGAGTCCTAAAAACAAGTATGCAGTGTATCATTGCAAATTAAAACACATATAAGGACCACCCCCCCCCCCCCCAGAAAAAAAAAACCATCTCCATCCAAAACAGAACAGCTCATATAGAAATCACAACTCCAGTGTCGGCATTTTAGAATCTACCTCCCATAAAGGGCGGATTCCTTCCTTAAAAAGGTGCAAATCTGTTGGACTAGGCAAAGAAGAAGGACGAGCAAGATGGCAATAGCAGACCCAAAATCCTTCAACCTAATACACAACCGTTATAAAAAGATCAAAACAATTGCCAAAGAAATAAAATTTACAATCAAAGTATGAATTTATATTCAACTGCAGTTTAAACCCTCAATATAGCAAAGAACTTACCGTACTGAAATCAACAATTTTCTTTATGTTGTCCTCATATGATGTTTGATTTCGAACTCCGGGTGTTCGCCGCGTGTACCAAAATACAAATTTGTGCTGCTCATAGAAATTACCAACACAAAATAAATCAATCAAAATGTCAAATTGCACTAGGAGCCTTGGGGGGGAGGGGGAAACAGAGATAGATAAACATAACCACCACACATAATCAACGAGAATGTCAAATCGTTAAGAGCCTGAATCCAAACAATGCAAAGGGGGGGAGAGAACGGCGTAATCATCATGTATATATCTACTACATAGAAGAACAAACCAATACAACCAATATAGCATTTGATAATCATTCAATTCCATTTCTAAGGTTAAATTGAAAGACTCCAAGCACAGTGATATCAATGAAAGTTGCTCTTAATCAAAACCTGACAAAACAATCCTACATTTTAATTTCTTCATAATCTTCCTTGGCAAATAATTAGTACCCACAACCCAAAACTTTTAATTTGGTCACTAGGATGCACCTCAACATGTCTATGCTGAAGAAACTGCTCATCTTTCCTCCCAAAGTAAGAGCATATTAAGTTCGATAAGACATATTGGTCCAATAGAGTCTGGCTCATATTTATAGTGAAAGGGGCGACAAAATGGATCTAATATCACCGCAAATCCATTTCATCGGACAGCGGCATCAGAATATCACGTATATGAGTGCAAATTTCAGTTATGCCCTCAAATCGCCTCTGAAGTCCAAAAACAAAAACGAAAAAAACAAAATCCATGGTATCAATCGCAAGGCATTTCATTTCATGCATACTTTCTGTTGCAAGTAAATCTTCGAAATCAACTTTTCGTGCAAAAAAAGCGAAACAACATATATTGGGCTCAAATTTAATACAGCCTCCAAAGATATCACACTGGGGGAACGAAACCGCTAGGGAGTGTCTCTTCAACTAAAATTGCGCTAAAAAAATAAAAAAAACAAATACATTCTAAAAAAATAGCGGATCTTTCTCTGTTTGACCAATTTGGTTGTCAATTGCAAGTAGAAAGAGAGCAACCCAGATATTGAAAGCGGCAGAGAGGAACCTTGAGTGGGTGAAGACCAGCTTTGAGGTCACGGGCTTGTCGCTCTTCAGCTTCCTTGTTATTGTTATTGTTAGCATCGGGTGCCAATGAAGAAGAGGAATCTACGATTTGCTGGGTATTTTCAGTGTTGTTGTTGGTGGTGGTGGTGCTCTCTAATTCCTTCTTCTCCACTGCCAAATCCATTGTCAGTTCCTAAAACCCTAATCCCCTTTTTGCGTTGATTAGAGAACTTGGTTTGGGATCGGACTTCGGAGTTGGGAAGTCGGTTACTACTTTCACAGCCTTTGTTCGGATTCTAGTCAGCATTGAACATAAATACCCTAATAATTTTTTTTTTCTCATTTGTAGTATAGAAGAAATGAGAGACGATGATAGATAACATATAAAAGTTTAATTGCACTTTTTTTCTTTATTTTAATAAAATAAATTATATGATTTTATATTTTAAAAATAAATTATTTAATTTTTTATTTTCATAAAATAAATAATTTTAAATATTCTATTAATGTGTCTTTAAAAAATTTTAACAAAAAATCTTTATGTGATATTAAAAAAATTTTAATTTAAAATAACTGATTTATATTTATATATTACATATATTATTCTTTAAATACTTAAATTAATTAAGATTAATATTATTTTTAAAGTTAATTTAAATATTTAAAGAATCATGTATGTTAGTCACCATTTTCTATCAAATTTTTAATGATACAATGATAAAAGGCTGGTCGCCATTTTTTTGTCAAATTTTTAATGATACAATGATAAAAGACTAAAACTATTTATTTTGTAAAAATAAAATGACAGAATTATTTATTTTACTAAAATATGATAATCAAAATTACAAATTAATAAACCTAAAATAAATTATAAAAATACGTAAATAAATTCTAGCATTACAAACCACAGCCTCATTTAGTGATATGAAATTTTAAAACTAAACAATTTTACCCTACAAGTAACACCATAAAATTTTAAAATCAAATCATATTTTTTAGTAAATTCAAATATAAATATCCAACTAATATCTTGTGTACTGTATATTTTGGTATTTTTAAGCACAAGTAAAATATAAAATATGTTGCACATATATATTTTACAATTGTTTATGTACCCACAAATATAAAATTACTCGTATGTTTATTCAGCAAGTACCCATATGATGGAGTCGTCACTCCAATTTATCAAACGATTGCAAAATTCTCTTTGTTCTTACTCTTATAAGAGAAATTTGTCCCCATATCTGCCTCATTATGAGGAAATACTAGAAAATACCTCTTAAATGGATATTTTTCCCAGTCCAATCAACAATAATATATTATGGCAATTCATATCTTACACAGACAAAATAATTAAAAACATAATATTTGCTTAAAAGCAGTTGAGTTCAAATACTCAAGAAAAAAACAAAACAAAAAAAGGAGAGTATGCTTTTTTTTTACATAAAAAAAACATAGATAATATATCAATGATTGGTTAGAATAAAATAACCCCTTTTCATATAATTTGTCAAATTATATTTCTTTCTTTTTTTGTGAAAGTAAAGGGTTGAGGCCCAAAAAAAGAAAACTATACCAGAGTTTTTCTGGGAGTAGCAATTCTGAATTCATAAAACCAAAGTTCCTTCTTTTCTTCCGCAAGATTATCCCATATTCTCAATCTAGTTTCATGCATCAACCTCTCATGTTGGATAGAAAGTCTGCGAAACTCTGCATTCTAATTCCCTTCTTTGAATTAGTGGCAAATCGTCGCATCTTAATTTCTTCTCACCAGCTCCCTTATCCCTTTCATTAGTATGCTTATGCTGTAGTTTCCATTTGATTCTCCTTTGATCATGCTGACAACAACTTGGGAATCCATATTCAATTTGACTTTTATGTATCTAAGGTTGGAGCAATGTTTAACCTTTCTCAAGCTCTTCAAACCTCGGCTTCGAGGGCACAAGAGCAATCAATTTTAAGAGTGAAGCCTCTTATTCATCTCTCATTACTTCCTCTCATCAACTATATGAATCGAATAACTTTGTCTTCCTTTTTAAAAGACTCATCAGTATTGATCTTAACCCATTCAATTCGAGGAGAGCTGGAAAAATTAATTTCACATTAAAATGACAACTTGATTTTGTACATAATTCACTAATAATTAATTATTAATTAATTTTTTGCCTTTTTAAAATATTTAACTATAAGTCACCAAATAGTCAAAGAAAAAATAAGATGGAATATAATTTAACAAAGTTAATTTTTAAAAAATAATTAAATTGTGAGAATTAGATTTAATTTAAAATAAAATTATAGAAACTAAATAAATAATTTAACTTAATTATTACTTATAATAAAATTTTAAATATTTATTAAGGAAAGTAATAATCAATAATCAATAATATTTAAAGCACGGAAAGAATATTTGATATTAGCATGTGGCATGCTGAAATGCTGAAATTGAATTTGATATTTTATATATTTTCTATCAATAGAGAAAAAGAAGGACCGACAATGGCTGTTGTGAATTGTAAGCGCACACACGAACACGAGGTAGACTCGGGGTAAGGAGAGAGAAAGCGATTTTTATTTTCAAGTGTGCGAGTTTCTGTGAGACAGACAAAGTCCATAAATAATAAATAATAAATAACAATAAACCCGCATTCGACCTGGAAAGATAGCTTCCATCCACTTTGTTTGAAACCAATCACCCCGACCAACCCCGTTTCCGATTTCACCCCCACTCCTAAATTGCTACCCACCACCACCACCACCTCCTCCTCCGTCTCCTCCTCCGCCGCCACCACCTTCTCCTCCTCCACCTCGCAGAGATAGAGAGAAAGAAGACCAGAGACACAACACAGGAGGCAGAGACAGCAGAACAAAGCCCCCCAACGCCACAAAGACAAGATTTTTTTGTTTATTTAATTTACTTTCCCGTTTTACCCTCTGAGTTTTCTTGTATTCACTCTGCGTGCCCTTCTTCAATGTCAATGGCATCTTCTCCAACATCCATGCCTATGGTCGCCTCGCTTCTTCTCCTTTACACGACTGCTTTGTCTTTGCTACAATCGGCTTCATCATCATCTGGGTCTTCGCCTGGGTGCCTGCCGGAGCCTTATTCGTTTCTTTATAATCTTCAATCTCAATGCCCAATCTTGATCTCGCCAAATCCACCTCTTCAGGTACTACCTCTTTCTCTTTCTCGCCGTTCCTCTGATTTCAAATTTGCCTTTTTTTTTTTTTTTTCCCTTCACGCGAGTTTTTGCTTTTTTATTTAATTTTCGTGCTGGGAATTACTTGGCTGGTGGTTTTTTGTTTTTATTCATTGATATCTAGATTGTTTTGCTCTCTGTTTGTCTTGGGTTCTTGATTTATTGGATTTTCTTCCAATGTTTTGCTGATATGGAATTTGATTCATGGGTATCCCGTTTGAAGAAAGACGAGAATATAGTACTGAAGGAAGGCATGTTGAGATAAATCTTGTGCTATATGTGTTTTTGGCTAAATTGGTATAACTATCAGGGTCTGTTTTGTTGGATCCTCTGGTTACCAGAGGTAATATAGTTCAAGAAAAAAGGTTGGAGGAATAATTTTTGTGAGTTTAAGATTGGGGATCTAATTGAAGCTTTCCTGGGAACTATGTTGCGGTCCTATCCCAGGCATCTAGATAAATACATGATTCATATTGTTTGTAGCTCACTGAGAACTTGTTGATTATTTTTACTGGGCACTCAGCAGTGTGGTCTTATTGGTACAACAATAAAATACCTCCTTGTTAAAATTCTCAGTTTTAACATGACAATGTTTTACAGATGAGATGCCATGTAATGCATTATGTAACTTGGCAAATATAATGCTGTTAACTTCTATTATCTTCTCTAGCATCTTCTGAACCGCTTGATGAGGCATCTATCATGGTACACTCTTCTAGGAAAAATAAAAATCCCTGTGAAATCTTTTGAATGGCTATACATTCCTTAAGAAAATAGATAACATTTTGATGATGTCAATCAAGTCATTCGCACTGCATGTGTAGTCCCTCCCAAATAATGTCTTCAATGTAATTTTCCATGTTGAACCTTTACAAAATGTTGTGTAAAATTAAGAAAACAGATGATATTTCAATCATTTGCCTCAATCTATTTTGTGACCCAAAAATCGAACATGTCTATTGAGTCAGTTATACTGCTAGTGCTCACTTAAATAATGTCGAGTTTAGTTTCCATATCTGCTGTGGTAATGGCATCGTTACATATAGATGAGAGTTTCCTGTATACACTTAGTCTACACAAGTTGTGTAGACTCAACGAATAGAAAGATATAACGCATCATTAAATGAGCATTATTGGTTTATTGTTCGTTAAATAAATACAAAAACTGACACATCATTAATGCTTATTTAATGTTGTGTCAGTAACCTATTGGCTTATTCTACACAAGTTGTGAAGACTAAGTCTACACCAAAAATTTCTCCATCTAGACAGGATGTAGATGTCTGTGTCTGTCTCTCTTTCTCTCTATTTTATTGTTGTGATTTAGGGTTTCCTGATAATGCTTATTTGTCTTTCAACCTCATAATATGAGCTAATAGTTACATAGATTTAAAGATTTAATTATATTTTGCTGATTTCTTTGGTGATGTGTTTTGTTAACTTATATACCAATTTGCATTTTCTGGTGAGATGTGCTTAATTTTGCTTTTTGATTTGATCAGGTGGATGGAAATTTCATAGATGGAGTTTTGTCTGGCAGAAAAAAGATTGGATATATATCTATACTCTTCTATGCTTCCTGGTGTCCATTTTCACGTAGAATGCTTCCTAAATTTGAAATTCTTAGTTCCATGTTTCCTCAAGTAGAACATTTGGCACTTGAGCAATCATCAGCTTTGCCAAGGTTTTGGAGTTATCCCTGCTTCTATTTTAAAGTTTCTGAATAATTGTGAAATTCATTTCTTTGCTATATGCTACATGCTTAGTCTGGGGATGGTATGCAAGATGCAGTAGTTAAGTCTATTCTTTGTTCTGCAATACCTGAGCTTCCTTTTGGTTAGGCTATTGCCATGAAGTAATGTTAAATATATTTTTTTCTGTTCTACTTTGTATTTTGTACATAGTGTTTGAAAATTCAGCAGAAACTATGGCATACTCAATTGGCAACCTTTATAAATGCCTGTTGATGTTTGTGGTCTTCTGTTTTGCTCTGCAGCTTATTTTCAAAATATGGAATCCATAGTTTGCCTGCTATATTATTGGTGAATGAGACATCACGAGTGAGATATCGTGGTCTAAACAATCTTCTCTCCCTTGTGGAATTTTATGAGAGAAACACAGGTAAGCATATTCTGAATCTTGTTTGTAAATTTCCAATGGATTTCTAAGACAGCCATTTTTTACCTGATTCCGATTTTTGATAGCTGTGTGATTTGTGTAAAGGATCCTTGGGAATACTCTTTTTTTTTTCAACTCAGAATTTACATAGAAAAATAATGTGTTGAAAATAACAACTTACATGGAAGTCTAAAGAATATTGTTGTTGGTCAACTAAACTTTTCAATGACTGGTAATAAACTCTTCATGTGAGCTTATGCCTCAGTTGACCTGTCTATCTGTCTCAGGATTTGAAGCAGGTAGTAATATTGTTGTTGGTCAACTAAGCAGCTTGATGAGTGATGAAAATTCAACTATCAAGTCATTGATGGGTTTGTCTCTGAAAGAAATTTCAAGCAGGGAACCCTACTTAGTACTCTCTGTATTGTTTTTCTCTGTTTGAGGATACTTCTCTTTGTATTTCCCGAGATTGTATTGCGTATCCGAGCATTCTGGGTTTCCTATATTCCTCATTTGAACTTGCAAATATTTGGTGAGACAAGCCAAGTGATGGAACGTGTTCTTCACTTGATGGATGTCCGGAGGATTGGGACCAAACTAAGACTATGCAAGACCAGGATTTTTCATGAAAGGGCAAGGAGTGCCCGGGTTTGGGCTTCATCTCTGGCTTCTGTTTCTCTGGGTGAGTCATCATCAGCTAGGTCATCATCTTAAGGTTTGAACTAACAATCTCATTATGTCATTTTGAGGCTAGTAAAGTAAAGAGCTTATTTATCAGATAATATCCTCAAGCTGCAGTGAAGCTTGAGAGCACATAGTCATCTCTCTGTCTCTCTTGCTGATTTTATTGTTAGGGCTAATAGCTAAATGTTGTTCAAGTTGGGGGTTTTCGCAGGAAGCGAACAGGCATGTAAATTTGAGAACTGCTTTTCCTTTTAGTAAATTAGTTGTTTTAATGAAATTATACACACATCACTGTATTATTAGTATCTCCTCCCCCCCCCCCCCAACCAATTTGAGGACAACCAATATCATTATTTCCTAAGTCTGATAAAAAATATTTTTTTTTTGGGGTACTACTGAAGCTGATTCAGCTATTATCTACAATCTGTCTACTAAACTAAAATTTGGCTGAAGTGATTAGGTGGCAAGAAAGATCCGTTCCATTCAAAGGTTTGTCTCCTATTACACTGGCATCCTCTTGCTTCCAATCCAAAACTTGGGTGGTATGTTTGTCTTTGAAGGCAACTAAAATGACATGCCATGTTAACTTTTATATTATTATTCAATTATCGTTAAAAGAGTTTGATTATAATAATACGAAAAGTCAAATTCTATAAATTATGTGACAATGAATTATTGGATGATAATGTAAAAATGTTTATATTAATAGTAGATCAAAATTAAACTTCATTCAATTGATATCTTTTGATTAATGAAATTTGTTAAAATATGATGAAATATTTTGCTTAACTCCAGTATTTAACCATAATTTGTTTTTGATGGCTTTGCAACTTATGTTAAGCTCAAGCACAATGACAAAATTCAAGTCATTCATCACCTTATTGCTCATGACCTAGGCGGGGAGTGCTCTCTTCTTTGTTGCTGATATTTATTTATAATCTTTATAGGGAGATAGGTATTTGTGGATATCAAATAATTTAAAATAAAATTTTAAAAATTACACATTGAAAAATATAAATGAATAAAATTTAATATCATATATTACAATTTTGTCTCACAATTTAAATTACTTACAAAATTAAAATAATATATTTTAAATAACATCAAGTTTAATTATATTTTGTAATAATCAATTTATATAAATACTTATTATTTAAATTATATAAATTTTTTTAACAATTTTTATCATTATGAATCTATTCTTTAAAAAATGTTTATTTATAAAAAAATAAAAAAATATATATTTATATATCATCTCAAAGAAAAAAAAATCATAATATATGTAAAATATTTAAAAAAAATTATAAAAATTGTAAGTGCTTATAAGGTGAGTAATATGACTTTATTCTCATTCTCGTTTATTAAATAAGTACTCGTTTCTTGTGCGGCAGCCAGATATTTGCCATCCTATCATGACTGTCAGTAACATCTCTTGTAATTGTTGCAGGGGCAAACTCATGAACAGTGGCATGTAGACGGGGTCGTTGAGGACGAGTTCATGGGAATAGTAACCTTTGGTGCTGGAAGCGAGTGTGATGACGCACCAGACCTTCTTAGCTACTGCGGCTAGGCCAACAACTCCAAATCAAATCAGCGTTTTTTGGCCATCTTGTGATAAGTTTTGAAAGGTGTTACTCGAGATAGTGTTCACTACTCAACACGACTAGTTAATGGATAATACTCAACAACATAAAAAGCGTAAAGCAAGAATCGTTGCCACAACTCATGGGCAACAATTGGTGCTGAATGATCTAAATTTTATCATCGTGCTTAGCACGAGCTGTAAAGCTATTAGAAGTCAAGAGTAAACAGTGCTTTTAATGGTTAAACAGAATATTTTATCTTATCTCAACAGATTGCTTTAGTCAAAAGATATTGATGAGGCAAAGTGCAATTTTGACTCTTGGGTATAAGTGCAATTTCATGGTACTTCGATGAGGTGAATAAATGTAATTTAGTGAGACTTATGTTTCAAAGGGTAACTTGCAAGAAGAATGCATGTACAAGCACCACACTCAACATAATGACTCTTAACATTCAAGCAGGTGCTAGCTGAGCAGCACATGAGCCACAAAATCACTGCATAATATTAAGCTGCCATATACAAAATTGTAACTTGTTGTACCTAGCAACTAAGGCAATTCTTGAAGGTTGAGCGAGAAAATGGACACAAGCAAGCATCCAAAGACAAATCTTCAACCTCCAAGGCTCAAATTATTATTTCTTGTTTTGGTTTCCTTTGGTTTCGTGGAATATTTTTTGTAAGGTAAGGAAAAATGTATCTTGTGTCGGTGCATATTTATATGATTGCTAGTCTTTGTGCGTGCGCTAAGTCTAGGAGAAAAATGACCAAGAAAACTATGACTACTATTCTAACAACAATTGATAATTGAGACCCTGACTAAATTGTGGTGCTGATTCTAGGGGATTTGCATCCTTTATCTTAACTCGTATTATCATAATATTATTTTAAAAAATAAACATAGTAATGAGTTATTGTGCAAAAAATGCAAGATTTTGTATAAAAGAAAATGAGTTCCAAGGTGATGCCAATCTCTTTTCATGAAATAATAAAAATATGTTAAGAAATAAAATAGGAAAATTCAAATTTATTATGGGAAGATATGCTCTAACGTATAATAAAAATATGAATAATATAATTGCTAATATTTTTCCCTCTCGAGGATATTTTGGTTCAACAGTTATTTGATAATTTATTTTTCAATGCATGATAAGTATCCCGAGTCCTTAATTAGAGAAGAAATTTGTGTCTAGATTAATGCATAGAATTGGCTAATTAGAAAAATTAACATATTATTAAATGAACATTAATAGTGTATCGATTTATTTATTTAGAGAGAATTAAATCTTTAAATGCAAAATAATTATCGAGTAGATCTCTCTCTGCTTTCTTAGACCGTTAAACTTGAAATTTTATATATATATATATATATATATATATATATATATTTGTTTTCGTGAGAGTATATATATATATATATTTGTTTTCGTGAGAGCCCTCTTAAGCTTCCTTCTTCTACAGTCTTTCTCTTTGCGGAAGCCCAACCCATCATTATCATCTCAAGCAAACTCCAACAAGCAACCGACAATCTCTCTCTCCCCCTTTCTCTTTTTCTCTTTGTTCAGATCGAAAGTAACAAAAGAATCTTTTGCTTTTGTTTGGCAGTGTCGTTATAAAATCACCATACTAGAACTTTACCCCCATTAAAAAAAAATTACCATAGTAGTAAGAAAATAAAAAGGAGAATATTACCAAAAAATGAAAAGGATAATCTTTGATTAACTTGGCCATTACTCACCCTGATTTTGTACAACGTACAATGAAAGCTAGCATTTATTCAAAGTTAACTGTAATTTTTAATCATCTATGATTCATAATTAGATTTTAATAATCCAATAGAAAATTGAAAAGAAATATCCAAGAGTCCCGTCGTAGGTGCTATTCGCCCTAGTTGGTCATCTGGACCATTTTTAAATTTGAGCTGTTTGGATATTTTTTTATTTTTTTAAAAATAATATTTTAACATATTTTAAAGTACGTTTGAATATATTTTTTAAAAAAATAAAAATTTAAAAAATTTAATTTGTTTTTTTTAAAATTAATGATCTTTAATTTTTAAAAAAAATAAAAAAAATTAGTTTTTAATATAATCTTATGGTTAAAATATTTTTTATTTTTATTAAAAATTATATTTTATATTTTTTTTATAAATCTTATTCACATAAGTCTCTTACATAATTTTATAAATTATATTTTAAATAACGTAACTTTAAATTTTTGTGTCTTAATATTTTAAATTAAATTTTAATTTTAATGATTATACTATTAAGAGAAAGTAAAATAGAATAACATCAATAATATATTGTTAAGCCTTTAAGCACATAATTAGACGTACTTTTATTATCTTATATCTCATTTTTTATAACATTATTATCATGACATACTTAAAAATTTTACCATCTCTATTATGCTAGCCCACTTAATAATATTTTATATATCATAATTCATCATACTTTGTATTTGGATATCTTTTTTAAAAATTTTGATATAAATAAAATATTTTTATTTTTTTTATCTAAACAAATTTAAATTTTTATTATTATTTAAAAGTATTTTTTAAATATTTTATATAAATATAAAATTATTTTTTTTCTTAAAAAAAATTTATTAAAATAAAATATATAAAAAAAAATCTTTTTTAAATAGTTTATCTTGGCATCTTTAAAGTTGGCTAAGCAGTCAAGCCATGTCATTTGCCCATGGTTTATGAGTTCAGTCTTCACTCCAAGAGCAACAGGACACCGTAATGGTGGCATGCTCTTACTAGTAATAATTGAAATTCCACCCAAAACTCCATCAAAGAATCATTCCTTGATTCGATAAATCAACACCCATTATTCAAAAAGCAAACTTTTTTTCCTTTGTACAAATTAACCTTGCTTCTGATCACCCTTCCAGATCTAGAATCCTCGTGGAGATGGATATTGACGAGTGGGAATTCCTCTCTGATGATGGCTTCCTTGATTTCAGTGAAGATGGTGAGAAGAAAATTATCCTGGGGAAACGAAACTCCGAGTCAAAAAGTGTTCTTAACATGGATTATTTCTGCCCATCTCCAAATTCCAGGAAAATCACTGAGCCACCAAGGAATCCAAGGGTGCCCAATCAACTTGTCCCTGTTCGAATTCCATTGGGACCCAGAATTGGGAATGCCCCAGACGATGGATTGGTGAAAGAAATCACTGGGAACCCTATGGAAGTCACTGTTGTCCCATCAGCTACCACTGAGAAAATCAAAGCCTCCCAGATAGGAGCTGCTGTGGAAGCTGATCAAGAGACCGTTTCACAGGTGTTCTTCAAGATCAAGGAAAATGAATTCGTCGACATGAAAATGGACTCCCCAAAGTCCGGTGGCAGGGGATTGTTGCCTCCGACTGATACAGGCACCTTGAAGTTTGAGGACAAAGGAGAGGCCATGGAAATGATTACCTCTCCCAGAAGGAAGATTGAGAAAGAAATGCTTAGCATGGACTGTGACAAAGAGGAGGACTCCACTTGGGAAGAGAACACCGGTGGTTTCAACATCTGGAAGTGGAGCTTGACAGGGGTTGGAGCTATATGTTCTTTTGGTGTTGCTGCTGCTACAATCTGTATTCTGTTCTTTGGAAGCCAGCAAAGAAACAAAGTCCAGCAGGATCAGAAGATACGGTTCCAGATCTACACTGATGACAAGGTCAGCAAATTTCTCAGAATTCTTTTTTGGGTTTGTTATCCACAAAACAAAAAAATTATACAATTTTATGCATCATTCAGTATAGGGTTGCGTTATTTGTTAAATTAATATCATGGAAAATAAAAAAAATGTGTTTAATTTGCATCAAGGATGAAATTTATGGTGTTGTTGGTATGGTATCTTGGATTGTTTTTAGGGTACCAGTATTATGAAAGAAATATCAAACATTTATTTATTTGATTGTTATTTGGGATGATAAATAATTGAAGTTTATAAAATGAAACTAATAATGAATAAATATTTGACAGATATAAAAAAAAAATACTGGAATAAAACCTATTTTACTATTCTTCAAAGAATGCCCGGAATACATAGTTCACTAGATTAGGTCAAAAAATTCAATTGATTATGGATTCTTTTGGATATTGAACTGGCCCTTGATTGTGATTGCAGAGGATTGATCAAGTGGTACAGCAAGCAACCAAATTGAACGAAGCAATTTCTGCAGTGAGAGGTGTTTCTCTGAGCAGAGCTCGCATAACCATTGGGGGTTACTACGAAGGTCTTTGAAGCATTCATCAAGTGCTTTCGAGAAACTGGTGGTGTCCACGGTGGGTCAACAATGCGATAAAATCTACTATTCTGGCTCTGTCATGTAGCTCTGTAAATAAAATGATGTGGGATGTTGTTTCCTTATTGCTCGTTTATTGTAGATTCTCTGTTGTCTTGTAAATTAAGTCGTATATTAGGGTCTCTTTTATTATTATTTGATCAATTTGAATTTTAAATATCAAGAAGTTTATAAGTTTAGTTTTGATGTTTGGTATTTGTCCAGCCATGGGGCAACTGAAGAAGGAAAGGTTTTTGAGAAGAATGAGTGGTGAATTGTGATGCGAATGGCATTTAAACTTGAAAATGTTAGGCATGCTTTGACCAAATACCTTTGTTTTTTAAACTTGAAAATGTTAGGCATGCTTTGACCAAATACCTTTGTTTTGTTCACAAAATTAGATGAGAGGTTATTCTAAGAATAGGTATGTTACTATTTTAGTAATAATTTACGGTGGTCCTTTCCAATCGGTTATTTAGAGAAGATAGTTAATGCTTATACATTTTAGAATGATGACATGTGTACATGCAGTTGGCTTAATTTGATTCTTTTAAAATGAATGATTTATTTTAAAAAATAAAATGAAGAGTATTAATTATTAATAAAAAAATTAAAGAAATAAATTTTAATAATTTTATAATTTATTATATATGTTATATTATTTTTATTATAATTTTAATCGTTAATTTTTTTTATTAATAATTAATATTTTTTATTTTATTTTTTAAAGTGAGAGAATTAATATTTTTTTATTTTATTTTTATTTTATTATTTAAAGTAAATTTTTCCGATCATATTTGTTGCACAAAGGATAGGTGCATTCCGAGGGTACTTTAATCTTCTATTTATGTTTTCTCTTTTCAGTTACATCCAGCACTAACGTAGCCGAGGGGTTAATGTCAACTAGTTTCTTCTTCCTTCTGCTTACGTCTCTATGAAAAAGGGACGTGGTCCATATACATCCAAACAGCAAACTGACGATGAGATTTCTCCACTTATCGTAGAGATATTTGTGATGTGCATGAAGTCACCAAACGGTGAAGAGGAAAGAAAATGAGTGACCGAAGAATCAAACCCTCCAAACAAAATGAGATTTATTGAGACACGACCCACTTGGCACAAATGGCACACGGTGTTTTCATTCGTTGCATTGTCAAAATAAGTGACCCAATGTGTTGTGGCGTGCGTTCACTGGCATCAGAGAAATTGGCAGCGATGTGATTGCACTTAGAAGCAACCACTGCAACTGTTTTAACGTAACTTGTTTGCCATGTCTATCTGTGGGGTTAGCCAAGGATTCCAATAATTCGAGATTCAAAACTTGGGGGATCACAAATAGGCGAGGATATCAGGGAATCTTAGAGAATGTCTGGGAATAGTTTTTTTTTATAATTATTTTTTTCAAAAATTCTTTTAATAAAATTTTAATTATAAATTGTGTTGACATCAAAATAAATTAAATTAAAAAACACAGTAAGTTATATCTTAGAAATTATTTGCTTAAGAGTTTAACTAGGTTTATTCAAAATTTACATAAACCTGAAAAAATAAATTAAATCAACTCAAATTGATGGACTTATTTTTTTTTATTTAAATGAGGTTGGCTTGAATATTTGAATACAAAGATCGTGAGTTTAATTTTTTCTCGTAAGTCAAATCTTTATTAGTAGACATATAATAATTGCTATATATCCTGCCTTGATTGTGTAGCGACTTATCCTTCTCCCACGTGAAAAAAAAACTTATCCATCTCCGAATTTTTTTATGACAAAAAATTTTTTCATACACCTCTTAGTGTACACCTTATTTACACCTCCCTCTCTTATGATTAACTATCCCTTCAATCAATTATTTAATTACATATTTTATTGCAGAAATAGAAAGTGCTGAAAAGGCAGTAAAGTGGTGTCGTCCCTTCAAAGTTGTGATGATGAAGTTGAGCCGAACGAATAACTTGGCCCTAGTTGATATGCCGAACTTGGCCCAAGACATATAAGACTTGGTTTTAGCTCAATCAATTCTGGTCTGCAGTTAGGTATCATTATCAAGGCCCAATCAAGTTTTGAAGAAATGTTACAGATATTCCATTTTGTTCAATCGAATTAGCAAAAGTGATTTTCAGCATACTTGAGATAGCTTTTTAAAAAAAAAAATCATTTTTTATCAAAAACTTTTTTAATAAAATTTTAATTACAAACTATTTTAACTATAAAATAAACTAATTCAATTACATCTAGCCTCTCATTAGTACTGATAGACTTCTAACTTGTTTATAACTCGCAAGGTATAATTATAATCTCATTCATAAACTTCACACGTCTCTTCTGTGTTACGTGCAATTCCTAGGTTGAAGACATGTCATTTATCATACACTCATGGGTGACTAATTAACTTTGAAATAGTCTTTTCGGAGTTATTAGAGATAAACAGCTTGTTGAAGCAATTTTGAAGATTCATTGTGAAAATGTTATGACAGCTTGCTTCAAACTTGATTTATGATTTTGACTCCTCCATGATTTAGTTAAAGTACTTGATATGATTACCGTTACGAAAAATGTTTGACAAGCATAATTATTTTGACAGAATTGTTGGCTTCAGATTAAATTTTGTCAATTTTTTTTTTATGATTTTATGATTTTTGCTACAGTGTCCTTTTTTCCTTTGGAATATAATAAAGACATGGAATGGTGATTTTTCCATTTTGAGACATGAATGACATGAAATGAAATTAGTATTCCGGCATCCCCAAACATACGTTAACTCTTTTTACTCTCTCCACTGCTGCTTGCAAGATACATTTTCATATATTTTAGCATCAATGGTGAAAATAGCTTGATTTAAATTCACGGGGAAAAGCTTTACCCAAAAATAAAAATTAAGCTCATGGGGAAATAAAAGGTGTCCGAAACTAGATGAGAAAAGAACAAGAAATACACAATTGTTCCTTTCCTTCAAAAGACTCGGAGGGATAAACAAACCCTCTCTCGCTTTCAGCCTCCGTGCGAACCGAAAGGCCTGCACAATGAGTTAACCCTTTCGGCTTTCTGGTAGAGGCTTTCACTGTAATATAAATAAATAAATTAAAAGCTTTCAAAATCAACAAAAAAAAGGAATGAATATCTGAATATCCGAAGCTATCTAGGTAAGGAACACAAGAAAAATGGTTCCGTACCCTCAAACCGATTCAGGTCGAGACTTTATATGCGCCTCTGTCTGAACCAAACGGCGTTCTTTCGTTGTTTGAGCGTCTGGTTATTCAGGAGGCCAAGAAATCAAAGATAGAAATTAAAGAATGAGAGAGTGGTGCTTGAGGGACAATTGAGTGATGAGAGCATAGAGTCCCTTCAAAATGCCTCTCTCTAAAAAGGATCCAAAAACATCGTTTGGGTCCTTCTCATTGATGTGCGCCTCCCAACTAAGCCACGTATGAAATCTATCAAATTTTCATAGGGCTACTCAAAGAGGCAAACCATACAAATACACAACAGCACAATTCAGGCGCAGACAGAGAGAAGGAGAAAGAGAAAGATAGAGAGACCTTGCAGGAACTGGACATTCCAACGGCACAGCCACCTACTAGAATTCGATCTCAGCTTTTGGTTTTAGGGTTCCTACCCCGTTTCGTTTTAAGGTGACGCTTTTCTCTTGCAATTACCATATTACCCTTTTCCTAAGCCGCTCCGTTTGGCTACTGGATTGGGATTCCCGACCCAACTCAACCTGTTTTGGCCCAAATGGGTTGGCACCCTAAATTTTTTAATAAAATATAAAAAGCAAACAGTGTTTTTCAAATTCATTGAAAGCAAAATTTCTATCATATATTTAGTGTAAGCCATTTCTACCGACAGATATTGGAACTGATGGTATGCTAGGCACTCTTTTGGAAAAAGAATTAAAATTTAAACTTTAAAATCTTTGAGCTTTTGAATAGAAATTAGTCAATTGAAATTGCAAACCCAAAAAAAAAAAAAAAAGTCAATTGAGATTAAGTATATCTAGCGAGAGGCAAATTCTTGTGCAAATTTTATGGCAAACCAGGGTTGTAATTAAGCTTTAGGCTCCAACTCTGGAATTCTCCCCATCTTGGGATTTGTAATCTTCTATTAGCTGATGTGTTGGGCGTTAGTATCCTATCAACAATGTTATTTATATATTTATTTATATATTATTTTATTTTTAATAATAAAATAAAATATACACACATTTCAATATATTTTCTATTTTTCTTTTCTCAAATAAAAGAATATGAAGAGATAATGTAAAAAAAAAAAAAGGTATGCAAAAAAACATTTCTGATACTCCATGGAGATTACTATGTAATTGAATTTTTTTTAAAGCTTAGACTCCGTTTATTTATAAAAATTTAAAATAAAATTCAAACCTCAAAATAAAGATCTACATGCCGTGTCACTGTTGTCTTCCAGGTTAACGTAAATTACTAAGAGCCTCTCCATTTAAAGATTCTATAGTCGAGGACGTGTATTATACACCCAAAAGCAGCATGCAACTCAGACCAAGTACAAAGACGAGCAGCATGTGCACCGTACTCAGGTATGGAGCTATAGATCTGAGTTAAAACTTTTTTTTTTTAACTGGGAGTTAAAACTGTTTTTGGGGGAACATTCTTAAACATAAAACTCGTTATTTCAAAAATAATTCTTTAAAAATATATTTTACTCAAAATAGTTTTTACTCTAGTTACTCAAATATGAACTAAAATCTAAAATGACTTGAAATGAAAATTTCAATCTGTCTTTTTTTTTCTTTTTTTTTTGCCAAACTTAAAAATTCTTATTTTTGTGGAATGTAAATAGAAGTAGAATCATCATATATATTAATTTTATTTATTTTGAAATCATTTTTCCCAATTTTTATAAACTTTTTGCTGTTAAATAGTTTCCAACCAAGAGAATGCCATTTGCATAAAAGTTAACTTTGATGCCATTCGAAACTGTGGATTGTGAATAAGCATTTCATTCTATAATTAAATCACTATTGAAGGTATCAAACGTGCGCTAGATTCAATCATATGTACAGAGTTATATATGAATGTGAGTAAAAATCAATTTTCCGCATAATTATTGAAAGTTGAGATAGTCGAGAATTTTGAGGATTTTTGCAGTCACCCTATTTAAAAATCAAAGAACTTCGCAATCATCCAGTTGAAAAGGCAAGAACGTTATGACTTATAACGCATTTCAGAGCTTTTTTCTTCTCGGGCTTGCGTTTATTTCAGAACAAGTTCATAGAACTTGGTTTCTAAAAGGAAAAAAAAAAAAAAAGGAGCTAGCCTAGGAGAAACCTCGTTCATGTCGTCTCCAAGATAAAAAGGAAAAATATTTTATGTCACCTCCAAATTCCAATACACATTTGTTCCATTCTAAGTTCTTCTCTTTTCTTTAAAAAAAACTTTATAATTTTCAGCATTGAAAAAGAAATGGAAGTCAAGAGCATGATTTGTTTGATTTTGTTATTGAAGTTGGAACTTGGAAAAGAAGTTGGAACGGAAGCTTGAACACGAGAGGTAGAAAAGGAAGCCAAATAGTTTCTTCTCCATCTAAATTTTCTTAGGAAAAGCCTTCAATAATTTGTTGGAAAATTGAAATATGCTTCAATAACTTCAAAAACAAGAAAATACGATGAGCAAATAAATAAAAAAAAGAGCATTAATTAATGAGTGAAACCAAACAAATCACAATAAAAATTACACATTATCACAACCCATAAAAAAAGTACAATGAGGAATGAATGTGTTACAGAATAATATGAATCATAATATAGAAACCCCCAATATGAATCAATCCTCTAAGCCTCATTCTAGTTAGCAGTGACCACTACCACCCAGCAATGGCAGTGGCATATACAAAGCTGATGAGAACACAAACAACCTCTGCATGCACATTCACAAATCGAATTCCATATATAATAATTAGAAAAAAACAAAGTTCAGAAATCAGAAGAGAAACCCAAATGCAAGAGCAACGAGCGAGGCAACCGCAGTTGGCACGAAGAGGGTGGTGGCGTCCGAAGTGGGACTTGGAGCCGGTGCCTCCGCCGCTGACGCACCCGTTGCCGCCATCACCAACATGGCCACCACCACAGCAACGAAAAGCTTCATCTTCAAGGCCTCCATTATTCCTCAAGATTTTCCCCGACAGAGAATTTTCCCGGAAAGTGTTTTTGGGTCTGAGAAGAGGAAAGTGCTTAGCGGTAGTGGATGCAAACAAAGTTCGGCTGTGGCAGATTTTATACAGCTGCTGCAAATTGCAATGGAAGAGAGAGAAAGTTAGGGGCAGGCTGCCCCAACCTTTTTGCTTTCGAAGCTCTCGAGGCTGTGCCCTTCTGAGGTTTGCGGGCAGCCGTAACTGCCCGTTCATTGGCTGGATGGACAGGTGTTTTCATTGGGCTTCTTGGTGCCATACAGCTGTCGCCAACGGTTTGCAGGCCCACCCCTTTCTTTCTTTTTTTTTTTAATAAAAAAATATTTAATTTAATATTTCAATGCACTATGGTTAAAGGAAAATAATTGGAGTGCTTTCTCTCTTTTAATAATTGTGTTCGGTTACTTATTTTTTATTGTAGGTATTCATTTTAGTGGAACTGATTTACAGATAAATTTTGTTGTTGATAAAATTGATTTTGAAGTAAGGGACTTGGTGATTTATTAAAAACATTCTTTAAAAAATATCACAAACAAGTGATAATATAATTAAATTTTTAAAATTTTACTTACGATAATAATTTAAAAGTAACTGAATTTTATAATATCTAAATAAAATTTAAAATTTAAAATTAATTCGTTAACATTAATTTTTTTACAATAAATTCTTATACAATTTAACCTAAAGGGACCCTAAGTATACCTTCGTACGAGCATGTTATTGTTATCATGTGTTTCATTATTTATTCATAATTTGTGATATTATTTAATTAATTATTTTTGTATAGATTTTCAATGATTTTATTGAATAATTTTATATTTTTTTTATCTCATCTTCTTAATAATTTTTTAATTATTAAACGAATTAAGTATTAAATATTTTTATATTTTTAAAATATTAAAAGTTTTATTTTTTATTTAATACTTACTTTATTAATTATTAAAATAATTATTAGAAAAAAATTTAAAAAAATATAATAAAACTCCATTTTGTTTTGTATAGTTGATTCATTGTTTAGTTATTTCCAATGCATGCGTGAATAATTTAACAAAATCGTGGGGTGGGGACTGTTGAGTTGGTTCGAGGCTTTGGTTACCTGGATTCATCGATTCTTCCAATTGTCTCTATATAATTTGGATCGACATTGATAATTTTGATGTGAACGAACTAATCCCATTAACTTATCCTCTCGTGTTTGCCATGTGGTTCGTGATGATTAAGCATTTGTCAGAGTACATTTTTTGTCGGCAACACTTTCTTTTTTTTTAAGTTGTACAACAATATAAAGTAAGTTTGTCTCCGAAAAATCTTAATAATGTATTCATCTAGAATAATTAATTCACTTAAGTGAAGTACAATGTTCGGATTTAGAAAACAGAAGAAAAGAGAAAAACGTAACTTTGGTATCACGTGGCTGAAGGGCGGTGCTGTTGCATTTTGCACCACTAATTGGGAGTTACGCAAGAGCCTCACGTTCAAAACCCCATTTCCCCTTGTCTTCAAGGACTCTTTCAACAAAACATGACAATTGAGTTCACGAGCAACACTTCAGATCCAGGTATGAACGAATGTCTGTCCATCACAATCCTCTGCGTGAACCACATGAAACGCTGTTCGTTTTGAGGAGGTAAACTTTTCTCAAATATTTTCAGCTTTATGTCGCTCAGCTAATAAACGGAGAAATTTTTAGGCTAAATTCTAAAAAACTGTTATAATTATCGATTATTTGTAAAAGAAAAAATTTAATACTTTAAAACTCATTAACATCATTTTTTAAAACTTATCAAAATGTGCTTATTAGTACAAATTAAATTTATTGTGCATGTATTAAAAATTTTTTGTAGAAAGTCAATATACACAATTTAGTAATTTCAAGCAATCGAGTTAGTAAATTTTAAAGCACATGAAATTTTTTGCTAATGTTCTATAATTTGAATGGCTTTTTAGAATTTAATTAAATTTTTTAGGTATGTATGTACCTAATATTTTATTTAATATTTGATATATATAAAATTTTTTAAATTATATTATAAATACATAGCACTCTTTAAAAAAATTAATCACACATAATATATTTACTTAAGAATTTTTCTTAATAAATGTTATGTATGCATGTACTTAATAACCTCTCTCATGACTACAATTTTCTCAATTAGATATGTCAATCTGGGTTTGATCTCTCCAAAAAGAAAGAAGGGAAAAAAAGACATTAATAATGATGTTGAAGATGGCGTAAAATTTACACACGGTGTTCATGGTTTGAATGTTCGATGCTCAATTATGGTAATGGCGGTTCAGTAATCAGATCAAATTATTGATGCCGGCAAAGTGGTTGAATTATATAGTCTTCTGTCACTTCTTCCATCTTAGCGGTTTCTTAGTTCAGTTTGAGTGATGCAGAACTTTAAGCTCCTCAAAACTCGTTTCAAACTTTAATTGAGTCTCTTTTTTCAACGACTTTTTCTTTTTGAACAAAAAATAAAAAGAAAAGAAAAGTTCACAACGGTAAAGATTGCATTTGAGAAAATGAAAAGGAAGAGATTTTGAGTTGGTCACCTAATATGGCACCCCCTCAATTCTACTGAATTTATGGCTCTGTTCAAAGTTTTTGGCTTGAAATTTCTAGTGACCTGTTCAATTGGACCGTCATAGCTTAAAATAATTAAATAGCAAAGAGAACTTCAAATATTTTGCTACTATTTTCTGGGATCGTGGCAGGGGAGGAGAACTTCAAGTGGATGGTCCCCTAACTTGCTTCCACATTTAGCAATGCTCCAACTTTAGTCTTTGTCAACAGGTCTTGGAATTCAAATGTTAAATCATAAGTGAACTGTATGTCTACCACTCCCACGTCTCCAAAATATCAAGTTAGTTTCTTCTATTTGCAAATGTTGTTATCTATGAATCTTTTGTAAAATGTTTTAATATAATAATTTGCAGGTTTGACTAAGTTTTTTTAGTCCATATATTTTTATTTTTTGGGGTTAATTTTAGTTCATGCATTTTTAATTTCTTAATTTTAGTCTCTAAATTTGTCAATTATATTTAATATTGTCTTTATAGTGACATTTTATCTAAATTATTTTGTTAAATTATGATTTACGTTGTTGCCTTTTTTTTAATCCTATATAACATTCCTACATCAATAGTTAGAGAATTAGACATTTGCTAGGCAGTCCATCATGAGTGTTTGGTTAGACGGGTTGACCAAGTCATATTTAAAAAATAATAATAATAATAATAAAGCGCAAAATTGCAATTTATTTAAAAAATAAAAAATGAAGAAGAATGAAAAGAAACGCAAAGGAAAGACTGTCGAGGCAAAGAAAATGCAAGGATAAGGTAGGAATGTGATTAAGTGAAGGCGAGGGCGAGGTCAACTTAGCATTTAACAAGGACGAGGGGTAGCAGGGGATATGGCCGCAACGATGTGCGACAACAATTTTGCTAATGAGGTGACGTTTTCTCTCAATTCTCTCACTTTTTCTCTAACAAGGTACCCTAGTTAATGTCTTACTATATGTGTGAACGAAGGATAAGAGAAAGGAAGGATAGACTTAATTTAATCATTACCTTTTAAATTTGTAAGTTTAAAATAAATCTCTCTCTCTCTTCTCTTATTTTTTTTTATTCTCTTTTATTTTAAACATTAAGTTTGGGATTAAGGACTTTTGACTAAATTTTTTTTAGTCAGTTTAAAATTTAAGAAAAAGAAATATTATCTCGTATTAAGGTCAAACATATCACAAACCTTAGCTATAGCTCACAATAATACTTAATATTATTTTTTAATAAGAGGTCACAAACAAAAATAAAATATAAAACCTTTAAGTGAACGTACTTTGATCGTACCAAATTCTCATTGGTCATTTGTATACATTTTCATTTTATCGATCAACACACTTTGATCCTCGGCTCAAATGGGATGGATTATGTAACTTGTTTTTAAATAAGTTGAAATTAAAGTTATCAAAACGGGTCAAGTTTAATGGGTTAGTCTGAATAAACAGACAAATGAATTGATTTGAACTGACAAAATATGTATTTTATTTAATTTTAGTCAAATTCAATTTTAGAGTGGTACAAAGTATGCTGACCTGATGATAGATATAATTTTAATTATTTTTTAAAGTATTGTAAAAAATTTATAGATTTCATAAGACATTAAAAAAAAAGTAGGCCAGTATCAATCGCATTGGATTGAACTCAAATGATTAAATACCGGTTCGCACCGAACCAGCCTGGCTCATGCCATTGAATTGCATGAACGTGAAAATCAAATAGCTAATGCAAATTAAGAGATTCTATTATCATTCTACTTTAATTTTATTTTTATTTATGGAGTTTAGTTTTATCTTTAGTTGAGAGTTTTCTTCTTTCTGTTAAGTTTCATTCCTTAGTCGATATGCTAGAACTAGAAGTTGCTACTCTTACTAACTTAAAACTGCAACTAATGCGTTTTCAACATTAGAGGATGACAACTTACTCAAATTGCCAAAACGCAAAGCATTAGCTCCGTAAAATTTTGCTCACAACTTTCCCTCTTATTCCATAAATGGTTTAAAAATTATTTTGAAAAAAGAAATTGCTTTCGTATTATTTTTAATTTGAAATTTTAAATCTTATAAATTTTTTTTGAAGAAAATGTATTTTGTGAAAGGATTTAGAACGCCAAAAGACAAAATATATTGTTTGGATAAATAATACAAATACTTTGAAAATTTAAACCATTTTAGGTTGAAAATGCGATTATGATATGTTTGCCCGATTTGGATGGAGTAGGAATTGGACTAAGAAAAAGATAAAATGACACCACCACCCGCTGCCACCAAGAAGTTGAGCTTTAATATAATCAATAACCGAGCATTGAAAATTCTTCCTCACATTTAAGCAGTATCCAAACAATTTATTTCATAAAGTTTTATATTTCAATTTGCATTATGTGAATTTTTCATAATGTAAAAAATCTTTCAAATTTCTGACTTTATCCATCTAAACACATCCTAAAGATAAACAAGTAGTATAAAAATAGCTTTTCGTTTTGTTAAGTCACTAAGCATGGACTAATGATGAATGAGTTTGGTTGTTGAAAAAACTTAGTTATAATCTAAATAAATGAAAAATCTTCTTATTTTGTCAGATTTTTTTTTTTGTTAATCGTTTTGTCAGAATATAAAAAATGCTAAATCCGAACCATTTCTTTTGGGTTAAAAAGAAAAGGCCAATATTTTCCTCAGTTACTTTGATCAAGCAGCACATGGGCCATGGACCCTGGGCATTTTTAGGCCCAAAAAACACTCCGAAGATTTCTATATTCATTGCCATGTAGAAGATGGGCTTTTTCAAAGCCCAAGCCTATCTGAGAGGGGCAGGTCAGCCCTCACCTCATAACAAGCCTATATGCATTGCAAAAGCAATACAATACAAATTCACAGTACATTTGTTTTTGTCTAAATAGTTGGGAAAAGAGTGTGAAACGAAACAAGTGAAGAAGAAGGAAGAAGATGTGTGCTGTGCGAGAGTGACCGTGATGGTGCCAATCAAACCCTTCACTTCGCAATCCAACGGCTGTGATTTTCTCTAGTTATCTCATCACTAGATAGGAAGAAGGATAAATAGAGAGAGAAAGGGTAGAGTAGAGGAGAGAATAAGAGAAAGAGAAGAATGACCCTCAAAGCTCAAACACAGTTTGAGAGAACGCACGCTGAGAAAGAAAGAGAAAGCGCAGCAGAACACATATAACTTCTCTAAGGCAGAGAGGCAGAGTGTGTGTTTGTGAGGCAGAGCAGGAATCGAAGGAAAACATTGAGAAGACGAAGAAAGATTGGAAATTTAAGAACAGCGAAGAAGATCTGTAATTGCAGAGGAAAACCCATATCCCTTTGTTTTATCTCCTTCTCTGACGTGAAGTTGTATCATTGTAAGGCTTATTCTTCTTCGCATTTGCAACTCACTTGCTAATGGATTTCCACTCTCCATCTGGTCCTTGTTCTGACATCTGTTTTTGTTTTTGTGTTTTTCGTTTTGCAGGCTGTTTTCGCAGGGATTGTCTCGTGATTGTATGTTTCCGGCATAGATCTTGAGGTTATCTTTGTAAACTCTAGTATTGCATCTCTCTTTCTCATTTTCTCAACGTTCTTTTTCAGTAATTTAGAAAAGCCAAAATCGCTTTTTGGGCAAATCCGCCACACCCAGATGTTGAATTGTTTTTTTTTTCTTCTGGGGTTGTCAGATTATGCGAAGAAAACTCTACGAGCTGTGTTCGAAATTGTCTGTTTCTCTTTCTTACTTTGGGCCTAAATTTCAGAAATTTTCTGGGTTTTTGTGTTCAATGGGGAAATTCTCTCGAGGGACTGAAACATTCAAGCTTGTTATGCGTTTTTTTCTATGGCAGATATGGAGACCGAGGAGAGGAATCAGAGAGCGTGTAAAGTTTCGGAGCCAGAATTTTTCTTGCAGTGGGGCAACAGGAAGCGGCTGAGATGCGTGAGAGTTAAAGACCCTCGGATTTCAGCGCGACTCAACGGTGGAATCCGAAGGAAGCTCCCATCTACACTGTTAGATCGTTCTGGGGTCACCGTTTCCGAGAAAGAAAGCTCCCATCTTCAACCCAATCGCCTCACAAGGTGAGGATAACGGAGGGATCTTCCCATTCTCCCAGTTTGGTTGTTGGGAAACTCATGAGAGAGGAAGAGAAACAGCGAAAAGGGAGAAATCCCATTTCCCTTTCCCTCTGTTTGGTAGCTAAGAAATCTGAGATTTTTGGCTGAACTTGTTTCCCTTTCCTTTTTGTGAAATCTAAATTTTGCATACCCAGATGCGAAAAGCATGTACTTGCTCTGCTGGGTGGAACCTTCCTAGAAAAACAGAGCATTGGATCAGTGATTTCTGGGAAAATGTTTGAAATTTACGTTTTATTTTTTCCTTTCTTTTTGCGATTCTGACGGAAAATTTGGGTGTAGGAGTTCTGATGGGGCTATGCTCCGGTCATGCGCCGGCGAGAATAGGAAATCGGCGTCACCGGAGAAGGAAGACAGGTACTACGCGACCAGAGGGTCAGTGGGTGCAGACGAGAACGGAAAAGTTTCAGGGGATGGGAACAACGGGGAAGACAGGGCCTTTGTTTGGCCAAAACTGTACATCACCCTCTCAAGCAAAGAGAAAGAGGAAGATTTTCTGGCTATGAAGGGTTGCAAACTTCCTCAGAGACCCAAGAAGAGGGCCAAGATCATCCAAAGAAGCTTACTTGTGAGTTTTTCTTATTTATTTTTAACTGTGTTTTTGGAAATGAATTCCTTTGGTTTTTGGGAAAAATGAATGGAAAAAATTCAGAAATTGGGAAGCAAGCAAAGTGAGATTTTCTTCTTCTTTTGTTGTTGTGGGTGTTTTGGTGATTTGAGTTGGATCTGACCTGACCACCTTCTTTTGTGGATGTTTTTGTTTGTGTTGGTGGGTTTACAGTTGGTGAGCCCTGGAGCGTGGTTGACTGATATGTGCCAAGAGAGATATGAAGTTAGGGAGAAGAAAAGTAACAAGAAGGTACGCGGTTGGTGTGTACTGTTTTCTGCGATTGGATCTCCTGCTACATCTTCCTTTGAACAGAGTTTCTGTGCATGCTATAATTTTCCAATGGGTTTTCATTTTTGGGTCTTGTTCTGATTGCAGAGACCTAGAGGATTGAAGGCTATGGGGAGCATGGAAAGCGATTCTGAATGACAGATAACATGGCAGATCCATAGAGCACAAGAGGGAGAAGCTCTTCTCAGCTGAAGCGTGCTATTTTGGAGATGATATATAAATATATATTGAGTTGATGATTCGAGTTTTAAATTTTTGTTCAAGTCAAGAAGAGGGAAGGCATCTATGATCTACCCTATGGGGTTTTTGTAAAGTCCGATCCAATCAAATCAATGAAAGAAAATTATTTTCTCACCTCCTATGATTATTTCCTCTCCTTTTAATTTTTCTTGGATTTTTTTGGGGCCAATTGCAATTTATTGAATATATTCTCCCTTGTGTTGGGGCAGCAATTGGGGGTAAAATCTCAAAACAAAGAGGTTTTTTTTTTTTTTTTTTGTTGATATTTCGTCCTTTTCCTCCCTTCCCTTCTGGCGTTCTCTCGGTAATTATAAGTTTAGCTACCCTCTTGTTGGTACTTAATTTATTTATTTATTGTTTTACATTGATGGGTTAAGTTTAAACTTTGAAAGGAAATTTAATTAGGTGAATGGTTGATAAAGTTTAATTTTTTTAAAAAAATTATTTTTCAAAAATTTTTAATAAAATTTTGATAATAAATTGTATTGAGTATAATCTATCCGTGTATGAATATTTTGGGACGCTTCACCTCACATGGATGATTCACGTCAATATGTCATATCATATGGTTTTTGACCGTCAGAAGAACTATTGAAGACAATTAATAAATGATAGGATGACTAATAATGAGAAATATGTCAAGAAATTGAAAGCCTTGGGAATATAATCATTTAGCAGGGTGGCATGTGGTCAAATAAAGCATCTTCTTACTTACCAAACAAAAAAAAAAAATAAAGCATCTTCTTGTACTAGTCTGGTGTATATGGTATCGCTCAGATTGTGTAATTGTCTATCTAAACTTTGGTAGAAGAGATTTTCATTGAAAAACAAAGAAACAGTGAATGTGCTCTTCTTGAATAAATAAATAAATTCATGCATTTGGTCCTTGATATTAATTTTCCTTTTGGTTTTGGATTGGACCGTTTCTGAGAGAGAATATGGCTCTCACTGATTGCTGGCTATTTCCACATGTGCTATTCAGTATTCATATTAACTTTGTGGGCTAGTGAAGATTGAATTCCATTCCAATTTGTCAATGCAATCTGATTTGAGGTTTATTGCTGTTTGAGGAGCTCAATCTTGAAGACCAAAAAAAAAAAAAAAGAGCTCAATCTCATTCCCTGTTTCTCCTCTTTTTCAAGCAGTCATTGCTGAGAGAGTCCTCACTCTTCAAGCCTCAGCAGCTTGTTTTCTCGGGTGCCAATTAATTAAATTTGTATGCCACAAACCCATATCACTGAAAATTCCAATTATTCCTTCTAGTCTTTTGCACCATTCACAACATTTGCAAGTGTCTTTCTGCTAATGTGGTTGTGAAACGCGAGAGGTGATTAAAGTTTAAAGGTTTCAACTTTCATGTAATTACATAGGCTATGCAAGACTTTTATTTTCATTTTGTTTCTTTTCTTTGAACTTAAAAAAAAAAATAGAAAGAAAGAACAAAAGAAACAGTTGGGTTATATTCAAACATCCAAATAGGTATAGTTGTATAACTTGGACTGGAAATCGACCCGTCAGGCGGCCGGGTGAGTGGTCCTATCACCGATTAAACAGTTTGACTACGAGTTAAGCGATCGAACTAAAAAATTTAAATAAATAAAAAATAAATTAAAAAAATTTATTATATAAAAAAGTATTTTTATTTTTAATATAATACAATTTAATTATAATATTTAAAAAATATATAATTGAACATTATAATCTAATAGATAAATATATTTTTAACTCATAAATAATATAAATCAAATTATTTTATAAATAATTTTAAAAAATAACATAAATTTAATAATTATATTTAAATTTACTTATTTTTATTTTTTTATTAATATAAAATAAAAAAAATATTAAAAACGTTAAAAAAATTTATAATAAAATATATATTATGATCAAATCAACTGAGCACGTCGAGCGAGTTAGGACTGTCGGACCGAGTGGGTCATCTGAGTCGAGCAGGTCACCACAAGTCAATACAAAAAATAATTTAAAATTCCAACCGAATTGGTTTAATAACTTGTTTACGAATTTTTTGGTCGAACTAGCCGGTCCGATTCATATAACTATGCAAATAAGGAAGGATTCAGGCATTCCCAGCGCCAGAAATTGATCCTCCTTTTGAGCATTAAAAAAAGAAAAACAAAGGGCAGCCAATGACCAATGTTTCGTTTTTTTTTTTTTTTTGAAGTTGGCCTTTTGGTTTTCAGCTACACACACACCGTGGGATAAGAGATCTGCAGCACAATTTCGTTTTTGCTGGATACAAAAGTTGACTTCTTGACGCCAAAAACAGCTATGCAAAGATGTTACAACCATATTTCAATACCTAGAAGGTACCATTTTCCATCTGCTAACTTTTGAGAGCATTCCTTCCAATGTGGCTATGCATCAATCTCCACGCACAGAACTTTCATATTGATCGGCAAGCAACCATAAAAGTCTTCGTTAGAGCCTCAAAAAAGCAGATTAGGTAGCAGCATGCTTAGGTTTAAATTGTCTATACTGCCCCAGCATGTACCACCAAATTTGTTATTTCAAAATTTAATTCGTACCCGTTTGGTTTAGCCATGATAACAGTGAAAGGTTTCCTCTTCAGCCACGACAGGCTGCACAAGTGTTGGAGACTGTTAACCATAATAACACTACCCTCCCCAATACTGCTTCCTTGTTAAAACAACAGAAGCGGCTACGTCCAAAAAGAGAGGGCATGGTGAATGAGGCTAATCCTGAGGGCATTTAGTAAACTTTCTCTGTCCTCCTAATTAAGTATTGACTATTAAGTAAAAAAATATATCTTATCAGCATTCAATTAGAAGGATAAGATTAGTGACTGAAAAAAGGGATAGAAGATTTAAATTCAATCTTAGTTCCTCCCCGCGTCAGAGATTTTTCTTGCACCAAGGGCCCAAAAACCTGCCATGCCATGTATCTAAAACAGACAAAAGCTGTGTCTTTGCTGAATTTTCTCACATATCTCTTAAAGGGCAGGTCCTGTACAAGTATAGTTTCTAAATGTTTTCTTTGAATTTGTGATAAATCAACTGTGCAATTTCACAAATTGTGAGAATGTTTGTGAAATACTACAGACTTGTAGTACATATGATGGCCCAACATCTTGCCCTGCATTTATCAAAATTAATGGAGTTTCCCAAAGGATTGTTGATAACAGCATGAGAAGACCTGGAGAAGATTCTCACATTCGTATACGCACGAAGTGTTTGTGTCTTTGAGAGACTGTCACACCACTTTTATGTCAGAATTTTCAATTAAAAATTCCAGTAGCATATAAGAGAACATGTAAACAAAGTATGTCAGTTGCATTGTCGTTTTATCTCTGGAAAACAGAACTGCATTACTTGTATACATTTCAAGTTACCCAGTTTGTCCTTTCCTAAAGAAGGATGACTGATGCGAGCAGCAGCATTTCACACAGAAAGGAGTGAAAAAGTGAAAGAACTTCTCACACAATTTTATCATTTTTAAGTGTCACTTTCACTGCTTTTTTGACATTTTACAAGCAATATTACAATCCGAGACCGAATCAATTATTTTCACTATTAAATATTTAAAATGGGGCAACTCAAATTCAGGATAATCCAAGACATAAGTTTGCAAGTTGGTCTAGAAGTAGAAGACAACCAAAATTTAGCAAAGCTTCTTAAAGTACAGGGCATAAAATAGGATAGGCAATATATGGTATCTATTTTGCAAGGCATGATGAACTAATCTCTGAATGAAGAAAAATGAAATTCTTGGAGATCGAAGCACACTCAGCGACTGAATTAGTGTTGTACTAGTTGAATTTTGGATGAGCGCACCTGTTTATCTTTGATCTGTGGAGTAATCAATCAACTTGTGGAGTCAATTCATAAAGATCTGTGAAGCATCTCAACAATGAGAGTCTTAACTCTTAACATCCTTAAAAGAATATCAGGAAAAAGAAAAACTTGGTAAGGAAAAGAAAACCACAAAAATGCTGCACGAAATGTTATTCTGCATATTTAATAAATGATAATTCTTTTACCATGGCAAGAGGAATCTCATGACCAAGATGACACATAATTTGGATTTAGGATGATAAAAGAAGATCGTGACACATAATTAATTCCATCCCAAAAGGATAATAAAAGGAGGAAAAGGGATAAGTAAGAATGAGGTTGTTATCTGCTATTTAACCACATCAAATTTAATCAACTGAACTGTGAAACCCTACTAGCATTTCCATCATTGTTCTAAACAAAGCATCGATTTGCATTAGTAAACTGGAAAACAGGAGCACATTTGAACTACTGAACGTATATGTGACCTTTTCTGCTGGAGATGGAGTTTATCTCAAATATGATGTGTCAGTCTTACTTTCTATCTTCTGCACGTCAAGGGAAGGGTGCTCGAAGCTTGAAAGGGTTATTCTGATAACCAGCCTAAGAAAAATTTAAGACTTTCTGTAAAGAAGGTAGATATTTCTAACTAGAAAAACAATCACACACTCAACATAAATTGTCAAATGAGGAGACAAACTCTTGAAAGGACGAAATATATTATTAAGGCTTCAACTGTTCAATTTATAGAAGGTGAATTTTTAAAGTTTTTTAAAGAAAAAAATAAAGTAGCGGTTAAAGGAATAAGAAATAAAAGAAAAAGCTACTCAAAGAGAGAATCAACAGTGGTGTTAGCTTAACATTCAAACCAATGTTGTCCAAATCTAGTATGTATGCAAAGTCCACCCAAAGATGACCAATTTCAGTTTACATTAAGGCTGAATGTCATCCAAGCCCCCTCCCCCAGCAGAAAAGAAATAACAAGAACTTGGATCCATGTTTTGTCTCCAAAATTTGCTTACAACTAGAGTAACTAAAATCATAACATCATTTTATTTTAATTGGCCTTTTCGGCCCAATAATGCCTCATTATTGACAGCATTAGTATTTAGTATATGTTTGGTGTGATAGAAAAAAAAAGAATAAAATATAATAAAATATATAAAATTTTCAAAATTAAAATATAAAAATTCTCATTTTCATTTAATTTCATTCCATTCTTTTCTTTCTTATTAAACTAGACCTAACACGTCAACATAACAAAAATCATAATCAAAAAGTAATCCTGATACTTTTCTTCGGCAAGCTCATTTGGAACACCGCTGAATAAGGACTCTCATACGCTATCATTGGTTCTATACATTATAATACATTATTTTTTTTATATATAATTCACAAGTATTCAAAGGTTTTGTTCTAAAATTTCACCCTGTCTCGATTAACTAATCCAACGAGGGGCAAATAGGAGTAAGAGATTCAATGATAGTTTGGTTCTAATGGTTTTCCAATTTATAGTCAAAACTCATTATCTCTTCTATTAATTTATTCAAAGTGAAACAAATAGGCGTAAAGCATGCAATGAGAAACTCGTCCTCCCCTTCTTTACTTATTCAATGCAGGACAAGCATGTTTTTCTTTATCCCATGTCTATTTATAAAAAAAAAAGGATTTATTTTCATAATTTTGTGATAATATAATATTTTTAGCCTAATATTCATTGTATGTCACAAATTAATTTGATTATATTAAAAATATATTTTAATATTTATTTTTATGATTTTACTTATATACTTAGCATATGCATATTATTATTATTATTATAAAACTCCAAGTTAATGACTGGTCTAATTTAAACAGTAAATGTTAATTCTTTAAAGAAAGAAAAAGGAGTAATGCTACACCATAAAAAAATTTGACACAATTTTACCAAAATTCTCCAAGATTCATAAGCAGTTGTGTTATGGACCACTCATTCATTAGAGTTAATAAGTATGTTAATATGTCAAATATTTTGTCAACAAAATTCTGATTATTTAGCATTTTTTTTAAAATCTAGCATTTAAAAAAAAAAAAAAAAAAGCTTGCATACGTTAGTCATTCCTCACTTACGGTAAGTATAATTTTTTTCTCCCATAGAAACAATAGTTTTAAAAATCCATTCCTATACGTTGCTTGCGTTACTGCGTACATGACCAACTTGTTATTGTTGTTATGGGTGTATATGTATTGCATCTGCTAATTTTTCACAGAAATAGGACTTTCATCCCTAAAAGGTGTGCCTTAAATAACTGGATTGAGCAAAGAGATGGTATAAACGATCTAGAACTTAAAAACTAATAGGAGTAAGTTAGTAGTAAGGGTCTGATAATTTATGAGAAGTCATAAGTTCAAATCTTTACGTGGATCATACTAACAAAAAATAACTAGATTGAGCTGAATAAGTTGAAGGAAAAAAATAAGTTTCTTCATAATTAGTTATCTGCCCTATATAAATTTAGCCCTGAGCAACCAATTCACCTCATTGTATTATTCTGCATGAGTGCAGTATCATCCTGATGTTAGCAAGGATTCACACGCCATTGAATTGTTCAAGAGCATCCGTCGTGCATATGAGGTGAGCAATCGTCATTCACCTTTTTTTGCAATATAGAAATTAGTGTATTTTTAGGATTTGGATTTTCTACTGGATCCTATTAGAGAGATAACTTATTGGTTATGCAATAGGAGATGATACAAATTTGTATTTTATGAGGGACTAAATTTGTATTAATAAGTTTTACATTCTCTCATGGGGGTGCTGACTGTTTCTTTCCAGTTCTTCTGGTTCCGCAAGTTGATGGTGTACTAATAGGGGGAAAAATGAAGCTAAATGGTTTTTGAAAATGTATCTACAGGAAAAAGGTAAACAAACTAAAAAATTTCTCAAGATCTGTGTCAGTTTTCAAATTGAAAATCAAACAAATGCGAACAACTTTTTCCTCCAAAATATTTCTAGCAATTAGAAAACACTTTTTGAAGTTCCCTGATTTTCTTGTGCAATGTAAGACTTTCTATTTCCTATAGCTTTGTGGCACATGTACTTTTTGAAATACATTGATGGTATCTATTTCAATAATCCTCAAACAGGTACTATCTAATGAAGCAACTCAGGCCCTTCAATTTGGTCGCAGGCCTTACTGGGAAAAATTGGAGTTAAAACACTGAATTTTAAGATCAGGTAAGAATCTGTAAGTGAAACAGATGAGGAAGAAGAAGGAGGAGGAGAAGGAAATATAGATGACATGATGAGTTCCTTTATTGAAGTTCTTAGATCTGCATTCCTGTCACCATTATTGTCTCTACATTTAGCAGTCTGATGGCATTGCTTAGCAGGAACTCAGGAAGTTTAATACTTGCAAGTTGCAACAAAACTGGTGATGTAACAGTATGGATTTTGGGTGGTAGGGGTGGCATATTGCTAACACTCTGCTTGTCATCTGCGAGTTGAGTTTGTGGGGAAACCGAGTAGTAGTGTCTTTGCAATGGTGGTAGTAGCCATGTGGGTTGGCTCCTATATACCTTGCAAGGTTATGCACTAACACTTCTCTACATGTCCACCAAGCTACAATCTGACCATATATAAAGACCCTGGCACCCTGCTGCTGCTACTGTAATGTCTTCTGAATTCTTATCTCTGTTCTTTATAAAAGTGGTTGCATATATATTCCAGTTAATGTCTAGCAAGCTGTCGGTTGATACCTTTTTTTCTTTTCATTTAACAACTTGTTTTTTGTATTACCCTGTTTGTTGATACTTTGATAATTAAGTGCAAAAGTGTTAGACGAGTTCGAATAGGCAAATTTTAATCTTGTCTCCGAGAGATTATGTGAAGTTCTTGGCATTGAAGAGAAAAGAAAAAATCTTGAGAGATGGGACACTAGGCTTTGGAGAACAAACAATGACAAAATGTAGAATGAATAGAATTCTACACCGAAGTTCTTTCCCCCACCCTTCACCTATCACATACTCAACCCACAAACAAGGAGAAGAAATAAAAGTGAGAATACAACAATTCACACGTTTCTGCAATCAATGGGGAGGAAAATAAAGTAGTAAGATTCGGGGAGTCCTAAGAGCTCTTTACTTCGACATCATTGTTCATGGACCTCAAATTCCTCCACAGATACCTCCCGCTGGCCATGTCGACGAAAACCCAGAATCCGTTCTGAAGCATCTGAAACCCAAGCAACATTCCGGTCAGGAAAAAAAAAAGCAAAGAAAAAACAGAGAAAAAGAAAACCAAGAATCATGGCCAAATGCAGAAACACGATTCAAGGGCACCTTTTTCAAATTGAAATCTTCCTTCTTGGAGGAGGATTTCTCTTCCGCGGGTGCGCCGTTGGAAGCCAAGTCGATCTCCGGCGAGGAGCGCACCGTCCTCCAGGCAAAATAAGCCGCTAATACGGCGGAGAAGAACACCAAGATGAACCTGAGAGGGCACATGTCCGGCAAGGCACCGCCACCAACCCCAAGAAGCCAAAAAAAAACAAGGAATTCCAAGCCTTGATTTTGCAGCGAAGGAAGCGGAAAGAGAGAAAATTGTTGACGACCCAGAGAAGAAGTGCAGGAGAATCTTGGGGTTGGCTTGTTTTGAGAGAGAGAGAGAGAGAGAGGGGTTCTATAAGGATTGAGAATCAAGGGACGGGAAGAAGGAGAAAGCCTCAAACCAGGAAAGGCGCGTTGAGTTGTATCGTTTGTGAGAGAAAATTCTCAACCACTTTGCGACTTTGGAGTTATTATTAATTGAGAATTGAGAGGCTTACAATGTCAAAAGAAGATTGCTTCACCGACTGCTATATTTTGCATCAGCTTGACAGCTTTTTTGGTAGGCTTGGTCCTTTCCTTGGTGATGCTTATCAAAGATTTGGTTTATTTTATAGAGTAAATTAAGAATTATTAATTATTAATAAAAAATTAAAAATAAATTATAATAATATGTATATATTTTATTATATTTTTAATTGTTAATTTTTTATTAAATAATTAATATTTTTTATTTTACTTTTTAAAAGAATTTTTCATTTTAAAAAAAAAAGTAAATCTACAGTAATATTATAAAAAAAAAGAATACTATAATATTGTTTTATTGCCAGCTGCAGGCCCCATATAAAGTAAAGTAAAATAGAAATTTATTGCATCATGATGTGTGCCAGCCCCCACTGGTTCCGGAAGATATTCTAGAATCTAGATGACTAGTTCCATCCCACCTCCGAAGTTGACCAAGTTTACAGCCCTCCTCTCCCCCCTTGTTGATTGTTATTATAAAAGAACGAGTAAAATTTATTTTTAATTTTTAAAAAATACATAATTTATTATTTTAATTTTTAAAACATTAATTTTATTAATTTAATATTTAAAATTTTAAATTTAAATAATTTATTCTTTTAAAAATTAAATTAATAAAAATAAAATAATAAATTTTATGAATGATTTGAAATTTAAAAAATTAAATTAATATAATTAATTTTTAAAAAATAAAATTAACAAATAATATATTTTTTAAATATTAAAAATAAATTTTACTTTAAAAATATACTAATTTAGTGTCAAAACAAATAAGAAAACTCTTATATCTTTTAAAATAATTATTTTAATAATTTTTTAATTAATAAATAAAAATATTTAATATATTTTAAGATTTTAAAATGTTAATTATTTTAATTTTTTATTTTAATATTTTTATTAAGTATTATAAAATTTATTATAATGATTATTTTAAAAAATTAGTATTACTCAACAAATAATAGTGCTCTGGGTAGATTTTATCTTTTTTTAATCTTTTCACAATTAAATCCCATAAATTTTGTTTGAATTATGATTACCATTTTTTTAATTATAAATAATACGTTAAAATTTTACTATTTTATATTTTTAATTGTATTTTCTTTAGTTATTTGGATGATTTTAGATAAAAGGAAGAGATCGTAATATTTTAAAACATGTAAGATAAAATTAAAACAAATAAAAGTTTTAAAAAAAAATTTAAAAATTATGGCACAAAATTACGAACCTTGATTTTTTTTTTCAATGTTAATTACAAACCTCGATTTTAAAACTTGGTAATGAAATAATTACATTTAATAAAAGGATAGTGCAGTAACTTATATCAATAAAAGAAATCTTATATTGTGATAATTTATACTATACATAACCCTGTCTGATATATTGTATAATCGATCGATAATATAATATAATTAATATTATTTATATTTATATAGTATTTAAATAATACATTAGATAACATAATATTTGATCAAAATAATTTTACTTAACATTAAATATATAACAAATAGAGATCAAATTATTTTATCTTATATAATCTTGTACAATTAAAGTTAAATAAAATTATCTTAATCGAATAAATTTATATTCAATATTTTACTTAAATATTAATAATATTAATTATATTATATTATACATATTTTATACAATGTGTCAAACGCGGCAATTCTCCCTATTTGTACTTTATTTTTAATTTTTTAAAAATACCTATAATAACTTCCTAATACTCAAGTTGTAATTTGCAAATACTTGTCCATTAAAACTATTTTAGCTCTCTTTATAACTAACAAAACTCATATTAACTTTTTTTTCTTATAAAAAATATAATTATTTTTAAAATTCAAATACATATCACTCCTATATAAAATTATTTTATTTAAATAATTAATTTATTATAAATATAAAATAATTATACAATTTTTTTTAAAAAAAATAAAAATTGAGAGACATTGCAATACCTTTCGAAACACTAATATATATTAAGAGGATTTTATATCATATAAATAAGTGTTAATATAAATTATGTAAAAAAAACATACATATACTCTAAACTTTGAATTATTTATAAATAATTTCTTAAACTTTCAAATTCTTTTAATTAATACTTAAATTATAATAATTACATAAAAAGACTAATCAACTACCTAATTATTTTAATTTTTAATAAAATTATCAATTGATATAAACTACAATAAAAAAAATGACTTTATTCTAGAAAACTTTTTTCCTAACTTTTAATATTTTTCTTGAAATAAACTAATGATACATTTTAGTTTTTAACTCCTATTTGTACAAAACTACTAACTAACTAAAATACACTAACTAGTATAATTCCTATCAGATCCCTCGTGAGCCCGAGCAAGAATATTCTGTGCTTCAAAACGTCGTTTTTTAATTTCAATGGAAACCACCTTTTTTTTGGGGCGGTTTCTAAACTAAGATTTTTTTTTTTTAAAAAAAGTACTAATTGCCTTCAAAGAAAGTGGCTCCTTAATTGTGATTGAAAAAATGCAGTATTTAAGTGAAAAATTGTCCCTTTTTTTTGTCGACTGTGAAAAATAGTCCTTAATCATAGCAATTTTTTATTGCATAAAAAAAACAACGTACGCATTCTTGCAATTAATTTAAAATGAAAGCATAAAAAACCAAAAAAAGCCCAACCTTAGATCCAGATCCATGTCCACATCATTCTGGGTGGGAAGAGTAAAGGGATGACAAAGAAAGCGCCAATTTGCATGTAGGATCATAGATTTGTTAGAGTCCAGATCAATATTTGTTTTGGGCCATGCATTGTCCATTTTTCCAGGTTTTCATAATGTGCCAGTGCCATTTGGGCTTTTGAGGTTTTTGGATACACACTCTCAAATCTCAATTGTGCTTTCAATTTTGTTGCAATAAAAGACTACATGCTGACCCAAAAAAAAAGGACTATGTATAATGTAAGGACATAAATTTGGGAGCCATTACTGGCAGGAAAAGACTACAATAAAATGTCAATAAAAAAAAGTAGAAAAAAGTCAATAAAAAAAAGACTACAATAAAATTTAATTATGGTTTATTAAAAAAATTAATTATGGTCAGTTTTGAATTTAATTCGTAATAGATATTCTTTTTAATTAATAATTTAATTTTAATTTATTATCAATGTAAAGTTATTTATTTTTTTTTATATTATCATCCAATCACATATTATTAAGTATTTGACTTGTATTTATTATTTTAGTAAAACTTTTTAAATAATTTGACAATCAATAATAGAATGATAATATAAAATTTTTTATAATGATAATAAATGGAAATTCAACTCTTTAATTAAATATATGATTTTCATTCCATATCAATTTTTATTAATTCACAAAGTCACTAATATTATCATTATCGTTAGCATATCAAATATCACTTTTATTAATTCACAAATTCACAATTGTGGTTTGTAGATCACAACTTAGCAGTGACTATCAATCAAAATAGTGTCTAACATATCAAGATCTGGAAGGTCATCACTCTAGGACAAATTCAACATGATTTTAATCTCCATTGTTGAAGTAATAATATGATTATTTTTCCCGAGAAAAATTAATTATGTGTTTAATTTTTTTTGTCAAAGTCATTTTTTAGATAAAGTTTTTTAAATATAAGCCACTTCACTTGCAAATTAATCTCTAAGCAAAATTAAGTTTACAAATTGCAAAGGCAAATGTGTAGATAGGGGAAGCAGCAGATTCTGATATGGAATTCCATAAAGATTCCTCAGCAATCTAGTGGATTTTCTTATTCACATCTCTTTTTTCTCATTCATATCATCATCTGCACATTCGAACAGTAATTTAATTTCTTTTTGGCAAGATTCTTTGCTTTTTTTGATTGACAGATTGTTTGCTTTTCGAGAATTTAAAACTTTTTTCCCCATTAAATTCCACTATCTATTTGGAGTTTTGCTTGCATTATATGGAAACAAAGAGATTTCAAAAAGAAAAAGAAAGAGACTTTCTCTTGGAGAAGCAAAGTTGTACTTTAATTATTGCATCAACTTGTTTAAGGCCAGAGCCTTTTGAGATTAGTTGAGTGGAGTGAAGAATGGAACAGGCAATGGAGTCCACAGAGTGACGGGAAGTAATAATACGTCAAGTCTATTTTAATTCTTTCTTAATGAAAGGCAACACTTTGGTCCTCTTCTTTCTCGTCTACTCCTCAATTTGACAAGGCCAAAGCAATTAGACTGCAAGAAAATATGTTCTAAGTAAAAATTTCAGAACTTGAAAGTTGAAACTAAAATCTGCTAAACTCAAAATGGTTAGCTTTTTTCATTGGCCTAAAAAGGCAATTTGGATGGTGATTTGCAATCTTAAGCTTAAGTTTCGTGTTTCAGAACAAGACATCAATCACTCTACTGATTTGTATTAGTGGAATCTTTGGCTATTTCTCTTCATGTGCTGCAGTGAAGTGTGCTACAAGGCACAATGCACTTCAACAAGAAAGATTCTAAAGATAGGACAAGGATAGGTCATAGAGGGTGGTACTCTAGGTTTCTTTCCTCTTTTTTTTTCGTCTTTTTATTTTTCTTAATTATTAATTACATAGTGGAATCATGCAATTCTATCTACACCTTCCTATGAATAGTGATAGAGACGCAAATTAAACCAATTCCTTGAACATGAAAATCACTTTCACTTCAATAGACAATAAGTAAGGGATCATTGTTGGAACTTGGAACACTTTCACCAATATCAAATTTGAGAGAACAAAAGCAATACCGATAAGTTGGAACCTTTATTTTCTCAAACGAAGATCAAATGGGAATGGTACTAGCCCCCTATTATGTTGGTGTCCCACGTATCCCGTGATCACAAAGCATGCATGCAGCTACCAATTACACCACTTCCAAATCCTTGGGACAACGTTGGTGCACGCAGAGGTCAGCAAAATTTTGTTGAGTAGGGACAAGGATATGGGTGGAGTTGAACGTGGGAAGACACAGTCATTAGACATGACAAGTTCCAAAGTTGCTTTCTTGTGTCATTCTAGGGAAGGTTGTTTCATGCTTTGGTGTGTGTTTTCAACATTAGTGCAACTCTGTGCAGATATCAGAAACATTAATAGGCCCTAGACGTATATGAAAAGTTCAGGTGGATTTGAGCCAAGTAATTAATGACTCCAAATCGAATATCTGAGCAGCTTATGCACAGAAAAAAAAAATGGCTGATGCAGATATAAATTGGGCCATATATATCCCATACTTAAAAAGAATGAACCTGGTGTTTTATGCAGTTATTTTAGCATAATTTCCACTTTTCTGTTGTTGGATTACAGTGGTGAAATTGCAGTATAAAGATGGGGTGGATGAAGGTTGTGCATTGTGAGGCAAGTGCCTTTAATTAATAAGCAGCTTTTTTGAATTGACTATCTTGTAGAATGAATTAACTTGTTTTCATCACGTGTCCTAGTCATCAAAATTTTTGTTCAAATTGAGTTTGCTCATCATCTGTATTTCTTGTTAGCTCAAAGTCAATATTAATTGGCTTATTTTTAAAAGAAGTTCTAGAAATTTCACCATGACACCATGGTACCTGAAAGGACCGAGCGTAGCACACTTTTTTTTGCACATGTTAGGCATCGGATTAATAAAATAAAATGATAAATAAGTTTGAGAATTTATAATTGTAAATTTAATTTTAATGATTTTAGATTGTCATAATTTTTTGCGCATTGTATTGTAAACAGAACACATTAATATAAATAAATATTTGAATCATTCTATACATGTTGCCATATTGATTAAAATTAAATTTGTCTTTAGTAATTTTTTTAAAGACATAACAGCACATAATTGAGTGATAATATAAAAAATTTACAATAATAATATATCAAAATTAAATTTTAAAAAAATAATAGAAGGATGAAATACAAGGATAGTATGAATTTTTTTTAGTTCCTAGAAAATATCTCTGTACCATTTTAGTGTTGAGGTTATCCTTTTCTAAAAATATTGTTTAACAAGATCAAATTTTTTACATTATAAATAAAATTCATCTAACGGAAACTCTATTTTAGGCACTATGGATAAAAGGGCAGGATGAATTTACCGCATAGTGCATAACACGTATGTTAAACATTCTTTTAAAAGTTTCTCTCCTTCATTGTTTTCATTTGACCGTGAGCCCTCTATTTTGCTTTCTTTTCTTCTTTTGACTGTAAGAGGCAAATTACGTAAAGGCATGGAAGTTTGAAGAGTGGGTGACGAGGATTAGGCTGACAGAAAGTTCAACAAAGACCAATATATGAACCCTTTTGTGGTGTTCCAATACTAATACTGGGGTTAATCGTTGTTGTACTTTTCATCCTCCATATTCTCTGGTGTCATCTATTTTCGATTGATGCTGGGCTTGACATAAACTAATTCGGCTCACGCATCATTTGATACTCAAGTGGATTCATGAGTTGGGTTCATGAATCCAAATGAATTAAAACTTCATTTGGTTTATAAGCTGAATTATGATAATGTTATAGCACTATGCAGCTCCTTGCAAATGATTAATCTAGTTGGAGAAGGTAGATATTTGAATAACAATTATAAAACTAAATTTTGATGATAATATTTTCATGTATTAAAAAATATTGTAACATTTTTTTTTGTTTTGATTAATAGGTCCAGCTACACTTTTTCTTTTGATTTACAAAATTAAACAGGCTTTTTTTTATTTAATATAGTTTTTCATAATATCTATTTGTCATTAAAAAATTTTAAAAACACATGAAAACAAGAAGTGCTTTTTATGGAAAAATTTCTCAAAATGACATTCGAGTTGCAATTGTAAAAAGTGATTGTTGGATACTCAAGAGACCCACTAAGATGATGTGGCAACATAGCCATTAATTAAACCCTCAAATTTTGGATTATGAATGACATGACCTCAAAAAATCCGGATTTACAAGGGTCAATCCTTGTTAATATGAAATCACGATTGATTAGCTCAATCAATTATTAGGATTACACCCAGATTTAGCTCCTTACTAAGGATATATAAGAAGGTTTTCTCTAGGTATGAAAAATCATTCTAAACACTCATAACTTGCTATTATTTTCTGTAATTTGAACGTTGAAATGTTCTTTGCAACTACTACCGCTTCTGAGGTTGAAGCACTTGGAGCAACAAATTCAACCATCGGTCAAGGTACCAAGTATTCCTCCTTCCGTGAATCTAGTCCAAAACAGTGATAAATCTTGTGTTTACTATAATGAGTTTTGAGATGATCATAAAATTATTTAATTAAAATCAAATTGATAATAAAATTTAGTGAAAATGAAACCAGAAGATTCATTGGAGCGAGAAAGCCCAAAGCGAACTTGACAAATTCAAGCCAAAAAAAAGTTGATGGGAGAATCAGATATTCAGATCTAAAAAGGAAAATTTTTGATGGGACAAATACTACTGTGGTTCAATTTGTGGTTATCTCATCATAGATATTCGATTTCTTATAGTTATTATTTTTCATAAAAGAATCCAATGAAGAACTAAAGTAAAACAAATTTAGTAACTCTAAACCAAACTAAAATGTAGTTCCATCTCAAATTGTAGCCGAGCTAGGATTTTTTTAACTTGGCTCATTTCCAACGCCAGATGATGATGCTACTTGGAAAGGGCCAAGTTACAGAACACCAACATCAATGGGTAACTCTGCCGTCGGTAGACAGAGACAGGGAGAAATCGAAGTAACCAACCCATTTCTAGGAGTGCCATATTTAAAGAGACTAAAGACCCTTTTGGAGAAAGAGTGCAAAAAAAGATGAGGGTTGTGTGTGCTAATTGCAAATCGCGTTGGATTCACGTACCTCATTGAAGCATTTGTATTTGTAGTCATAGTCACTTTGCATTGCAACCCATGTTTGCTTGCTCATGCTCTCTTCCTCTTTGAGAGTGGGTGGTGTAAAGCGTTTGTGAGAGAAGACAGTGTGTATAAGGGACAGGGTGCTAATGGAGGGTGAGTTCAGATATGATGTCTAGTTAGTGCTATGGTGGGTGTTGGGATAAGACCTCAAAGCACCCACCTTTCATTCACTCCCACACGCATCATATTCTGTTGCAGAATTGTAATTTTGACGAGAGCAGACACACATGTTGCAGGAGAATTGTCGATTTGATTGACTTGTTTTGTGTTGGTTCTGGTTTGCAACAAGGATTTTGCTTTTGAATTGAATTCTGATTCCTCTTGGAATTCAATTCTGATTCTCCCAAAGTTTTGTTACTACTAGTACTATATATATATAACCATTCCCAGATTCGTTTGGTGTTCAACCTTGGCTTAGGACTCGCCCTTGCTCCAACCCAGCTTCACACTGCTCATTTTCTTTTTCTCTGTTTCTGAAGGTTCGGTTCAGCATTTCCCTCTCCATTTCCCGGGTATGTTTCCCAACTCTTCTGTATGGGTTATCGCTAGTGCAGTAGTGCTAAACAAATTTGGTTGCTTTGATTTCTTTGCTCTAGTTTTTTCTTTGGTTGGAAACAAGTAATTCAATGCTAGTTAATGTCTTCAACTAGAGGAGAAGTTGCAATTTACTTTTGCCTTTGGGATTATGTTTATGACTAACACAGACTCATCAGTGTCTCTGGGTCATGGTGCTTTTGTCACAGCTTTTGTCTTCTGTGACAAGTACCAAGCACCTAGTGCCAACTAAGACTGCCACTTTACCAGTCTCTATTATTCAATTGGCATGATCGTGGGCATGATATTTATTTTTGGGTAAAGCATGATGATTTTGGTTGGTACACAGTGCTGCTGCTGACCAAAGTTGAAGCAAAAGCACAATGTTCTATTTTATTTCCAAGAATTGGACTACTTTTATCTGATTTTATAAACGACTCTGTTGTTTTCAACGGGTTAGAGTGGCACATGAATTTTCATCAATTATCACCTCAGTCCACTTGCATGTGATGATCACACCATTACTTGTTTCTTTTTTTGTGTAAAATTCATTGTAAAATGCAAACACTTGCACTTTAATAAATAGAGTCTCTAGGCTATAGCCGAGTTCAAATAACTAATAATTTGAGTACAAAATAAAGTGCGGAAATGTGCCTTATATACACTTTTAAGTACAAAAAGCTTTAGCTATTTCAACTACTTCAGCTTGAGTTGATTATTGGCATTATATTTTAGGTTGTATAAAATTTAGTCCCTTTACTTTTGATTGGGTTCATATTTCATATACGCAAGAATAGGAAACTGACGTGTAGTTGAACTGGATTGGATACTGCATGGAAAAAAAAATGTTATTTGTATGTTATTTTTATTATATTATTTTTATATCACTTTTTCTTTTAATAATAAAATAAGAAGAACACGTTTCAACATACTTTTTATATCTTTTTATCTAAACAAAGTGATGTAAGGATGAATATTAAATATTGATATGCAACCAACATTTTTAGTAAGGAATAGGAATGCATGCCATGAAATAAAAACTTGGCGATGGGCTTAAGCTGAGTTCGTCAAGAGTAAGGGTATGCATGGATGGAAGTATTCGAAGGGAAAAGAAAAAAATAGTTAATTTTTTAATTTTAAATTAAGAACATTATAAAATATTTATAAAAATAAAAAATAAAAGATAAAAAGATTACTTGATAATATTTTATTTTATATTTTTATTTTAAAAAAATTTTAAATAAAGAAAATTTTTGATCGGAATGAAAAATTTATCATTCTTTTCATTTTCTTTTAAATTCCTCCATCTAAATATACTATAAAAATATTTATAGGTACAGTAAACTTTAATTTAGTCATCTAAATATTGGGTTAACATTACTTTAATTTTTAAATAATATTGATATCATTTTAGTCATTAAATTATGAAAAGTAACATTATTTTGATTATCTAAAAAAATTAATATCAATTTAGTCTTTTAATTATTAAAAAATATTATTAATTTACTTCCTTAATTATATAAAACTGATATCAATTTAATTTTTTAATTATAAAAATTATAATAATTTAATCCATGATGATTTTAAATTTCTTTTTTTAAAAAATATTAAAGGCACACTTTTTATATAGACTCGATACATTTAAATACTGATACAACGTTTAAAGCCAATTAATTAAATATGAAACACGCCTAATGACTTTGAATACATAATTGATGACGAAACCACGGCGTTTTCGTTGGAAGCTACTTTTTCCATTATTTTATTGCATTTTTAAATAGTTAGTCCTACGGAAAATGGGGGCTGAGTCATTGCGAATTCGGGCTGCCACATATGGCATTCCAAATTTTAATATACGTAACTATATGCCTACCCTCTGGCTCGATTATGAATACATGCATGTATCTTTGACCAATCTAGTTGAATTCCCTTCATAACCTTATCCCATGACATTGTTAAGGCTGTGTTTGTTCACTTGGTGCCTGATCCTGAGCTATAGAATTTGACTAGGTAGAGCAGCGTGAAGGCTAACCTGGCTTAACATGTTCTCTCTCATATTACCTCGTGTTTCTCAATGCTCAGGCTTGTTTTTTTAGTTTGTTTTTAAGATGATTGTTCAGAAAAAAAAAAAAAAAGCATAACAACTTGCCAACTGGTGTGTGTGTGTGTGTGTGTGTGTGTGTGTGTGTATAAAGCAGAACCTCCTTCATTTGGGTAAATAAATGAAAGGATAGGGCATCGTGGAAGGCAAGTGCTGGGGAAATAGTTTTACAACCTTCAGTATTGCCACATTTTGTAATTGCCAGATGAACTTGTGATAAAATATTATGTGGCAAGAAGTCATGCTCCACAGCACAGGCCACGAGATATGTGTTGGTCTAAATGCATAATTTATGTTCCTTACATGCAATGAATGCAAGTTTAAGCCGCAAATGCAGGAAGCATAATTAAATGCCAGAGTAATCAATCACCATAAAAAACTTTGTCTTTGTCTCTTTGTTCAAGCATCTTGTTTACTTCCTCACCTTGATGATGCCTCCTCAGATCATTTTGGAGCCATTGAAATATTAATTAGAGATTCCATAGCAATTGGCCTTTCTGTATGTTGTAGAAAGGTGATTTCCTGTTAGTCTTTTTGGTACCTGTAGCAACACTTTGCCCAAAAGTATCCCCTAATGTGTCAATAAAAGGGTCACTGTCTACACAATTCATTCATAAGTTGTTTAAGAAAACTGTAATGTCGGTTTCCCACAATACATCAACTTTGAATGCACAGAAAATGAGAATAATCAAACTGTAATTTCGTCCCAAGGAACACGGTAGGTTTCTGTAACAAATTTTCTTCATGATGATGTAAAAGAAGCTAGAAGAGTCAAGAGAAAACAGGTAACTCACTGGTGAACAAGATATTAAGAACAAATTACTAATCTTTTTCTCCTATAGAATGCTTTTGTTGAATACTGCACTTAAGAGGCAACGGGGTGATTTAGGCCTTTGAGGAAGTTCCACCAAAAACATGCCTTGCTCATTCAACCAAATTCAGCAATGCAATACTGTTTCAAAGTTAACTGCTGACTTTGATCCACATGGTATTGCACATTGCTGGTACTTATCCATGTTGTTTGTCCTATAGTCACATCTACCAACCTTTTGCTAGTATATTGTTGTTGACATTGACTCGACCTGGCTCTTGTGTGTATCTCTTGCTTTCCTCCTATAAAGAGAAGTTTAGATGGATCTGTTTTTTCTTCCATGTGACGCTATCTATATATACCCCCACAAGAATAGTAATATTGCAAGATCTGTTTTCCGCGTCTTGTACATCTCTAGCTAAAAACATTGAATTTTGTGTCAGTCCTTCTGGTTGCCAAGGTGAACAATGAATGCACTAGCAGCCACCAACAGGAACTTCAAGTTGGCCTCTCGGCTTCTGGGATTGGATTCCAAGCTTGAGAAAAGTTTACTGATTCCATTCAGGGAAATCAAGGCAAGTAAATCTGTAAATCTAAATTGTGCTTCCTATGTCTTTGCCCTGGCAAATTACTCTTCCTTTCCCTGTTTTGCTTCACATAGTTCATCTACTCCAGTTCTAAATATTGTTCAATGAAAATGCAGGTCGAGTGTACCATACCTAAAGACGATGGCACGTTGGCTTCTTATGTTGGGTTCAGGGTTCAGCACGATAATGCCAGAGGCCCTATGAAAGGAGGAATCAGATACCATCCTGAGGTTATTTATTTTCTTTTGATTAAACAACAAATCTAGCTGACAAAAATGACTTGCTAATAGATTTTTGCTCCCCTTAAATCGGTATAACTTGGACAGAAATATAACGAATATAGGGATAATTCCACCGAATAACCACATATTTAACAGAAACAATCACTTGATACATCAAATTACAAATATTCTGGGAACTTGTCTCTAACTGAAATTGGGCCAGGAACTGTTAGTATGACTTTAGTAATTTTCTTCCTAAAGATTCTGTTTAATTCTTTCCTATTTTCTATATGGGTATTACTCTGTGAGATCTAGGTTCTCAGTTCTCACTCATGATTTAATGGATTAAGTAGGTTGACCCAGATGAAGTGAATGCCTTAGCACAACTAATGACTTGGAAGACAGCTGTGGCAAATATACCATACGGTGGTGCCAAAGGAGGGATAGGGTGTGACCCCGCAGAATTAAGTGTCTCTGAGTTAGAAAGACTTACCAGAGTTTTTACCCAGAAAATTCATGATCTGATTGGAATTCACACAGATGTGCCCGCACCTGATATGGGAACGGGACCACAGGTCAGTACAAAGATTTAGCTCAGTGAATTTGCTGCTTGTTGAAGATTATGCATACGGTCAATATATGATGATATTAGTTATTTCTTATTTGGCTTAAATATGCAGTAAACTGATTTTGGGACTTAATAGTATCTTACTGCGTGGTTATGAATGCAGACTATGGCATGGATACTAGATGAGTATTCCAAATTTCATGGCCACTCTCCTGCAGTAGTGACTGGAAAACCCATAGTAAGTAAATTGTTTGAGTTTGTCATTTTTAATGGGCGTTGCACTGACACCAGTCCATGCTTAATAAAGCATTTCCCTTCTCTAATTTTCTATTTTGTTCAAACTAGGATCTTGGTGGATCTTTAGGCAGAGATGCAGCTACAGGACGAGGAGTCCTCTTTGCAACTGAGGCTTTGCTTAATGAGCATGGGAAGAGTGTATCTGGACAACGGTTTGTCATACAGGTGCTTCTTGTGACACTTCTTGTGCCTTCTATATTTACTCCAATTGATCTCTATGCTAGTGAAATCAGCACGCAAATACTGTAAAACCCATAATGTCTGGACTGTGGCCCCCAACAGACACAGTAGTTTGAAGATAATGTTCACAGTAATAATTTATGAAGATATAATGGTATTAATAAAAAGGAATGAACCTTTGGGTTCCTGTACTAGAGCCTATAGGAAAACGAATGAAGCATTAGCTTTGTAGATGGTAAACGGTAAAAATGCTCCAGAAAGAAAACGTTCTTGAATTTATTATTTTGATGAATTCAAGGTAAAATCATGCTAATGCTATTATATTGCGTATCTCTTCAGGGTTTTGGAAATGTGGGGTCTTGGGCTGCCCAATTAATCAGTGAAAAAGGTGGAAAAATTGTTGCTGTGAGTGACATAACCGGAGCCATAAAGAACAGCAAAGGTCTTGACATCCCAAGCCTACTCAAGCATTCCAAAGAGCACCGGGGAGTAAAGGGATTCCATGGTGGTGATCCAATTGATCCCAAGTCAATATTGGTTGAAGACTGTGATGTTCTTGTCCCAGCAGCTCTTGGGGGTGTCATCAATAGGTGCTTTTACTTACTTAACTGCAGAAGTATTTTGTTCGTAACTCAGGCAAACAAGAGGCTGAACCTCAAAAGATTCTTGCTTCAATAAACTACAGATATTACTGTATTATAATCTTACCTTACCTTGGAAATCAAACATCAAACTGCAGCATTCATACTTCTTTGTTAGTTTAGGACCTTTCTGACAGAAAAGTGCTAGTCAATTGCTTATTGCATGAATTTATTGCCTCCACTCCCCAAGCCTCCTAAAGCACTGTTCAAAAGGTGAATTATGATCAAACGTAGTTCTAAACATTTTTTTTTTTTAAACTTTTGCTATGGTTGAAGGGAAAATGCAAATGAGATCACAGCCAATTTTATTGTTGAAGCAGCCAATCACCCAACAGACCCAGAGGCTGATGAGGTGAGTTCATATTTTCTCCTTCCTTACCATTTTCAAAGAAAAAGAAAAAGATTGAAGAAAAGAAAAAAAGGAAGAAGAAAAGCACTGTTGTTAACTACCATTCTGATTTGCAGATTCTAAAAAAGAAAGGCGTTGTGATCCTCCCAGATATATATGCAAATTCAGGAGGAGTTACAGTTAGCTACTTTGAGTGGGTGCAGGTAACTAATTTGATACATATGTGGAAGGTTTATAATTCAGTTAATCTACTCCGTGTAGTCATTATATCGTTAAACGGGGATTTTGTAATACGCATGCAGAACATCCAAGGGTTCATGTGGGATGAAGACAAAGTGAACAATGAGCTAAACAAGTACATGACCAAAGGTTTCAAAGATGTGAAGGAGATGTGCAAAACCCATGATTGTGATCTTCGTATGGGAGCCTTCACCCTGGCAGTTAACCGTGTGGCAAGGGCTACTGTCCTTAGGGGTTGGGAAGCTTGAGATCATATATTGCTGCTGCTTTGAATAAGAGCTCCAGTCTCAGATTCAGCAACTCGTAACAATTCTTGCTAATGTTAATACTCTGCACTGCTTCTCAGAGAGTAGTTACACGTCCAGAAAATTCTTTTGCTTTCATGTATCGAGTGAATTATTATTTTTACCCAAGTTTTCTTGGATCCATTTATCTCTTGTTATCAAAGCAGAAGGCTCTATCTACTACATTTGATTGGATTACTAGTTGTATACACTAGTAGTATATATACTGTTCAAAGTGACGCCTTTAAAATCGCATTTAACTTAAGGGGTTGGCTTAAAGGTTAAGTGAATGTACTTTCCGTCTTGATTAGTTAGGTTCAAATTGAGTGCACCCTTAAGATAATTCGAACAAGGATTTAATCTTGGTTGACGCAAAAACTTGCCTGAAAATAATCTTACTATGCAACTAAAAAATAAGTAATATAATTCAATTTTAATACTTAAAGGCATTATGTTAATTGAATTTTAAGTAAATGTTCATTTTGGTCTTGAAAAATACAAATGGCATTACATTAATCCTCCATTTATAAACAACATCATAATAATCGCTGAATGACAATTTCAATGTTTCATCCATCAGAATAAAACATCACGGTCTAACGTGGTCCTTCATTTTAAACCATTTTGATGAATAAAATCTTTATTCAGGGAGTATTTTGATGTTGCCCATAAATGAAGAACTAATATAATATCACTTATATATTTGAGTATTAAAATGGATATTTACTTTTGAATTTTTAATTTATAAAAATTAAACTTTGACAGTTTTTATTAATAATTTTTTCCAACATACTGTGCATGTTATATTTTTCTTTTGTAAATTTTATCCAATATAACGAAAGATGAGCTGGCAGATAATTGAAGATCTTGCAAAGGACTTGCTGGTTTAGCATTGTGCGTTCACCGATTCGCATTACCGACAAAGTTTAAGATTGTACATGCATTTGCAATATGTTCAGCTTTTTAACAATTTGCCGCTTATTTGTAAAATTTACAACTGGTCACGCACCATTATCTGGGATTAGACACGTTTGATTTTAGTAATTCTTTCACACAAAAAATAGCTTTTCAATTAAAAGTTTTTTTCAGCAATATTTTAGTTATAAATTATTGTAAACATGTGACAAAAAAAAATTTCGAGTCAAACGTAATTCAAACACGTATACTACGACATAGTCAAATTGGTTGTTGAAAGGCTAAAAAGCATCAGCATTGCTGCGAACACAACACATGCACAAACACGACAACATTATAAAATTATAAAATTGTTCACATGTATTTCGTAGTGTTGGACACGGGTCTTCCTTGAAGTGTTTGTGTTGCGCTTCGCATCTGAAGGCCGAAGAATTGACCAAACTAAAGGGAAATTTCCTTTATGTCATGGATTACTCTGCTACAGCTTGGGAAGAGGATAATCATAACATGTAACCAAATTCATAATTTATAATCATTTTGGATGGAAACTGCACAGCTCAACCCACCCTGACAATCAGGAAATCGATATAATAATCAAGCAGAATGCAATGGAACCATTGAATCCACAAGAAACATGAAGTCAATTTGGCATCAAATCTTTGATTGGTCGCCCTATGTTATCATCAATGCATACTGATTGAAGCACTATAAAAACATTACACAAAATTTCCCCATGATCTCCCCCTTCCCCTGAAACCACCACCCCGTCCACCACCTCTAGGAGGACCACCTCTCCCACCCCTTGGGCCACCCCTTCCACGAAAGCCACCACCTCCACGACCACCTCTGCCTCCACCACGACCTCCTCCGTGGCCTCCGCCTCTAGCAGCTTGTGGTTGTCCCCTGCAACAATAATCAGCCAATCATGTTTACTTGAATGACTTCCAACAATTTTTAATACCCTTTAAAGCCACCAAATATCAACAAATTATTAGCAGAGCATGCATATATATATATATATATATATATATATATGTATATATTGACAACAAACAATCATTGCAGATAATTTTGATATAAAAAAGTTGCACACAGAGAGCCAACGGTATACTACATTATTGCAACAAGGAAAAGTGGAAAGGGGGATGCTGAAAAAACTGAATAAAAAATTTATTGACGGTGCCAGCTGGATATAGGATATTTAGGTAAGTTAGCAAAGACCAAGAACTAAAATTCATCCTTCATCATTTCTCAGTTATGTACTGCCTCCCATAATCTAATCCCAAAAGGACCCTCTTTTCTTTTTTGGGCTACAAGGTACCACTAACTAAAAGTCCCATAGTCAAAAGAAGCAACATTTTGTTTAATATATGCTAACAACAGAGGCAACATCTATTCAAAAATTCTCGAACAAACCATTTTGATAGAAACAAAGATTTAAAAATCAAGCTTTCGAGACTATACCATGGTCATAAGAATTCTTTAAACAACAAATATATCATGAGAAGTGGCTGCACCAAGACACAAGGTTGTATTGAATATAGTAGCTACATACACAATCCCTTCATGTTCCCATGTCATACAACACGTAAAGCAAACCTAAGTTTATTTCCTATTTAAAGCAGGGTTGTCAACAGTGGCCACTATTGTAGCAAAGTGGAGCAGAGCAGGGCTCGGCTGCTGCTGAATGCTCGTGGCAGAGCACTTCATTTGGCAGCATGGAGCAACAGCAGACTGTATTGGGATGTAATAGTGACATGGCAGCCACTATTCTACAAGGAGCCAAATTCCCTGTTTAAACCTCACTAAAACCCACCTTCATCCAATGAGCTGCACCAAATTAGGGACTCTTAGGTCCATCGGTACCCACAAACCAATTTTAATGATTAGAAATCACTTTGACGCTGCTTCAATTAGCATCATACGCAGCTTGCTCTGTTGAAACCAATTTTAGGGCTTCAGACCTTCAACCTTGCTCTGTCGGGCTCTGTTGTGCTCAATTGCCTCTGAACTTTCAATAGGCATCACACACAGTAACACATGCAGCTGGCTTCATCCCTCCCTCAAGTCCTCAACCAGCTTCGCATGCATCTCTGTAACTCTGTTGGCCTTGCTTAGCTCTGTAACTCTGTTGACACTTTGACTGGATGAATGCATCTTGAGTTTTAAGTCTTGAAACTTTATTTATTGCTCATTTGTTTATGGCAAAAAGAAAACTATTAGGAATATCAATCATGTGTTTTTTTACAAGTTTTTAAGGTTTTAATTGCAGCCATTTTCTTGGTTGTAACAGCTACTCCACGATCTGCTATGTTGCTGTAGCATTTTTGGGGGTTGACCCTATGCGCCATGTTTCACCATTAACTTCTTTAGTTTAAAGTTAGTCCCAGTTATTAAATTTCAATTCTGCCCGTACCCCAAATAAATTTATAGATAAAAAATTACCTAGGAGATGTAATAAAACACATAATGTAACATAATCAAATAACTATGAACAACTGAAGATCACACAAATTTTGCAATATTTAGACAGGTTAATTTTCGGCCAGTGAGGTGGAAAGAGTACATACTTTGGTTGTGGAAGAAATCTTGCAAGAGGCAACAGTTTCCTTGGATCAATATAAAACTTGTCACCGGGTGAATACGAAGAAGCAACAATCCCTTCCATCATTTTAACTGAAAAGTACTGCCATTTCGCAATTGAAGGAGAAAGTCACATCTCATTCCTAAAACAGACACAAAAACTGAAGGGAGTTAGTATGTTAAGAGACAAAAAACAACTCACAGCTTCATTGATGGGGCCAAATATTTCATCAACTTTCCCAATCTGAGTCATGTTCTGCAGATATATAGGGGCATTAAAGAAGGGAACTTTCTCATTTGTAAGCTTTGCGACTGCATCTCCCTCACATGCATGTAGAAATGATGAGACCTCTGCATACATCAAACAACCCCATTAATTACATGCCATTCATCTGCTTCTGCTTTCCCATTAAAAAAAGAACTTGGGATAGAAGAAAAAAAATCTATTTTTAACTGATTGCTAATTTGTGTTCTTTCCTAGCAATTTCACAAACCCAAACCCAAACCCAAACTCAAGTCATCGCCAACATACACTACAAAGCACAAGACTTTGTAATCTGCAGATGTTAATGTGAAGTACCCAACAGAGAGCATAGAACTTGAAATATCTCCGACTTCCCAAAATGACAGAGGCAACTGACCTACGACTTCGGTCGGCGGGCCTTCATCACGAAAGCCACCACCGCGCCCGCCACCAGATCGGCCGCCTCTTCCGCGGCCTCCATCCCGGCCACCTCTAAATCCGCCGCCGCGGCCGCCTCTCGGGGGTCTCATTGTTTGGCAATTGCAATCAGAGACTCTGCTAGTTCGCAAGCTCCAACAATGGCTGAGGCAGCGTTTATGGCTCTTGCGGGTTTAGGGTTTTGAACACTGCTATTGAAATTGCTAGTATATCCTTGGGCCAAAACAGTACATGCAATTGGGCCCCCATTTGGCAGTTGGGCGCCCTTTCAATTTTAGATGGAATAAACAAGGAAAAATAAATTTATGACAAAAAAAAGGAAAAATTAATTAATAAAATGAGGAAGAAGCAATGTCATGCCTACATGTACTTTAATTTTATGCACACAAGCTTCTCAATTCATAAATATAATTTTTTTATTTTGGAAAAAATCAGTGTCACAACTGATTGGTTTACAAACTATGCAACTTCTGCATAGGTGATTTAGAACTTAGAAGGGAGTCAGTAATTCAGTGACGTGCCAAAATTTGATATACATTTTTGTGCTTCCTAAGAATGATATTATGTTTTTATGTATAAATTTTTTCCATTAAGAAACCATTAACATATTGGTTATCTAATTAACTTATCTACTTTCAGAAAGGTTTAAAGAGTTTCAATTTGATGAATTATTCCTATAATAAAATTCCATATGTTATCAACAATAAAAAAAGTTTTAGTAGTGATCTCTTGATATATATATATTTTTTAAATTAAGTTATTCTAAATATGTAATAAATTAAATAAAAATTAAGTGAAGAACTTGATTTTCTGAAAAAAAAAAAAAGACAACTAGATTCAAATTTTCATTTTCTAACTAACAAATCATAACTCCTTAACTCTTTGATTGGATGAAAGAAAAGAAAATAAAAGATAAGAGAAAATTTTAAATTTTGAAATAGAAACAAATTTTAAATTTTTTTTTGAATATTTTATTTTTATTATTTTCTTAAGGAAAAACTTTAAATTTTAAAAATTTTATTTCTTCTTTATTTTCTTTCTCCTCGACATAGGGTAAGAGACAAAACATAATACAAGTTAAAAACTTCAATCAAGATGATCCAGTAAAAGAAACGAATTTAACAAAAGTAAAATAAAATTCAAATAAAAAAGTATTAATCAGATTTGTTCTATGTTTTTTTTTTAAAAAAAGTAAAAAGAAGAAGAATCAGGTGGAAGGGTGGTGCCTGGTGAGACCAACAGCTAAAGAGGAAAGACAGGCATGGGACTGGAAAGTAGAGTAAGAGACATTGACAACGTAAGAAGATGGCATCTTCCTCGGGAGGTCGAAACCCACAGCTGAGGAAAGACGCTGTCTCAAACCGTTGGGTCATATTCTCACCGGCCAGAGCAAAGAGACCCTCCGATTTCAAATCCAAATCGCCTGCAGTTGCAGACTCCAACCAACTCCAACAGCAATGCCCCTTCTGCATCGGCCACGAGCACGAGTGTGCGCCCGAGATCTTTCGGGTCCCGCCCGACAACCCTGATTGGAGGATCAGGGTCATCCAGAACCTTTACCCTGCGCTCGACCGCAATCTCCAAGACCCATTTGCCCAGAGCTTCTGCTCCAGCCATGCCTGCGCTCATTGGGTTTTGGATGGGTTTGGGTTCCACGACGTGGTCATTGAGACCCCATTTCACTCTGTTCAGCTATGGGATTTGTCTCCGGAAGAGATTGGCCAGGTTTTCCTCGCGCATAAGAATAGAATCGAACAACTTGCCAGCAATGAATCAATCAAATATGTGCAGGTTGATTCTCTTCTCTGAACTTGTAGCTACGAATTTTCAGAATCTTACCTTTTGATGATTTAGGCACAGCTTATGCTCAGAGTTCGCTGTTTTAGCTTCGCCCCATATGTCCTTTGATGGCTTTGCTAAATGAATTTTTATAAGGTTTGATGCAGTCACAATGTCCGAAGTCACTTCCTTTAGTTATCTTTTTCAGAGTTTTGGCATGATCACGTTCTCATCTCAGCACTGCAATTCCTAGTCTGGGATTGTCTTCTTCGATGTCTTGTCTTATAATTTTAAATTTTTAAATTTCATGATCCTTTGGCAAAATTTGAAAATTTTAGATTATTTTTCTCAGCGTGTGTAGAGTAAAGAACAAGTTCTTCTACTATGTATACTCTGCGATTTGGTGCAAAAGAGGGTTGGTTATGCAACTATTAGACTTAAAAAATGATATTGCGTTTCAATTTTCAGCTCGTCTGTGTTACTGTAATCTGCAGTAAGCCTGTGCCCACTATTCTTTATTGGGTTAAATTCGGTTTGCCTCCTGTTGTTCGTGACAATATCACTTTGCTACCTTGTGGTTTCCACTTTGTTACTTTACTCCCTTATGGTTCTTTCTGGTATCACTTTGCCCCCCTTTGGTTTCATTACCAACATATTTGAGAGCTTCTTGTGTTTTTCTTGGTTATACCAATTAAGAAACTGTTTATATATGTTATATTCTGTTAAATCAGTAAGTCATAAAGATATGTTTAATTTACATAGATGATATTTCATTTTGCTCGACAAAACTTACTTGCTACTACAAAATTAAATTTTCAAACAATTTCTACATCTTTCACTTTCCTTATACAATATGTAGTCAAGTTAGTATATGAGTTTCCAGGAAATTAAAGGACTAGAAAAATCCTAATTACATTACTTAAAAATGATGAATTTGTAATGCAAGGTAACAGAATGAAATCACCGGGGGTAAAGTGCTAACGGAACTTGCAACAAGGGGCAAGGTGATAAAGTCGAAACCATAGGGTAGCAAAGTAATTTCACCCCAAACCATGAGGGGTCAAATTGAATTTAACCCTTCTTTTTTTTAGTACATAAGTGGGACAAAAGCCCGAAGGAAAGAAATAACCACAAATCAAGAGATAATAGAGATTACATGGAGTATGGAAGCCCCAATCATATCAGCATGAATCAGCAAAGCCAGGTCCCTAGGGGTACTATCAATTTCTTTAGAGCCATAGACATGAGAAAGGCTCCAATTTGCAAGCCAGTCTGAGCAAAAGTTACCTTCCTGAAGGGTGTGTCTGAAGATAACATTCCATGTTTTGATGTTTCCACTTTAAAATTCTGCCAACCAGATTATTGGTGTGTCTTCTGGTATGGCCATCTCCATTTGGAAGAGCAATAGTAGCAGCCGAATCACTCTTAATAATAACATTTTGAAAACCAGCATTCCAGGCCAGCATAAGTCCAGATAAGACACCCCATAGCTCAGCTCTGAAGGAGGAGAAAACTCCTAAATGGTTTATGAACCCTTTAATCCAGAGTCCAAACACCATTATCTCCTCTTAGAATTCCCCCACAACCTGCATCACCTGGATTACCCTTAGCAGCTCCATCCGTGTTAATCTTCACCCATTCACTAGGTGGAAACTCCCAGCATATGTTCCTTATTCTAACTGCACAGGTGTTGCCTAGCAACATCACAGCGACATGCTTCCCCAATATTCTGGACATTATTTAGAATAACTTTTATAGGGTTGTGAGGCCTCTCAAAGTTCTCTTCAAATAGATCCTTGTTCCTTCACTTCCAATTCCAAAGCCACCACCAAGCTACCATTAAAAGATCACGCCATTTATACCTGCCTTCAAGCCCAAGCTCATTTGTAAGATTGGCTGCTATCCAGTCCTTTTCGACTTCGTAGCAGCAGACAAGAAGGCCTCCATTTTTGAAGAGGGCATCAATGAGAGGCACACCTGTATAGCAACTACACAATCCTGAAGGAGCATGAAGTTTCGTTTCTGCTTGACAGTCTGAGCATCTCATGACTGAAACCCAGACCTCCCATTTGTTCTGGAAGACAAACAGTATCCTAGTTGATAAGATGAGCTTTTCGTTTTTGCTCTGTGCTACTCTAGATAAAGATTGTTTGAGCTTTTTCTATCTTGTTAGTCGTTACAGATACTAATAGAGATCCTGTGCCCACGATTCTTTCTATTTTACATTGCATTCAACTTTGGCCATGTATATTCTATGTAGCATAACTACATGTTAATATTTTGTATTAATAATTTTCAATGTACCTCAAACTCTTAGATGAAATTTAGAAATAGTGTGGATCTTGGATTTATTGGTGCAAAGAAAAATATAGTTTAGTCCATTTGTGGTGTGCAGTAGTGAGCTATGACTTCTAGACATTATAATTGTTAATTGTTCTTTGGGAAATGAGAGCAACTGTAAGCAATGGATGATTCCCATCACCGACTGCAATTTCTATTCATATTTTATGGTTTAAATTATAACTGTTTTTATCAAATGGTAGTTGCAGGCTACATTTCTATCTTTTTTCTGTTATGACATTAAAAATGCAATTTTTCTGGTCTTGCATTATTATATGTAAATAAATTGCTGTTTTCCTTCTTCTTCTTCTTCTTCTTCGTCTTCTTGTACCTGTTTCATATAATTATACTGTATAAACTTTATTTTATTAATCTTTGAAGGTGTTTAAAAACCATGGGGCTTCAGCCGGTGCATCAATGAGTCATTCTCACAGTCAAATACTGGCACTTCCGATCATTCCTCCTAATGTTTCTGCCCGTCTTGGAAGTCTGAAGGATTATTTTGATGAGACAAGGAAGTGTTGTATTTGTGAAATTCAAAGTGAGGATCTATTGATTGATTCATCTACCAACTTCTTTTCACTGGTTCCTTTTGCTGCTACATATCCATTTGAGATATGGATTGTTCCCCGGTATCACTCTGCTCATTTCCATGAATTGGATGCTGAAAAGGTAATACTTCATTGTTCCTAAAGTATACTTATGCTTAAGTGCAAATTATTTAGTTTGATTTCTATATAAGACATCTGATATGAGCCTATGAGGCATGGATTAAAGGCTTAATTTTAGTTGTTTATGATATTTTAACTGAAGACTTGATACTAATTTTTATGGTTGCTGCAAGCCTTATATCTTTTATGGGGGTTGACTGCATTTTGACTGAAACATATTGAACAAACGATCTGAAATGATGTTAGACTGTTAGTTGTTTCCATTATGGTATTTTAGAATATAATTGCATTAGCCCAAAAGCCGCAGCTCAAGTGGCACCAAGTCTCTTTGGAGACTGCTTGATCAAGGAATCGAATTCCACCCACTACCCAGGTTGTTTTGCTTGAACTTTAGCCTACCTTTCCCCTCCACACACCAAGTCTTAGACCTCCTTTGTAATAATAAAAAATATATAGATAATTGCATATAAAAAACTTGACAAATTGCAAATACAACTTATACAACTCAATAATAATCCAAAGTTTAACTGAAATTAACCATAAAACACAACATCAAAGACTTAAATAATAAAATATGTCAATGTTGAAAAAGTTTAGTAGTGCAGGCATTATCCTAAGATATTATCATAAATATGTCAATCTTAGGGGGACATGCATGGTGACAGTACTTCAATGTTGGGCCTGAACTCAGTGAGGAACCTAAATCAGAGAAGAGAGGATGAATTAGAGAGAAGACAGAGGCTGTTCACCCCAAAAAAAAAAGAGAGAGAAAACAGGCTGAGAAGCATAGAGCAATTGGGCTGCGAAACTGAGAATACAAAAACAACACAAAACAAAACAAAACAAAAAAAAGAAAGCAAAAAAATAAACTACTGGCCGAGAAGTTGACCGCGTGTTTCCGAGTCTGTGAGAGGAGAAAAGAAATAGAGGAGAAGAAGAAACAAGGTTTGAAAGACAGACTCTGTTAGAATGTTTACCTGACCAGAGCTGCCGAAAACCGAGAGGCTGCCAGAGAAGACATAGGCAGCGGGTGAAACTCCAAAATTGCCAATAATCACTAAGCGTGAGCTGATATCCTTGTAAGAGAAGGATTGCAACCATGATGAAATGATTTAGGGCCTAACAGACATCAGGATTTCGGAGAATTTTTATCTGTTGCAATAGCACAGATTGTGCATCCTGAAAATAGCACAGATTGCCACAAAATGTGGATTTTGCAATTCTATGGGTATAGCGTAGTGCAGATCCTCCTTGCAATTGCTGTAGTGTTGTTGCGCCCTATTAACAACTATGCCCTATACATGTGCTAATTTCTTCTTTTGGGGTTTCTGTCTTTCTGAGACCAAAAGTTGATAATTATTTCTTGACATTTGTTTTGCAGGCAGTTGATCTTGGAGGTTTGTTGAGGCTAATGCTTAAAAAGGTGTCCTTGCAGTTGAACAATCCACCATTCAATTTTATGATTCACACTAGTCCACTGCATGGTAGTGGGTCAGAGTTAGCACACACTCATTGGTTTATACAAATAGTACCTCAACTAACTGGGATAGCAGGTTTTGAGATTGGAACCGGGTGCTACATAAATCCTGTTTTTCCCGAGGATGCTGCAAAGGTTCTAAGAGAAGTAAATGTTCCAGAGTCAGTATAAAGCTCGTAGAAACATATTGGTAGCCCAATCTCAAACATATAAGCTGGTATATTTCGTGATTCTCATACACGAAGTTCAAGCTTTTACTGGTTTTATACTTCGAAGCTCCTAGTCAGGGAGTTTTCAGCTTTTACATGCTACTTTAATCTTAGTCCTAATACTTTGATGTGATGAACTGAACTATTCAACTATGTATAAGTGGAAACATCGAGAAAAGAATTATGTTGAAAGGAGAAAGGCGACGGCACTTTTGAATAATTTGGGTATCTTGGTTGAATTCTGAATGATCGGTTTGACATGCAATATTGGAACCTATCCTTGGTGTACAAATTTTTATAACTAGTATATTTATCTAGTGTTACGATACATCTATATACTGGAAGAGAATATAGTGGAATCTTATTAATAAGAAAGTTAGAGCAAGTGTTGTTGATTTTGTTATCCTTTATGTTCTACAGGGAGTGACGTGCCTCCTAGATGAGAAAATTCAGGGAAACTAGAATAAGTTGAATATGAAGATGGGTTTGGTTGATTGAATTCATTTGTTGTTAACTTGTTAACGTGTATAGTCATTGTTCTCTTAAAGATAGGTCATAAAAGTAATAAATTTAATTTTGATCACTTGGCAATATAAAGTAATGTAGTTTTTTTTTTTTTATGATGTGGCATCAATGATTAGGTGATGTTATAAATTATTTTTTTATTGTGAGTGAATTAAAATTAAAGTTATAATTTAACATCATCAATATAATCTAATAATTATTTATATGATAAAATTTTCTTGAAAAACTATTAATAACACTATTAACTATCAATTTTAAGGATAAGACGCATGTGTAAGGGTTTGGTTGTCTCATTTAATTAGTAGTTTCACTTGGTGGTCATCTCCTTTTTCTATGTTCAAGGCTAGTTAAGTAGTTTTTTTTTAGGAATTAAAAAAATCTTTGAAGGTAATCTTTTGAGTAGGTTTTTGTTTGTCTTTATGAAATCTTAGATATGTCACTGACACATTGACTAATAGTCTTAAAGTAACTTATGTTTATTACTATTTTTTTAATAAAAAACTAAAAATTTATAGATAAAATTTTTTTTTTGTTAACAATGATCATAATTGTATTTCAATTATTTGAGAAAATTAGATAAGTGAATTCATAAAATAAAATAAAAAGATGACAATATCTATATTCTATATATGTGTAGTGAAATTATCTTGAGAAACAATTAATTACACTATTAACTTTATGGATAAGAAATCATTTTTGTTAAAAATTATCTAAATTCTATTTTAATACATATGAGAAAGTTAAAGAAGTAATTTCATAAAATAAAGCGTTAACAGATGTACATAAAACAAAGAATAGTATAATACGGGAATACTTGTAAGAAAAAAAAAACAACAATGGACCATTTTGCAGTATATCTCTGCCATTCATTTTTTTTTCCTCCCTCAGCACAAGTATAAGCTACACAAGCAGATATAAAACAAGGTATAATTCAAGTTGGCACGCTTATTTATGATTTTCTTGTTTTTATAGATTATTAACTTGCTAATATTAATGATATATTATAAGATGACTATCAAGTGAAAGTACTAATTAAATTAGACAATCAAACCCTTGCACATGAATCTTATGCATAACATTGATAGTTAATAATGTTATTAATAGTTTTTCAAGACAATTTTATCATATAGATTATGGTTAGTGATTTATACTTTATTTTAACTAAGATTGTAATTATTATGTCATACCAAAATTAGGTTCATATGCTATGATATACTATCAATTTTAATTTACAAGTGATTGGTCGTAATCCTCAAGAAATAAGAACTTATTTTCATTTTAAAAAATTAATAAAAAATATACTGTCAATTCTAAAGTTTGACAAGTCATTGAAATATGAAAAATCTTCTTCCCCTCTCTACTTTTTTTTTAATCATCAATCACCTCTAATTATATATCATTAGACTTTAAAGTTGTTTATTATAAATTAATTAAATACCATTTTTAGTAATTAATCTAGTTGAGAACTATAATTCTTTTTAATGCACAAATCCCAAAAAAAAAGCATGAATGCATATGCATAAAATTAATTATTGGCAATTTTTCATTTTTTTTATGAACGCAAATTTTCATCTTTTGTCTCTTAACTTTACATCAGTTTTCATTTTTTTTACACAATTTTTTTATTTCATTTTATTTCAAAATGTTTAAAATACATCAAATTTGTTGAAAAAAAAATAGTCAGAGTGCACTATCAGTCTGCACTTGTGCTTACATATAATAGGCGATTGATAAAAATTTAAAATAAAAATTTAATTTAATTTAATTGTGAGATAAAAATTAAACTTTAAATGTAAAGTTAAAGAAAGAAAAATACTTGCAGGGCTTTTTTGATGAGAAAGAAAAATTAAATTTTTCTCTTGTCAGTGTTCCTTTTCGACTCAGCAAAACGAAGGTTCTAACTTAACTTCTAGGGCTTTCTGTGTTCTCTCTTCTTATAGTTCAAGCAGAAGCCAGAGTTGCCATTTTCCGGGTTTTAGGGTTAGGGTTTTTCTTCCCCCACGTGCTGCCATTTGAGCACGAACAGTAACTACACAAATCGGTCTCAACCCTCTGGGAAGCAACAGTATGAGTTTCAACATTCTGCCATATGGGATGCAGTCCATGCTCAAGGAGGGCCATAAGCATCTTTCTGGCCTCGACGAAGCCGTTCTCAAGAACATTGACGCCTGCAAGCAGCTTTCCACCATCACTCGAACTTCTCTTGGTCCCAATGGTAACTAACCCATTGTGATTTTTCTCTCGCTATCTTGATATCTGATCGAGCACCCATTTCTGCATACGGATTTTTTTTTTAAATTTATTTTGTCATCAATAGTTTCATTTTTATTCCTCGGAGGTGAATGTTGGTTGTTTAGATTTGAAAATTTCGGATTTGAGAATGTGGGTTTGCGTTGGGGTATCCGATTTGCATCGTGTTGTAATCTTATTTTCGTCTACATTAGATTAAGCATTTTAACGGAATTCAATGTTAAGAGTTGCTTCAAAAAAATGAGGCAGTCATATTCCCGTTTATATTGGGAATGCCATGCGCTTGAAAATTAATGGTTGTTGTTAGCGGGGAATTAAAAGTAGTATAGTCTCTCTTTCACTCAGGAAGAGAATTTGTTCTATTTGAAAACTTTTGTTTGTTCATAAATATGTTCCTACATCATATCTACAAAAAGAAAGCATTTGGACTAGCAAATAAACTAGTTTCACAAGATTTAGAATGTTGTTAGTGGTCTTACGTCTGTGTTACCCTACCTCAGGTATGAATAAGATGGTTATAAATCATTTGGACAAGCTTTTTGTCACAAATGATGCTGCGACAATTGTAAACGAACTCGAAGTTCAGCATCCTGCTGCCAAAATTTTGGTTTTGGCTGGGAAGGCTCAACAAGAGGAAATTGGGGATGGAGCAAATTTAACTATTTCATTTGCTGGGGAACTTCTGCACAATGCAGAGGAACTTATTCGGATGGGTCTGCACCCGAGTGAGATCATCAGTGGATATTCTAAAGCAATTAATAAGGTTTGTGAGTCCTCTGATGAGAACCTTAGTGACTCATCTTTAATTGTCATACTCTCTCTCTCTAACTCTTTGTCATACATCAGACTGTTGAAATCTTGGATGAATTGGTTGAGAAAGGTTCAGAGAATATGGATGTCCGTGATAAAGAGCAAGTTATTTCTCGAATGAAAGCAGCTGTTGCTAGCAAGCAATTTGGTCAAGAAGATATCATATGCTCACTTGTTGCTGATGTAAGTATATCCTGATTACCCCATTTACTGTGATAAAATAATTTGTTAGCACAATTCTGAACATTCTGACTTTTGTTTGGAAAATATAGGCATGCATCCAAGTGTGTCCGAAAAACCCTGCAAACTTTAATGTGGACAATGTTCGTGTTGCAAAGCTCTTGGGAGGGGGCTTGCATAACAGTACAGTTGTTCGGGGAATGATTTTGAAAAATGATGCTGTCGGAACTATAAAGCGAATGGAAAAGGCAAAGGTTAGCTTTCTTTACATTTTGGACTTTTGGGGTTTCATTGGAGAGTCTATATAATTTATTTGCTGAGATTCTTCACAACTTTGTCAATTTTCAGCTCCTTTATGCTAGATTTTTTCAGGTTATATGTTCTAGAGATTGCTTGTGCTTTTCCTTGTTTCATTATTTTGATATTTTGGAATATATTGGTACAAGGAAAACTTAATTCCCTGCTTTTTTGAGTAATAAGTAGTTTTGGCCTATCTTATTTTCCTTCCACATATTTTCCTGTCTAATGATGCATGATTGTAAACAAATGATAAATAGAGGACATAACAATAAACAACAGACATAAATGAGCCAAGTCGAGAAGATGGAACAAATGATATGATGTGAGTTACAAAGTCATATTGTGCGTTGTTGCTTCATTAAAAATCAGAATCAAGATTGTTGATATGATGTCATTTTCTCAAATTGATGTGCGGATGTCATTTTGAGTTTGCTATTGTTTGCGATTATGTCCTGATATCATAGATGGGTTATGGAACCTCAATTTCTGAGAGCAATTGGTTTTTAGTCATTTCTAGGTTCTAACTCCTAAGGAAGCAATTGCTCACTCTAGACATTATTATTTTTTGCTTGTGTCCCTCTTTATTCATTATTTCCAAGTAGTACATGCTACCTATGCAAAGAAAGATATAACAAAAGCAAGGAATGTTGGATTTTGAGATGTTTCGGACTCACTTTTGCCTACTGTTTCGATTGAATTAATGTTGTTTCAATGCATGTTGACAGTCTGTAACTGGGAAGCTCAAGTATTTTCAAAGAAGAATTATTTGTTCTCTCAATTTTTGTTGAATCTTGTGTATTTTCCTATCATTAAGGAGCAAGATCAGTTGCTATTTTGATTTCATTTTATAAGAAATCAATCAATCTATTTTTTTTTCTTTTCTCCCAATGATAAGCGATTGACAGATCTTCGTAATATACTGCTAAGGATCTACATTATTTTTCTCTTGGATGTGGCTTACTTTAGATGGTAAAGGGATGGATCGGCAGTTGGCTCTTACATTGTAGACTTAATTTTTCCCGTAAAAAGGCACTATTGTTTCTATCATGGATCTGTTGTCATATCTTGAACTTTACATCAACCCATGCTTTGATATGTGGTTTATATCAAGTATTTTCTTTCATAGCAGCTGGTGTTTACTTACTTACTTTCTTTTCTTTTTATCTCAAAAGTATTATATGGTGTCTTCTGTCTGTAATATGGAGGGTTTTCTTTCTTTTCTTAGTAGTGAGACCTTACTCATTTGCTTGTATAATGCAATGCACTAAAAGGCTTCTTAACTCATTGCATTAGATGTTACACAATATTCTCTGTAATGATTATAAAGCTGAAAATTTCAATGGATCAGCACTGAGGTCTTTTGTCAATGCTGTTTTAGGTTGCTGTGTTTGCTGGTGGTGTTGATACATCTGCAACTGAAACTAAAGGAACTGTCCTCATACATTCAGCTGAGCAGGTACTATAGTTGTGATTACTATCCTTTATCTTTTCTGTTTTATATGGTTGTATATTTATTAATTGTGTGAGTGCGGTTGGAGGCCTATTAACAAGTCTGGTATACAAGCTGGATCAATTTATTCTGTGTTCATCCCCCTCTCCCCCGAAAGAAGGTTGGAAAGGGAGTTTGTGGTAGGGCACCATGGCTACATGCTAATGTAGTAATGTTGGTCCTAAACTCGTGTCACTGTTTCTTTTCACAAAGTTCATTTCATTCCTATCCAAATTTGGGGAATGGTTTAAATATGGTATTGTTTTGGGTTGTGTTCTTGTTGTCTTGTAGTTTTTTAGCAGGTGACAAGGTTGCTGAAGTTGCTATATTCATTTTAGCAAGTGATGTTTTCTGCATGGATATGCTTTATTGTCTCTACTTATTATGCCAAGTGTTAACATTAGTAAAACGTCTGTAATGCCTTGGTCAATTGTTGAGTCATGTTGATAAGAACTCAGAATGCTGAGCATTTTCATCTTTATTTCAGAATCAGCTTTATATTTGCAAAAGCACAACTATAGTTATGATTGAGAGCACTATTATGCTTTTACTTAAATTTAGATTCTTTAGCTTGAGGTTAACCAGATTGGCTGTAAGTTTGACATCATGGGTTTGTCTTCTTCTTTTATGCATACTAGCATGGGGTTTCTCAAATTGTGCCTTTGTTTTTACTGTCATCAGTTGTTGCTGTGCTGAACTATTGCACACAGTGATTTATTGCTGTAAATTTGTTGCTAGAGCTTTTGTTTGGAAATTATGTTAAATATTTAAGTTTAAACTTTTGACACACTATGGCATTCACTTTTAGGATAATTTGTGTTTTCAAATTCAACTGTTTCTTGTTGGGTAAGGCAATGAGTTTATTCATTATCTGATGCTGTGCTGCTGGAATTTTAAGAGTTGATAGACCAAGGTTTTTCTTTCATAGTCTACTGAGAATCTACTTATATTTTTCGTTTTTTAATAATTTGTACGACTTTTTCTTTGACTTCATGCTTTTGCTAATTGGATTTATTCTCTACGTCTTGATTTTTATAGCTAGAAAACTATTCAAAAACTGAAGAGGCTAAAGTAGAGGAGCTCATCAAGGCAGTAGCAGATTCTGGTGCCAAAGTGATTGTCAGTGGAGGAGCAGTAGGAGAGATGGCTTTACATTTTTGTGAGCGTTACAAGTGCGTGAAGTCTTATCTCCTCTTTCAGCGGCTTTAATTCTCTTGTGCTATTATAAATCCGAGAACTAATAGTAACATTGTATCAATTTGAAATCATGATGAGTCTAGATTGTTTTCTAACTTCAAAATTCCTGCTTGTAGGCTTATGGTTCTGAAAATCAGTTCAAAGTTTGAACTACGTCGTTTTTGCCGGACAACTGGTGCTGTTGCTCTGGTGTGTGTTTTTGCTATTTTGGCTTCATATAGAAGCTTTCTAGCTTCTTTCTGACCCATTTTGTTTTCCTGCACCAGCTGAAACTTAGCCAACCAAACCCGGGTGATCTTGGATATGTTGATTCTGTTTCAGTTGAGGAAATTGGTGATGTCAGGGTATGTTAAAGGGATTTGCTTGGGTTCTGTCATTTTCCTGGTTCCTTGTTTCTCTTTCTATATTATCTTATTCCCTTGCTTCTTTTAGTTTTTTCCTCATTTCTACACTTGGCATATGATTTGCCCTCCGTTTTATATGATGATATGCAGGTGACCATTGTGAAAAATGAAGAAGGTGGAAATTCTGTGTCCACTGTTGTTTTAAGAGGAAGTACTGATAGTATACTAGACGATCTTGAAAGAGCAGTTGATGATGGAGTGAACACTTACAAGGTAATTTCCAAGGTTGTATATTTCCATAACAAGTTGATTGTAATTTTACCCCATCAATCTTGTTAAAACTAGGGCCTGTGCAAAAGTAAGGATCGTTATTGCAACTGTTTGGATGACACTTTTGGAGACATTTTATTGTTTAAAATAATTGTGGCTAATTTTGAACACTGATAAGTGCTTTTTCTGTGCAATTATTTGTCAGGCCATGTGCAGGGATAGCCGTATTGTACCTGGAGCTGCAGCAACAGAAATTGAGTTAGCTAAAAGGGTGAAAGAATTTTCCTTCAAGGAGACAGGGTACTTTGTATTTCCCTTCTTAAGTTTTCAATATGAAAGACACTGGTTTGCATGCTTGGGATACATCAATGTGTTTATATATATATGCCTCTTCATTATTTGGGTATAGTTTTTTTGTCTTTTTCATTATGTGGAGAATCGAGTTTGTTTGTTCCTTGCATATGGTTATGTCTCGTTGTCTCCGATTATATGCTACGTATTTCTATCTATTGAATGTGGGTATAATTACATATTGGTATGTTTTTAAGTGTGTACGAGTCAAATTGGTTGGGTTCTGTATAGTGATCTTCCATTTTTTTTAAATCTCTTCTTGCCTTATGTTTTGGATCAACTCAAACAAGTACACATTCTATTGAATAATGTGATTATTTATTTGCGATATAAACATCTAATTATGACTTTGGAATGATCTTATTTGATTTGCTGAAGTCCACACAAAGCACTTTTCAGAAAGTGCAATATTTGAAGAGATGCCATTTGTAGGTAAATGATGGACTTCTACCATGATTCTTAATTTTGACTTTGACCAAAAAGCCATGCTTCTAATATGTTAATTCCCATGTACGAGCAGCAGAATATTAAGAATTCATGGGTCTTCCATGACAATTTTTGTTTACTCAAGCTGTCCACACTTATACCATAATTCTTAATTTTGACTTTGACCGAAAAAAACCATGCTTCTAATATGTTAATTCCCATGTTTGAGCAGCAGAATATTAAGAATTCTTGGGACTTCCATGACAATTTTTGTTTACTCAAGCTGTCCACATCTACTGACGTGCTCCAACATGCATTCAGAATCCTGTTCTATGTATTTGCATTTTTTTGGCTTTTTACTTGCCCTTCGGTATCACTCACCACTAAAATATATTATCATTAGATTCGTTTATCTTGTGATGTGTATCTCTTTCTCTGTTACACGGATGTAACTCTTTTCTGATTACCTGTCTGATCCAGTTTATTAGGTTGTGTCAATATCTTACTAGAGATATTGAGAATTAGTGGAGTCAGGTTAACATAAATATTCCAAAATCCAAATTTGAGTACAAGTTAGAGGATTCCATTATTTATTTAGAACTTGGCTTTTTTAATCATGCTCTATATTTTGTTATTAATTTGGAAACTGGTACTATGTCTCTATGCTTCGGGAGTTTATTTTGATTGTTTAATGCTTATTTGGTAATTGAGATATCAGACATGAATGGGAAGTACTAAAGATATGCAATGGCTCTGCAGATTGGATCAGTATGCTATAGCAAAATTTGCCGAAAGTTTTGAAATGATTCCTAGAACTTTGGCTGAGAATGCTGGGCTAAATGCAATGGAGATCATATCCTCTCTGTACGCAGAACATGCGTCTGGAAATACCAAAGTCGGCATTGATTTGGAAGAAGGTGTTTGTAGGGATGTCTCAACTATAAGTGTTTGGGATCTACATGTGACTAAGTAAGCTACTTCCTTTCTATATGCGTACATCTTTTGTATGGTGGACGCCCCCTACTTTGGGCAAATAATGAACTGGCTTCTCATTATTGGTAGTGTAGATTTCTCTAAATATATTTGTCATATAAAAATTTGAAGACAGGTATCAAAAGGCCTCCTCTTGTGATTGATGGAGCCTTCTTTTAACTGGCTTAGATTTGAAATAAGTCTATGTTGAACTAGATTTTATCTTGTACCATGTGGAAGACTAGTTTCATCATTGTTTTTTGTGTTCAGGTTCTTTGCTCTTAAATATGCTGCTGATGCTGTATGCACTGTACTACGGGTGGACCAGGTAATCAACTAGAAGTAAATAGTAGTCAATTGTTCCCTTGTGATTGTGGATCACCCCGGTAATAAGTACCTTTCAGCACATTTTTCTTTTTGGTAAACAAGCTCAAAACAGAAAACAGTTGATGGTTAATGAAATGAAGGAATTTCCAACTTCTAAACTTTGGGCAAGCAGTATTGATGGTGTGGATTTTTTTCTATCTTGTTCTTGATTCTGTTTTTTTGGGGGGAGCAGCTTAGGAAAATTATAACCTGTAGTTTGGAATTAAACTGAAGAATATGGGTACACAATGTATGCCATATGGTGACATATTGGATCTAATAATTACAATTTTGAGCAATTGGCACTTAAAGTGCACGAGGGATCAACTGACAGTTTCTTTAAAATGTTGATCTGAAGGTCTGGAAACAGCAATGCTTGAGTTAGCAATGCGAGATTCTTGTGTATACAGTGTTCATTCGATTTTTGCACTGGACCAATAGGAATAAACAATTTTTTTGACAATTACCGTTTGTATGGTGGGACCGAAAGTCGAAAATATTAAATCAACTGTCAGTTTCCAATTCACAAGCTGCATTATACACCATGAACACACAAGACTTTTCCAAGCAATATGTCTGTAGATAGGTTATGATGTTCATATTGGTTTAGGTATTATAGACATATTGAAGCCTCCATTTTTTTTTTTGCAGATTTAATTCTAATACACTATTAGTATAAAAAGTTCTGCACTGTCAGGAAAACAAATAGTGTCACATGTTCGAGTAGTAGTTAAAAACTTTTACTAGAAATGAAATTTAGTTACTCCAATGCTGTGGCACTTGTTTACTCCGAATGCAATTGATTGGGGAGTAAACAGGGGTAAGCCATGATTGTCTTGGACAATTGCGTATAAAGCTTATGTGACATTGTATGCAAGCCTTCCATCCATGTTTCTGTATGCATAAATCTATGGACCCTGTATTTTGATGTTTTCAGATTATTATGGCGAAACCAGCCGGTGGCCCAAGGAGAGATCAACCTGCTGGCGCGGATGAAGACTAAAATTGTGAGAATTGACTTGTTTTGGTCAAGTTTGTTTCTGTCCTGAACTTGGCTTAAGCATCGTGTTTTCTTTCGATGCCAGCAATGGGATCATACAAATTTTGAATTTGGATTTTCCTTGGAATGATGAGATGTGCTCTGTAAATTTACTTTTTTAGTTCTTATTTATGAGAGTGGTGTTGCAGTGAACATTATTGCGCTGGCCTTTATTTGGGATTTTGTTTTTGGATAGAATTTATTTTGGGAATTTAGTTGGGCGTAATTGACTAATTTCTCTCTTGCATACGGCCATACGCTGAAGTATCAGGATTAGGTAACAACAATTTTGCTCTTTATTTGGTGTAAGCAGGATTGTCTAGCATAGCACTATTATAATTTTTCTTCACTTTTCGTCTAACATTTTTATTCTTAAAATTTTTTTAAAATGTAATCTATTTGAATGTCGAGTAAATTAATTAAAGGGATTTATTAACATTATATTAATAGATGCCCATAATGTTACTTGAGTCTCTGGTTTGTTTTTAGATCATTATTAATTCTTTTGCATCTAACATCTATCTCTAGCTGGCACTGCACATCCCAGTATTCGTCTCCCACTTGATAGGACCACACCTGATTCGTCGCCAGATCCACATTTATTACCTCGTATACTACAGTAGTATAATTAAATAGGTAAATATTTTTTACACAACCAAATTTGATGTGCCCACACTAGTGGTAAATGTCAGAATAGAGGGCATTGTATTGAACAAAAATCAATTCGCCAATATAAACTTATTTTCTGTGGAGTTTAACTTTGTTTCACTTTTAGTATAAAGTTTTATCTTATTTAATCATGTTATACTAAGTAATTTGTTGTTATAATTAAATTTATTTAACGATATGTCAACATATAATTTGATTATATTATGAAAAAAAAAACTTTTTTACACGTGGATAATATACCTGCCTGCCCCAGCAGTAGCTAAAAAACAGTATTCCCGCAATCCTGATCCCACGAGACAAAAATTAAAAGCCCAAATGGATAGTAAGGGAGATTTCTGGCCCAATTGGCCCAGCTTTTCTGTATTCCCTTCCGCAACAATTGGGATTGGTGATTGGCACATTCAAGATAAAGCCTGGACTTCAAAACCGATTTGGGCTCCCACAAACAATTTGGGTAGATAGGGATGCGCTTATATAAGGGAAGCTAAAATTGCAATTAAATCCTGATAGAAATCCAAAGTGTTGTGCTGCTAAGGATGAGCCTTAGCAAGCTACTCACTGATCTGTGTGGAAGCTGTTGAAGGAAGGCATGATAAAGGGCTCCATGGCTTCTTTTCTTTCCTTATCTCTTCCCAAATTAAACTTGATAAAGGCCTCTTCAGCATCTACTACCTCTACTCCCAGTCTTTCTTCTCCAGAGGCCCTCAATGAGAAATTTGGTAGAAAAGGCATCAAGTTCTTGGAGTCTGATAACACCCCCATTGTTGAGCTGACAGTCAGAAATGGCAGTTCCTTGAGGCTACGGATACCCGATGCTCATGTCACTTCTTACAAACCAAAGGTGAACTGGAAAGATGATGGCTTTGAGGAGGTTCTTTACACCGTTCCTGCTGATGGAACAGGCTCTTCCAAAGCTAAAGGTGGGATTGGTTTGGTCTTAAATGAAGTGCTGCAACCTGGATCCAAAGAGTCATTTCCCTCTACCTTAGAGTGGACTGTAAATGATGTTGACTCTGATGCCATAGATGCTCTCCAGGTACCCAGTGATTCCCTTTAAGCTTGAAGATGATATGTGCTTCTGAATTATTTGGTTACCATTTAGCACAAAGCAAAGAATTTTTAAGAAAACCAACCCTTTGTGGTTTGTGCTCTGTTCTCTCTGTTTTCACCTCTGCCACATAAGTTTTAGCCTTTGTTGCCAACATTGTGAGATACCAAAACTGGTTTCTGTTTTTGTTGCTTCTTATTCCTGTTTTTCCAGGTTGAATTGAGCTGCACTAGCAGAACATTTGACATTACCTACGTTGTGACACTCTATCCAGTGAGCATGGCCACAGCAGTTATTGCAAAGAACAAAGGCATCAGGCCTGTCACTCTAACCAACGCTATACTAAGCCATTTTAGATCTAAGAAGCGAAGTGGCACAGCAATTCAAGGCCTCCGAAGCTGCTCTTACTGCTCACATCCTCCTCTGTCTTCTCCTTTTCAAATCTAGACTCCAGCAGAAGCAATGAAATCTGAGCCACCTGGCTGGCTTTCCTTTGGTGCTGAGCCTGAAGTGAAGCCAGGCACGTGGACTCAGCAGGGTGTGCCTATTACCCTCCTGGAAAACAAGATGAGTAGAGTTTATGCTGCACCTCCATCAGAGAGAACAAAGGCATTTTATAACACCCCACCTTCCAAGTATGAAACAATTGATCAGGTTAGAATGATTTCTACCATGGACCTCTAACCAAATATTTGAATTATATGGATGAATACTAGCTCTTTATATGTTTGCTTGAATAGTTCTTCTTGGTTTTTTCAGGGACGTGAGCTTTTCTTTAGGGTGATAAGAATGGGTTTCGAGGATATTTATGTTTCCAGCCCTGGTTCCTTGTCAGAGAAATATGGGAAGGACTATTTTATCTGCACTGGCCCTGCTTCAATACTGGTGCCTGTGACTGTGAAACCGGGTGAAGACTGGAGAGGGGCACAAGTTATTGAGCATGATAATCTGTAATTACGCCAATAAATTTTAGCTGACATCTAAAACATTTCCCTTCCCCCTTTCTCACTTCCCTCCTGCCTCTCCTCCATTTTGTCTTATAATTTTTATATCTGGGGCAGGATTTGTAATGTTCTTCCCAAAAGAGGTTACATAATGACTAAATCTAGCAAAGTTTTCGTGTTTTGTACCTAAATATAAGGTAAACTGCAGGAATCACCCTGGGTTTATTCACTTCACTAGTTTCTTTTTTGGCTTAGTTCAATGGCTCCTTGAAAATGCATTTTGTTGCCCAAGTGATGAAAAGTGCTTCTTATACCGTCTTTAAAATTATGTTTGACATGAGAGAAATCCGGCTAATTACAGAACGAAGATAAAGAATGAATGTCACATATTTTCTTGATTTTTGTCATTCCATATTACCATGATTTCAACTAATAATAATGTGGCCATCCACTTCACTCAGCAATAGCTAAGAGCCCAACCAGTAAAATCCTTTTAATGTCTTTTTGGTTTACGGTTTAACCAAAAATAAATACCCTTCACATACTGGATTATACTAAAATACATGTTGCCATAGTATGTTAACTGCCAATTGAATTAAGTTGCCGTTAAACTTAAGCTTTCAAATGTCAATAGTCAAAAGATTCCTCAGAAACAGAGTAAACTAAGATTACATTGTTTAGTTTAAACTTTGAAGATCACGTTTCATAATGTCTGATGAAATAAAGGATCAGATTGTCTTTCCCACAGAAAAAATGGATAAGAAGGCAGGAAAATATCAGTGGTTGATGATTATAATTCAATTAAAATTTCATTATTTTGTTAACTTAAAACTCAGTTTGTTAGCAAAGAAAGAAACCTCATGGAAAATCATCTTCTTGTAGCGGAAAAAATCTTTTTGTTGAATGGTGTGCCAGTCACCATATAATGCTAAAGGAAAAAGCAAAAGTCAAATTGCTAAGAAAAGGACAAAGGCTGAAAAAAAATATCTTGAAATATCTGATATGTTAATGTGCAATAATAAAAGCGACAAAACCAATCAACTTATCCAATTATAGACCAAGTTCTAGCCAAGCCAACAAGAAGATGAAAATTTTCTCTTCCTCCAGAATGTCTATAGTAAGACCTCATTTGGTATGAAGCATGGCCATGGCTTTAAGTTCACTTTTTTGCCCCAGTCATTTCATTCCCACATCCACTGCAACTCCTTCTGCTAGGCACATAACCTCTTCACACACTTGTTTACCTTCTGCTAGTTATATTCGACACAACCACTGCAAGAGAGAGTTTCCACTCCCAGCAGTGGCTTCAGTCCCATACCAACCCATCAACCTTGACTACCTGGAAGGAGAATTCACTGGACATGGAGTCACCTTTGAAAGAGTTGGTGACAGCTTCATTGCCCAGATGGAATTGAAAAACGGAAGCATTGCAACCCTGTTGCTGCCAAGTGGACAGATCACCTCCTACAAGGCCCCCATGTGGCATGGAGGCAAGGTGGAATTGCTGCACACCGCAGTGTCAGAGGGGGATTATGGTGATGCCATCATTCAAGGAGGAGTGTCTTTAAACTTAATTTTCGAACTGATGGTGGTGAAGTTTCATGGTCTCCAACTAAATGGGTTCTGCATGATATTAAAGGCAATGCTGAGGAATCTATTCAGGTCAGTTTGCCCATGTGTAATTCAGTAGGGTGTATTACATGAAGGAACTTCAATTTCTTCATCTTCATTTGACAAGTAAGGAAGTATACCAAATTCTTTTGGACATCATGGGAACTTCTCTTTAGAGCAGTATTAAACCTAAACTTGTGCTAGGCAAATGGAAATTGATCTACTATCAAGCAGAAATGCCTGAATGAACTAGTGGCAGAACTCCCAGCGAACAAGGAGTAGATACAAACCTTCATAAAAGAGCCAAAGGGTTTAATACTTGATAATCAATCCGATGCATGTTAATAGATTCTTCATTCACTTCTTTCAGTGTCCTCTATTATCAAATATGCCTTTTGTTTTTGGTAAGCATATATATCCTGTAGGCACATATTGATATGTACATTTGTGGCTTAGTGTTCGCTCTCTTATTTTTATGCTAATTATTTACTTAGTTAGCTTGAACATATCCCTTGCAGATAGAATTAATAAACAAAGCATCAGAGGACACGATTAAATTAAAATACATTGTGACTCTGGAAGAAGATGTCATAAGCTCGGAGCTTGAAGTCTCAAACTCAAAGTCTTTGCCCCTACAGATGACAGGGTCCATCCTGAGTCATCTGACAGTAAGCACACCAGATGCAACATATGCATTAGGACTAGAAAGATCAAATTACTGCAGCAAACCACCATTTGCATCAGAATTTATTGAGTCCTCCAGATTCAAGCGAGGAAGAAGGCTTTGGAAAAATATGGAATCCATCAGCAGTTAAGCAACTTTTTCCTCGCTGGGGTACAAGAAATCAGAACGGCAATGAAGCAGAAAAAAGCCAAAAAGATAGTGAAGATATTAATGGTGAAGAAATGGACAACTACAAGCATTTACGAGAGAAGATGAGTCTTGTATACACAAATGCACCTCGAAATTTTACAGTGATTGACAGGGTATGTTTTGTTTACACAATTCCTTATGTCTTTTTAATTTTTCACATTCAATAAATCTTCCCTCTGTATCAGGGTAGAAGAAACTCAGTGCTAGTTGGAAGGAATGGATTTGATGAAATGTACCTTTTCAGTCCTGGCTCAAGCATTGAAAGTTACAGCAAGTATGCCTACATATGTGTTGGCCAAGCTGCAGTCCTCAAGCCAATTGTACTAAGTCCTCAAGATGTGTGGAGAGGTGGGCAGAACATACACAATCCAAATCAATAACATGATTCTTAAGCTTGTCTTTGCTATCGCTTTGTGCAAATTAAGCAGACAGCACATACAAAATTATGCTTGTGTAAATTTTTAGTAGAAGGCGTGTCCTTTTGATTTTTCATTGTGTTTTGGTGAGGGGCAAAGAAGGTAAGAGAACCGTTTAATTGATGAATATAGAGGAGGACGGCTTGAAAAAGCCTATATTGATTTCCACTTTGTCAAATGGCCTGACAATTAACACTATACAATTGCTACTTTCTACAGATAAAATTGTTCCTTCCTTGATGTAGGAGAATTAGAGCTGAAATCCATCACAGATAAGGAAAAACAAATCGTTTAAAATCCTTTTTCAGTATTACATTGACCTTTATATCCTAATTTGCCTTCATAAAAGGTTAAGAAAGCTTAATCCACTAGAAATAAGTCAATTTAAAACTTAGCTATCCAGTATGATAACCAAGGCTCTAATATTATCATAATAATCCTTACAAGTCATAGAAACAATGAGATACAACATTAAAACCTCTAAAAACTGGGTAACTTAAGATATTACATGAAAATCAAAATAAATATAATGAAATCTAGTCTCCATATGTGAATCACCAATCTTAAATTTGACTGAACAGAATGAAATGATCTATCCAATTCCAAATTCATCATTCATGTTTCCACCTCAGCAGAAGGTAGAATTCAGTCAAACGTTTTTAAAGATTCTTTACAGGAAAAAGAAGAGCACACTGCACGTGCTAAATGGAATAGATCTTCTACTTTCACACTGAACTTCCCAACATGTAGTTGGAATTAACTAATACTTCTACAAAACCATAGCTAGAAATGCTCTTAATTATCAGGTTGTACATTAGAATAAGAACTTTATGTCGGGACAAGATAATGGCCTTCTTCCTGACTGTTGATCCAGAGTAAAGGAGTAGCCATTGCAAGAAGAACGAAAGAAAGGCCACAAACCAATTTCAATTTAGTCTTTTTAAGTGTCTTTTGAATGTGAACAGTTTCAGTGTCATTTCTATTTTCAGGAACCGCCTCATGAGGCATCTGCATATCAGCATCACCAGGAAGGTCATCTGTTGATGAGACTGACTCTGAACCACCTTGGAACTGCACATCAGCATATAAGTTTTCATTCTCTTCACAATCTGTGAAACCATTCTGATCATATTTAGGCGCTGGGCTCCACTCAATATTGCCTGAGGATAGACTCCTGAACATTCTAGTCTGTTTCCCAGAGCAACCCGAAGCCACGTCATTTAGGCCTTGAAGAGAGTGAATGAGCTTCCTAGGGGTTTTAAAGATTTTAATGTTATCAACATTAACCTGTTTGCGTGACCTCTGAGTACAAGAGAGAAGGCACAACACGTTAATTCTCAGAATAAAACAAGAACTTATAATTTTAATTACAAATGATGCAGCTTAGGAAATCATTGAAGTTTCATTTAACAAAAAAAAGCACACGATTTGTTTTGATGTACTGCACTAAAATTGGCAGTTTTTATAGTCTGCTGACAATAAGTACGGATAAAGCTTGAACTGATGCATGCTCACATGGGAAGACTCAATTTAAGCCCAAGACAGAAAAAAGAGATCCTATGCATTATAAGTTTCAAGTGCTTCCATTATCAATAGTAGCCAATAGGGAAACATTCTTCATCACCTCACTACTCCTAAACAATATTTTAATCAATACGTTTTGAAGGCGTAAAAAAATTGATCAATTCAAAATAAATGCATGATAAAAATCAATCAAATAGTTTCTGTTTCAAACTTTTCTAGAGTTGCCTGGTGAAAGTTGAGAAATTTTTTCTACTTCAGAATAGTAGACTTGCTCTTCAACCAATGGTGCATTAAAAATATTATGCCAAGTAAATGGAAGGTATAAACAAAATTTTAGTTAGTAAATGAAATAGTATATCATGATCAAAAAGTATGCATGTTCTTTCTGCTTCTTATTTTTTTTTGGTTATTTTATAAATAATATCATTATTGTTATTAAGAGAATTAATGGCTAGAAAAGAATTTTCAAGAATTTCCATTAAGCTTACTTCTTCAAAAGGTCTGTACTTACAAAGATTTATAATAATAAAACAATGTGGGTTAATAATAAAACAGCAAATATATATAATAATAACGTGTAAACACCTCACTAGCAGGAAACACAAATTAAAGTAAAATAAACATCAGAAACTAGAAACATCAAACTAGAAGTACTGAATGTGGCAGAGAGGTGCAGAACATAATGTCAAGGGAAATTGGGAATGGAAGAAACAGCTTTGAACTCTATTCTAGGTCTATTGGAATTGGGTTATGTCCTGTCCTGTTATCTTTTAACTAACAAGGAATAGAAAATGCAACATGCAACCATTTCATGTTAAAAGGAAGGGACCAGAACGACTTTGGACGTGGCTCAGCCTCAAACATACAGATACTTGTAATTTTAGAACGTGGGGCGAGGGCTGTAAAGCTCTCCATAGAAGATGCGATTTCTTCCACAGAATTTTAACGGAATATGCCAAATATCTGTGAAACTTACCAGGGGACTTGTGGTGGTACTTCTGGATACTCCATGCCAAGGATTTCTGTGCATGAATCCAGCAAATTCATCTGTAAAATCTCCCCCTCCATTAGAAAACTCGTGATTCGCAGAGTGCTCCAGCAAAGCATTTCCCCGTCCTACCTCTGAGAACAAACCATCCTTGAGAGACACGTCAACCCCTCCATTTTCATGACTCCAAAGCTTCCTATTCACACTCCGTCGCTCATAGTTCAAGTTCTGAGAAAGCTGGCTCATTGAAGTGGGAGACTCAACAACGGATTCATATCCAGGGAAAAAGTCCAAGGTACGTGATTCTGGTGAAATAGATGCAGGAGAATGGTCTCCATCACCAGAAAAATTTTCTCCCTCGATATAGTCTCTCCTACTAAAATTTGACCCTGTAACTGAAGCAGGACTCTTTACGTTTCTTGATTTTTTGTCAGTGGCAATTCTCTTAGCAGTTTGCAAAGCTTCAAACGCAGCACCTTTGACATATGCCATTTTGTCAGACTGACACTTCTCCATCTCCTCAATTATCAATTCAAGCTCCGAGAATATGCTCCTCGGGTCCAAACAATTCATCAAAAAGTTCACCATTTGAATGGCTGCAAATCGCTTCTGAGAATTCCTCTCTAGAAGCCCAGTGTGTAGTATTCGCAGCCCGGATTGTATGAGCAATCTTGCATAGGCTTCAACAATCAAAGCATTGCGCTTTGCTAACGCCATAACCAGACCCATGTGTGAATTGGTCTGGGTGGACTTTCCCTCTAACGCCACAGCAACATTCTGGCAAACCCTGTTGACCATTTCATCTGAAGCAAACCGCCAGTTATCTGAATCCACAAGAGCCTTTAAGCAAAGGGCTGCGCCTGAGGTTAGGCTCTCTTGAGAACTCGAGAGAGAATCAGAGAGAGGCTTACAAAGTGAATGAATTATATGCCTCTTCTTGTCTTCTGGGGTTGTGGGGTCAATTCCATATCTTGCAATTGCTGGAACCACCTTTGAGCAAGCCTGCTGAAGAGGGAAAGACCCTGCACTTGAAGCTAAGGTCTGCACTATGGATGCCATGATGCTGTCTATCATGGGAACAATTTTGACTCCATGAACCCGAGCAAGAACTTCATAGAGTGAAATTGTGAATTCTCCTGATAAAGAACCCGTTTCCTTGGTTTCAGAAACTTGTGCAAGAAAGATAGGAATTGTCTTAAAATCCAAATCTTTCACGTATGACTTTAATGCTTTCATTGCAGATTTGCGACTATCTGCATCTTTGTCGAGATTTTCCAGCTCTCGCCGTAGCACTGGGCTGAGATTTCTTCCCATTGTTGACCTAAAATGAAACAGCTACCATAAGTAAAGATAAAAAAAAGTGAAATCAAAAGCAGCAAGTGCAAATATTTCAAGTGCATTACAGAAAAATATCCCATTTGGGTATTCTATTGCAGGTTCATATCCCCAACCACCATCATTTACTGCTTCAATGTTTGATTCATCCCTGATTTTACTGCTTCAACGATTTGAGTTAAAGTTTAAAACTTTTCTAAAGAAAAACGAAGGAATGAATAATCATGTAAACGGGACGGTTCAAAATTTAGGCTTGAGAAGCCACTGACTCAAAACTCAATTGCTGCCTTGGATAATCTTGAATTTTCAGCAATTAATTAAACAAAAAACGGAATCTTTTGGAGCATATACAAAATGAGTGTTTTTTTTTCTTCTTTTTAAAAAAATAAAAAAGAAAATGTGCATTCAGTTCCTCAAGAAATAATGGGTGTTGTACTTGTAACAGTAAGAGATGAGAAATCAAACAGTACAGAACAAAAAAGGTGGAATTTAAGCCGAAAAAACGCACCTTTATATGGGAAAGAAGGAAGATCTTGAAGCTGTCTCGTGCAGGTGTGCTTGCTTGGGTGGAACTGGAAGAGGCAGCAACGGCGAGAGTGGCAGAGAGAGAGAAGAGAGAGAAAGCGAATGGGTGTGTAGACTAGAGAGAGAAGCAATGTGCGAATGTGTTTAGGGCTTCGGCTCATCAAAATTTAGCGTATTTTTGGGGGTTGTGTCTGGCGAGAAAGAAGATGTTACCATTTATGGATTTACTCTGCTGGAATGCGTTGAGCTTGCACTGAATCTGAATGCATCCGTTGAATTGAACTTTAAAAACCTTTCTTTTTCAAAATCTTTCTTCCAAATTCCACCGCTATCCTTTTCCCATGACCCAGAATTCAGAAAATGCCCCCTTGGACGACAATGCCCTCCAACATTAAAACCATGTGCAATTATAAATTCATACACTTTTCAATATTAAAAATTCTGATTTAATTTTGATCTACTTTAAAAATAAAATTTTTTACACTATTATCTAATTATATGTTATTATTATCTAATTTTTAAGTTAATTTTTATTTTAATTAATTTTTTTAATAATTTAATAATTTATTATTAAATAATAATATAAAATTTTTTACATTAAAATTGAGCCAAAATTAAACTTTAAAAATTGATACACTTTACTTGATAAAATTTAAATTGGGTACTACTGCTCCTAAGGTGATGTAATATTATTGATAAGAAATATCAATAAATACATATAATTTATTTGATACACGAATAAATTAGTTATAATTAAAAAAGTTATAAATAAATTTACTGTATTATAACACTTAAAAATTGAACTTGTATCTTTATTTTAAAAAGTATTGGAGAATCTTCTATATATATAATGAATTCTATTTAATTTTTATATATATTTATATATAGAAACTTTCATTAAATAAAATATAATCCGATATTAATATTTAATCATTAAATTCAAATATTCAAATATTCTATACTCAATTAAAAATTAGCAACTAATTATTCTCTTCAGTTGTTTTTATTTGTCATTTTAAAAGAATATTTTATTTTGTCATTTATTTTTAAAAAAGTAAGGTAATTATTAAATTTTAACTTTATATTTGATATTAATGGAATAAGAGAGAATTAAGTCAACTAACAAAGTAAGAAAATTTTGAGTATTTTCATAAAAGATAATTTATTTAAATATATTTATTTTTTAATAAATGAAACTATTTAATAATTTTATTAACAATTATTTTAAATAATAAATAAAAAAGAACAAAGTGAGTAAAACAATACATATCTTCCTTAATTAATTGGCAATAACTTCTCTTTTAGTTGACTTTTTTTTTACTTAGTTGGTTTATTTTTTTAACAGATAAATAAGATTAGAGACAGAAAATGATAAGATTTGTCTTTTGGTACTGTCTGCTCATATTAAATACATTCTTAAATTTTTAGTTAGATTCCATGTATACAATAATTTGACCGTATAATTTACTTTTAAAAAAATAGAAGATATTTATACAGTTATACTAGCCTCTAGCACACTTTTTTTTAAAAATGTTGGGCAGTTTTTTATGTTTAATTGATAAGTATATTTATCCAAATAAAAAGATTTCCATATATATATATATTCCATATAATGCGCAAAAAAGGTTGAAAATTATTGAACTTTTAAAGACATTGTAAATCCTCCACATATTAAAAGAGATACTTTCTCTTAAGAGTGGATTTGTTTGGAGAGATACTTACTCTTTAGTTGTTTCATGTCTATCTTTATATTAAAGATACGTAATTTGTTTTTGAAGAAATTGCTCAATCCTCTTCCTTCTCTTTGGGAGACCATAATAGAACTCTTTTAGAAAGTTGAATTCTTGGTTACTTTCTGAAACAATTCTCATACTTGCATTAAGAATCTCAAAACTAAATTTTTACAATACTCAAATAAATTTAAAATTTTAAAATGATTTCTTTGGGAATCAATATTTTTATAATTTAATGTAGTTTGGATTAGTTATAAAATAAACATTATTTCAATAATCAAGTATATGTATAATGAATTTTTAAAAAATAAACTATAATAAAATCAATTTTATATTTGAATATATTAACTAAAAAATAATTTTAAGATAATATATTTTGTTTGAATTGTATTAAAGAATCACTTTTATATAGTAAATTACAAAAAAGAATATAGAATGATTTGTTTAAATTAAATATGATAAAATCATACTTGATGGCTTGGTAAATTTGTGCCCAACACTAAAATAATCAAAACTGGATTACAATTATAATGCTCAAATTTTAACTTAAAAAAAAATCAACTTTTCACGTGTGTATTTATATTAGCTTATTTTATCTTTAAAATAGTTTATAATCAAAATTTTATTAAAAATTTTTTAAAAAAATAATTTTGTCTTAAAATTAACTTAAAGCCACAAAGACTAATTATGACATTCTTTGAGTAAATTCCAATAAATTTGTTAGTTTTATATCAACATAATTAGTATTTTATGAGAAAAAATTTTTTAAAAAAGAGTAAAATATATTTTTAATCTTTAAAAGATACATCATTTATTAATTTCATCTCTTAAAGATTAATTTTATCAATTTAGTCTTTCAATTTTTAAATCACTTAAAAAGTTTATCTTTTTATTCATTTTAATTTTATTAATTTAGTTTATCAAAAAGATTAAATTATTGTGAATCTAAAATTTAAAAAATTAAATTAATAAATTAATCTTTAAAAATTAAAATTGATAAATGATCAATTTCTAAAAAGACTAAAACTATATTTAATTAAAAAAAAAAAAGCAATAGAGTGTGTTTTTGCCGCCAGAGCAAACAAACAAGGCAATGAAATAATAATACAATAACAGTCGGAGGGTGATCTCGTCAATGCAAATGGGGCTCTTTCATTTTGTCTTTGCCGCGATCTGCATTGCATTAATGTCGTTTCCCGCCTCTGAAATTTTTGTTTTGCTTTGCGGTGCAGATTTCAAAGATAAAAATAAATAAATACTACTACCAAGGGCGAAATTGGAATAGTAAAGTTGAGGGATCAAAATGAAAAATATCATTATTTGTGGTTTATATTAAAAATATATATTTTAAAACAAAATTATATTAAAATTTAAAAAATTTACAAGAAAATTTGGAATTGGAGGGGATATGCTAGGTTTACACCATAGTAATGTTTGTTGCTTCATTTTCTTCTACATTAACTTTTATATAATATATGAATCTCTGTATAAGATAATATGTCTTAAAAAGATTGTTTTTCATATTATAATGTGACAAAAAAAAGTAGTGTATTAATACATCATCAAGGTATCTTGGACCCAATAAATGGAAAGGACTTTATCTAGGTCTTCTATAGCTAATGCATAGATACAGTGAGAGAAAGAAAAAAAAATAAAACAAAAGAAAGTCCCACATAAAGAAAGAAAAGCAAATTCTTATTCTTATAACAAAAACTAACCATTTTGAAAATTAAAAAAAGAAAGTTAAAGATCAAAGAATACTCACCTTATCAATTAAAGGTGAAAGAAGAAATAAAACAACTTTGGACCCTTTCGAATGCTAATAAATGAAACAAATCAAAAATTGAGAAGGATTTATAACATACTTGAAGAAGAGAAGAGTTACTTAAAACTTGCTCTTACAGAAAGGTGTGATGTTAGTGACAACATGAAGATGATGAATATATGTTTGATTTAACTTTTGAAACTTTAAAAAAAAAATTGTTCAAATCATGATTTAAGACTTTTCAAAAGTCAAAAAAAAAACACATCATGAGTTTGTGTCTCTAGTAAAGAGGTTATTCTAGATTTGGTAAATAAGTTAAATCTAGTTTTTTTCTTCAGTTTTTTTAAAATGCTTGAAATTTCTAAACCTTATAATTAGAGATTTTATCTATTTTCCTTTTTCATAATTAACACATTCTTAAATATTTTTTTTTAAGTTTTTATGATTTAAAATTTGATAATCTAATATATGACATTAGTTTTTTTTGGGGGGGGGGGGATTATGTGACCATTTGAGGTTATGGCTTTAAGTTGATAATGTGGAAAATTTATAAGAGGTGGTTATAACATTGTGCAAGTTATCATTTGGCCTATTTTAATTTGTTGTAATATATTTATTTGTGTTAGATTCATCATGGACCATTTCATTTGCATGCACTTGAACCGCTGGAATAATTTTGAATGTATCTTGGTTATGTTTCTAGTTTGTAAGCAAATAATTTATATTGTGGTGTATTTTAATTTTTTCTAAATATATTGTAATTGTTTTTTCCTCTTAATGTTCCAGGTCAAGTTTCCTTTATTATTGAAGATTTGGAGTTTGATGACTCTTATGTTAATACTTGTTGGTTGCTAAATTATTTACCTCATTTAAATTGTTAAATTCCATTTTTGAGGAAACAAGATTTTTCTTTTTATTATATTGACAATCTCGTTAAAAAGCATGAAAGTATGCTAGGGTAAGCTTTATTTTAAATGGTATTGTTTTAGATTCTGCTAAATTTATGGCACTTATGCCCTTGACATATGGCTTTAATGAGTTTGTGAATTATTTGAGTTGTTAGCTATGAAAAATTGAATTGAAAATTTTAATTATGAGCTTCAGAAAGTGATTTTAATTTTAAAGAAAAAACACTCAAACTTTTTAAATTTTGAGTCATTTATAAGTTACTATCATGAACTTTAAAATTATTTTAATTAATACTTAAATTATAAGAATTATTCAAATTAACTATTTTATCCATTTTTTATTAAGTCATTTAACAAAAAACATGGTCACGTGTTTATAATTTTTAATGACGTAACACTATAATTTCTATCACATTTAAATAAATTTGAAAATTTTCATTTTAAATATATATATTATTTATTTTATATATTTATTTAACTATTTGATTTTAATGAATTAAAAGAAAAATACATTTTACTTGAAAAAAATAAATGAGTATTAATTAGGATGAATATATAACCATCTAAAAAGATCAATTTGGGTCTCACCAAACATTTAAACATTTGGAAAGATGAATTTAGATAATTTTTATAGTTTGAGTATTAATTATAATGATTTTAAAGTTTGTGATGATGAATTACAAATGACTCAAAGCTTAAAGAGAGTAAGTAATCTTTTTTTTTTAATTTTATTAATAGAAACAATAAATGAGAAATATTTATCAAATTTTAAAACATGACTACTAATGTTTTTATTGATTGTCATTTTAGTCACAGTCACTCAAGATTTTAAAACATGCTTATTTTGACTATTTGATCAAATGACATTGTTAACTAGAACAAGAAACGATCACGTACAATTTTAATACTTTTGATAGGTTTAAAAATTCAAACTAACATTACCTAAAAAAATATTATAACTTTTTGTACGAACTAAAAATATTTATATAGAATTTGACTAATTTAAATCATTCCCAGGCTTAATTATTTTGAGTCAAAAGTAATAATGATACGACTCTCATTGTAAAATGTGATTTTTAAAAATTAAATTACAGTTCTTATACTTATAAATATAATTCCCTTTTATTACGCTAATACTTAATAGATAAAAAAAATTCCTACTAAACATATAGATTTGTTTGCTTATGAAATAATTTAGTTTAAAATTTCAAACTTATATGATATGTTTAATTTAGATTTTTAAACTTATTTATTGCTTGTTTGGTACAGCGTTGGCTAAACGCCAATGAACATTTAATTGCAGAAGCAAAAATATTACTTTTTGTAAACACTCATCGTAAAGGGTGTGTCTAGTATAAAATGTCAAAGGCATGTTGATAAAAATTTAATACAAACATGCTTTTAAGCTATTATAATTGCATGTAATATTCATATGACCGTTTTGTATTCAAGTTAACTGTACGATTGTGTCGAATCACCGAAATAAATTTATTTTAATATTTTGAATGATTAAAATGATACAAAATAATCATTAATAATTAAAGTAATACTAAATAAATATTATTTAACAAAGTGTTTTTTCATTAAAAAAATGATATAGAACACATAAATTTATATATACTTATACACGTAGAGATAATAATAGGTCAGATAATTTATTGAGACTTATGTCCTAATTTATTTTTGGCTCCTGAGCTTATATTTAAATTTTTATAAAAATTTATTTAATTAAATAAATTATATTTAAATCGTTATAGATATTTATTTAATTTTATAAAATAGTTTATTTATCTATTATATATATATATATATAAAATTAAAGTTTTATAATATTTATTATTATATATTTATATAATTTATTAATTTAAAATATAATTTAATAATTTTAATTAAATATATAAATTATTTAAAATATTTAAAATATAAATTTATTAATTTAATTTAAAATTTTTATATAATATAAATCTTTATATAAATTTATAAGATAAATCAAATTTTTTTATATTTTTATAAAAAAATTACATCAAATCCAAAAAAAATTATATTAAATAATAAATTAAACTCAAATATAATATTTAACAAAACATGCCTGAACTATTTAAAGAAAGCATTCCACTCCTACGGACACCCTTCTTCCGTTATTCATTATAAAAAAAAAAGGTAAAAAACAGTTCATACATTCGGGTAATCAAGTGCTGCTTCTGGGATTTTTTTGTTTTTTTTGGGTTAACTTCTATTAACTAATTGCTGTCTGTGATAGCTTATCTTGCAGCAGCTCTCTCACCAGGTGGTGTTTGGATTAGATGCTAACCCACCAATCTATGCTTCCTTCTCCTCTTTCTATTCGTGCGTTCTACTTCCTACGTCCCAATTCCTATGCTTTCCCTCGTAAATTCACACATCAAATTTTTTCTAAGAATCATAAGGTAATGCTATATCAATTCAATGAGTTTGTGTGTTTGGTTATCTTTATGGTTCTTATATGCTGAAAAGTTTGTCTTTATCTTTTTTTTTTTCCCCTGTGCAGTTAAATAGTGGAAATTTGAGTTTGGCTGCTTTCAGTAACACCGCGGTTTCCTATGCCTACGGCTACGATGAACTTCCTCAACGAAAAAATGAAGAAGATACAAAGGGAATTGATTTCTTGCATCTCATGGATGAACGTGGCATTCATGCCAATTCTCAGACCTATTTGTGGTTGTTAGAAGGATGTCTGAATTCTGGGTCGTTTTCAGAAGGTTGGAAGCTTCATGGGAAGATTCTCAAGCTGGGTTTTTGTGCAGAACAGGCATTGTGCGATCGTCTTATGGACTTGTACTTTGCATTTGATGATTTGGGTGGCGCAGTTAAGGTATTTGATGATATGCCAATGAGACATGTGTCTTGCTGGAATAAAATTATTCACAGATTTGTCGCGGAGAAGTTGACTAGTCAAGTTCTGGGTTTATACCGACAAATGATGAAGGAAAATGTGAAACCTGATGAAAAAACTTTTGCAGGGGTTTTGAGGGCATGTGGTGGTAATCTTGTTACTTTCCACTATGTGGAACAAATACATGCCAACATTATAACTCATGGTTATGAAACTAGTCTGCTAATATGTAATCCTTTAATTGATTTCTATTTTAAAAATGGTTTTGTGAATTCTGCTAAGAAGGTTTTTGACAATTTACAGATGAGGGATAGTGTTTCTTGGGTAGCTATGATATCTGGTTTATCTCAAAGTGGGTATGAAGAAGAAGCCATTCTTCTGTTCTGCCAGATGCATACATATGGAATATGCCCCACTCCTTATATATTTTCAAGTGTTCTAAGTGCCTGTACCAAAATAGAATTTTTTGAGCTTGGAGAGCAGCTCCATGGCCTTGTTCTCAAGCAGGGATTCTCTTCTGAAACATATGTGTGCAATGCCCTTGTGACATTATATTCCCGTTTCGGGAACTTGATATATGCAGAGCAGATTTTCAATGCAATGTCGCAGAGGGATGGAGTTTCATATAACTCACTCATCTCGGGTCTAGCTCAACAAGGATATGGTGACAGAGCTTTAGAGTTGTTTAAGAAAATGCATCTTGATTGCCTAAAGCCAGACTGTGTTACAGTTGCAAGTGTTCTGAGTGCCTGTGCATCAGTTGGGGCTCTTCTGAGAGGAAAACAACTCCACTCATATGCAATAAAGGCAGGAATGTCTTCAGACATAATCCTGGAAGGTTCACTGCTTGATCTTTATGTAAAATGCTCAGACATAGAAACTGCTCATGATTTTTTCATTACAACTGAAACTGAAAATGTGGTGCTGTGGAATGTGATGCTTGTTGCTTATGGCCAGTTAGACAATCTAAATAAATCATTTCAAATATTTACACAGATGCAGATAGAAGGCATTATACCAAATCAATTCACCTATCCAAGTATTTTGAAAACTTGCACCTCTTTGGGAGCTCTTGATCTAGGAGAACAGATTCATACTCAAGTACTAAAAACTGGCTTTCAGTTCAATGTGTATGTCTCCAGTGTGCTTATTGACATGTATGCTAAACATGGGAAACTAGATACTGCCCTGAAAATCCTTAGAAGACTCAAAGAGAAAGATGTTGTTTCTTGGACAGCCATGATTGCTGGGTATGCACAACATGATATGTTTGCTGAAGCTCTTAACCTCTTTGAAGAAATGCAAGATCAAGGAATACAATCTGATAATATAGGATTTTCAAGTGCAATCAGCGCATGTGCAGGTATTCAAGCACTTGATCAAGGACGACAGATTCATGCTCAATCAAGTGTCTCTGGTTACTCAGATGATCTTTCAATTGGTAATGCACTTGTTAGTCTTTATGCTAGGTGTGGGAAAGTACGAGAAGCATACTGTGCTTTCGATAAAATATTTGCTAAAGATAATGTATCATGGAACTCATTGATATCAGGTTTTGCACAAAGTGGACATTGCGAGGAAGCACTGAATCTATTTTCTCAAATGAATAAAGCTGGGCTAGAAATCAATTTATTCACATTTGGCTCTGCAGTTAGTGCTGCTGCCAATATTGCAAATGTTAAACTAGGGAAGCAGATTCATGCTATGATTAAAAAAACTGGCTATGATTCAGAAACTGAGGTTTCTAATGTTTTGATCACACTATATGCAAAATGTGGTAGCATTGATGATGCCAAGAAACAGTTCTTTGAAATGCCTGAGAAAAATGAGGTTTCTTGGAATGCCATGATAACAGGCTATTCTCAACATGGTTGTGGATTTGAAGCACTAAGCCTTTTTGAGGATATGAAACAGCTTGGTGTATTGCCAAACCATGTCACCTTTGTGGGAGTGTTATCAGCATGTAGTCATGTGGGTTTGGTGGATGAGGGAATTGGCTACTTTAAATCAATGAGTGAAGTGCACAGCTTGGCGCCGAAACCTGAACATTATGCTTGTGTCGTGGATCTTCTTGGGCGGTCTGGTCTTTTAAGCCGTGCAAGAAAATTTATAGAGGAGATGCCAATTCAACCAGATGCAATGGTCTGGAGGACCCTTTTAAGTGCTTGTACTGTTCATAAGAATATTGATATTGGAGAGTTTGCTGCAAGTCATCTTCTGGAACTGGAACCCAACGATTCAGCAACCTATGTTCTGCTTTCAAATATGTATGCAGTGACTGGGAAATGGGGTTGTAGGGATCGGACAAGGCAAATGATGAAAGATAGGGGTGTTAAGAAGGAGCCTGGTCGTAGCTGGATAGAAGTTAATAATTCGGTTCACGCATTTTTTGTTGGTGATCAGATACACCCTTGTGCGAGTATGATATATGAATATCTCAGAGATCTGAATGAACGTGCAGCTGAATATGGTTATGTACTGCAGTGCAATAGCCTCTTGAATGATGTAGAACGAGGTCAGAAGGATTCAACACAAATTATTCACAGTGAGAAATTGGCAATTGCTTTTGGATTGCTTAGCTTGTCTGGCTCCACTCCTATCCATGTTTTTAAAAATCTTCGTGTTTGTGGCGATTGCCACAACTGGATTAAGTATGTCGCTAAGATATCAGATCGAGAGATCATAGTGAGAGATGCATATCGCTTTCATCATTTTGAAGGTGGTGTTTGTTCATGTAAAGATTATTGGTAAGATGGCAGAAGGTTGACTAAAATGAATGAATTCCTCTGGATTTGTGGTGTGGACCACAATTAGGTCAAGTGTTGCCTCATCTATGTCTTGGGTCACCCAAGTCTGGTAAGAACTCTAACTTGAAGCAAATTGGATAGAATTTAGGACAGTGACTTGGTGCTTCTAATTTGATACTGTTATTCAATCATGGTTAGTATGTTCTGTCTTGCCTCTTCTATGTCTTTACTTCGTCTGAATCAGATTCTTGAGTGCTTTAGTAGGATCTGTAATATTGAGAGCTATAAAATTATGTTAGTCATTTTTTTATATTATCATAAAGCCATGTTTCTCTATTCTCCTTTTCCAGGGGAACAGTAAGCTGAAGTATTTCGTGTGCTTTCTCTGCATGCATTCTTTTTGACCCATATGTCGTGCTCAAGCTATTGGTGACATTTGGTTTGACCCAGAATGCTGCTTTTGATATCTCTTCCATGGATATCAATACCCAAAATTGAGGACTTTATAATAGACTTGGAGCCGGAGATACTGGTGTACAGTGTACCTATGGAATATATGACAAAGGTGAAGTGTTAGAGTATTTTTATTGATCGGCCGTTGATTCTTCTAGGAAATTTTGCCCGAATCATCTGCTTTTAACTTCCAGAGCCTGAAAGTGTAAGCTGGCATATGCTTTCACTCTGATGCTTCCAACTCGAGGCTGATTTTTTAGACCAGAAAAATTTGATGTCATGAGATTTGAAGACTATGTCAAAATCTTTCTGAAAATATAAAAGAATAACAATAAATAAATAAAGAGGAGAACTATTCTTATTTCACTTCCCTGTCTGGGCTTATCTTCCTGTTTTTTTTCTTAAATTCCTCACCTCATTGCTTGATTTAGCATTAAGAATTGGCGTCTGAGTTTCATAAGACAATTTATTGACCAAATTACTTTCTTCTAGAGAAGGTTGAATGAACATATTTCACCGTGGCACCATGCTTAGTTTACATGATTGTATATGCCTAAGTTTGCCCTTAAGGTCATCAATGAGTTGAATATTTCCTTATTTCCTGGTTTTCCTATTCTCGTCCTATATAACACATTTTTTTCAGATCCTAAGCGTGCTTCCCGGAACAGTCTGTATTCCCTTGTATTATTAGTTTAAGACTAATAGTCTACATCCCTCTCACTATGAGTGGCTGATCTTATTTTCTTCAATTATTGGTTTCTTCCCCTTACCCTGGCCCTCAACCCAAAATAACATATAATCTAGCTATATATAATAATTTTCCAGATAGTTGAGTTTCAAAACTATACGAGTATTTACAAATCTCTCAATTGTGATATCTGCACCAAGTTAAATTTTCTTATAGATGGGCTGGAATGGGTATGCGTGTTGCAACCCTGATTCATGTTATGATGGTTAAAAAATGAGGGGTTAAATTCAGTTTGCCCTCCTATAGTTTGGGGCAATATCACTTTGCTGCATTGTGATTTTAACTTTTTCACTTTGCCCTCCTCCTGTAGTTAGTTTAAGTATCATTTTGCCCCCATTTGATATCATTCAGTTAACTTAGACTACAAATTTATTAACTTTAACCAATGGAAGTTACAATATATCTATTAAATATTCCTTTATTATCTTGAAAACAATTTCCCCTTTGCTGAAAATTAGGGACCTTATACAAAAGGTTGGGAATATCTTTTTTTTCGTACGAGAAAAACTATGAATAGTGGAACTATCATAATTTATTTTTAGATGTATGTTATTCTTCTAGATATAAATTTTTGTTCAATTTCAAAGGTTCTCACATTAATGCCTCATAGGGTATTACTTTGCTTATATTTTTCTTGTTTATCTTCTCTTCATAACAATAAATTTTCAAATATTGTGCTCAAGACATTGTGTATTTCACATACTAACGTAATTAGAATTTCTCAAGTTCTTTAACTTCCAAGAAACTCAGGTAGTAGCTTAGCTATGTATTGTCTAAGGCCAGTGGATATATGTAGAAATTGTTTGGCACGTTGGTGCTGAGGTAGCAAGTGAGTTGTGTTGAGCAAAAAGAAATATCAATTCTGCAGATTGGACATATCTTATTGTGTAAACCTGTTGATTTAATGGATTATAACATATATAAGCATTTTCTCAGTTGATATAGCCAAGCAAGGCACGAGGAAGTAACAAATATTTTGGTATTAAAACCACGAGGGGGGCGAAGTGCTAACCAAACTAAACACATGGACAAAGTGACAAAGTTAAAACCACAGGGTGGCAAAAATGAATTATACCCTGAATCATGTTAAAGGTTTTGATCCTTTTCTCATTATTGTACCTTCTGCAGTTCAGAAAAAAATGTTGGGTGTCCATGAGGAACATTGAGCAGTGGCCAGATCTGCTGTCAGAGTTTTCTCACAAAGAATCCACTGGTAAGTGCAACATCTCTCTCTCTCTCTCTCTCTCTCTCTCTCTCTCTCTGTGTTGAGTTTCTAAATTTGTGAGAAGATAATGAAGAACTGAACTGGACGTTATTGGTTATAACAGTGAGTGAGGATGGCTGTATTGTGCCATTTGCATTATGTAGGGAATTTTAGGGGTTTGGCATATTTAAAGTTTGCTGTTAAGTTCATACAGTATGCTCATTTTTCCTTCAAATTGTCAACCTCCTTCCCCCCTCTTTTCTGTGGTATTTAATCTGCTTCAAATTCATTATATTTTGCACTGCCAAAGTTTTTGTTAATTTTTTCCGGGTTATCATCACCTGTCTGATTTATCCATGACTTTTGGCAATGATCAAAATATTATATCTATTGCTTTAATCATTTTAAGCCAAAACTTCCCATCTCATTACTTTCTCTATGGATAAATTCCTGAAATTACAGGTTTACTCTTCTCAAGGCAAAATAAAAAACTAGTAATTGTTTAAAGCTTTACTTAGTAATTGTTTGCCTGATCAAAAACTAGTCAGTGTCAAACTATGATAATTGTTAAGCCTAGCTTGACAAGTTTAGTAAAGATAAACTAAACATATAAATATAAAGCTTGAACTGAAGCTACCGAAAATTTATTAGAGTCTTTCCTAAAAACAGGCTAAATTCAATGTAGTCTGTAAAACATAAACAAGCATGAACTTGCTTCATGCACCAGCCATTTTTAGCAACATTGCTTGTAGGCGAGATAATGCCATTTTATTTTAACATTCTCTCTCAAAATATGATACTATTATTTTCTTAAAAAAAAGAGTAAACCTCCCTTTTAATTATTAAAAGATAAAAATGATATTATATTGATCTTTTATTTATAAGCTTATATAAAAAATTCAAAACAGTGCATAAATAACGATTTCATTCATCGGAGTGATTTAAAATGTAATATGACATTACGTTAGTTTTTCATTTTAGACTTTTTTATAAATAAAATCATTATTCAATAACTATTTTAATATTGTCTATAAATAAAAAATTAATATAATAATATTTCTTGTATCTTTTGAAAATCAATGTGAATATTTATTCTAAATCAAGAAAGTAATCACAATTTAGTTTTGATTAAGTAAATTAATTTGAAAAAAAACTCAACTTATTGTTTTGGAAGTTTTATAAATAATGGAGTAGCGTGGTTAAAAAGATAAATTCAAACTGCTTCATACAATTTAAATTTTTAAATTTTTATAATTCTAATCATGAAGAAAATAATAATAATTAAAGAATAATATTAAAAATTAAATCTATAATTTATTCCATTAATGACCGTAGCTTTCAAACAATGGAAAAAAGCTTTCCTCTATTTCCTTGTTACAACTTCTAAAATAATGGAATAGTATTTTTTTTTTCTTTTCACTCTAATTCATTATAAGCCGCTTAACTACGCCTTTTCAAAACTCAAAGGTTTTTCTTTTCCCAAAAGATTCTTTCTTCAATATAAAGTTTGAGTTGTATTATCATGTTAAAACTTACATGGACAAAATAGTGCTAGGTGTTATCTTTAGGTGAGACCAGATGGCTACACCACAATCACAGTCACAAGGAAGGGCTTCCGCTTCCACCGACCCAAGCCCTCTCCAGGACCGAGTCGCTATTGTCACTGGCTCGTCTCGTGGAATCGGCCGAGAGGTTGCGCTCCACCTGAGTTCACTTGGTGGCAGGATCGTCCTCAACTACACCTCCAACTCGGCCCTAGCCGACTCAGTCGCCGCTCTGATCAATGCCGCTTCCACGCCCAATAGCGTTCTCCCACGAGCCATCGCCGTCCGCGCCGACGTTTCCGAGCCAGCTCAGGTCAAGTCCCTCTTCGACGAGGCTGAGCGCGCCTTCAACTCGCCGGTTCACATCCTGGTCAACTCGGCCGGAACCCTCGATAGCAAATACCCCACCATAGCCAACACTAATGTGGAGAGCTTCGACCACGTCTTCGGCGTGAACGCAAGAGGGGCGTTCCTGTGCAGCAGGGAGGCGGCGAACCGCTTAAAACGCGGCGGCGGAGGTCGAATTATACTGTTGTCTACGTCACTGGTGGGTGCATTGAGACCGGGTTTTGGGGCATACACGGCGGCGAAAGCGGCGGTTGAGGCCATGATGAAGATTTTGGCGAAGGAGCTGAAAGGGACTGGGATTACGGCTAACTGTGTAGCTCCTGGGCCGATTGCGACGGAGTTGTTTTTCGGTGGGAGGACCGAGGAGCAGGTGAAGAAGATCATTGAAGAGAGCCCTCTCGATAGGCTTGGGGAGACCAAGGATGTGGCCCCTGTGGTGGGATTCTTGGCTTCCGATGCCGGGGAATGGGTCAATGGTCAGGTTATTCGCGTTAATGGTGGTTATGTTTAGCTTGGAGCGTATGGGCCTCAAGGTAATTTGTATTGTTTGGTATGCTTCTGAGTTCTCTCTCCCTAATCCTGTTCTGGTTGCTCTGTTGCAAATATCCGTCTATAGCATTAGCCAACAAAGCTTATGTTTTGACTTTTGATTGAGGATTTCATGAATTGTGATCAACTGTTCTGTCAGCAAATAATTATTGCAACTCGTGCTATCCCTAGATGAGTGTTTTGAGTTCAATGGAGATATCACCTTGTCATTAAGTATTGGTTTGTAATTAGGACTGTTTGGAAGCAGGGGTCTATAGCAACTTTGACGGAGGATCCATCTCCAATAATTATCCCTGTTTGCAATAATAGAAATGCTTGATTCATGCTAATTTAGAGAGCAATGCTGTATTAATATCTTTGAACTGTATAAACCCCAAACCTGCCACTGAATTAAGTAAACACCAACGTTATGAAAACCGGTTCATAACACCCCTAATCCCAGACTGGGGAACCAGTTCCGAACCGGTTGGCTTGTTTGAAACGGTCACAGGTTGGTCGGATGAACTGTTTCTGGACCTTCCACCTCTGAGAGATTATTGATCTTTTCATGTCAAGTCATATATTTTTTTTCCTTATATTGTTAATTATTTATAGAATATACACATATGTATAAAATCCTGGTTTGACCTCCGGTTAGACCTCAAAACCTTGAACCTCTTATCTTAGCAGTTCATGGACTGATCTGGTTTTCAAGACATTGGTGAACACAACTCACCCTATGTGTAAGTGTATAAATAATATTGTTTCTTTTACTCACTCATCTTCTTCTACATTCCACCAAAAACGCCTCAATAATGCATCCAATTTAGTGCACACTTCATCAGGCAGTTCAGGAGTTGACTTAGTATGTGGCCTGAACCACAAAAGAAATCAATGTTAACTAGCCTGCCCATGAGAGAAATTTTGTCTCCAACCTGAGGGCTGTGATTGAACATTTGGACATCTTACTGATAATCACATGATTTATACTTGGATAGGAAGAGAGTTATTCCCAAATATTTTGCATCTGTTTTGATAGGTTAAAGACCAATAAGGTTACACAAATAGGGTTCTCTTTCTTTGAAATACCTTATTAGAGAAGAGAATTCCATTTGGATTTATTCACCTTCCGCCAAGACCTATATGAAAATCAGTCTGGGCAGCTTCTAAGTGAACCGTTTATTCTAGTAGGGTTAAGTTATTCTTTGATCCAGTGAAGTAATTTATATGCTTATTCATCCAAACTTCCTCTGCACTATTCACTTATAGAATGAGTTGCTATTGCATATATAAAAAACGACATACAAATAGTGACTGGCCAGATTAGATAAAAGTTATACGGTAATGGATCATGGATGTATGTAACATTGTGAGTCTGGGAACAACTAGTGCTTTATTGTAATCTACAAAATGCCTGTATTTGAAAAACTTATGACATGATGTACTTTTGACAGTAGAGTGATGGGAGCTTCAATTTGGGTTACTTGTTTGAATTGACCAGTTTTACACCCTTAGAAATGTTTTTAAGTGAGTTTCACCTGAGAATCCAAATTCAAAAAAATGCACGGTTGTTCTGAGAATTAAAACGAGATTACTACATTTTATTTCTAAGGTGATGTAAGTTTATTGGACTAATGTGGGCTATACTATATGTGGTTTCTTAAATGAAATGAATTTTGATCGCTGTATTACGTGGATCTTAGAAGGGCCTCTTGATGTACAAGGCTTGATCCACGTGATATTAGGTATAAGGTGGGAGAACCCTGGCTCCTTTCTGTCAGTCCTGTTAGTGAGAATCTTCTTCGATCCACCTGTGTGTCCATGTATGGGTAATATAGGACTTTAACCCTTATGATGCATACTGGGCTTGTACTATCTAATTGAAAATCCGTTTGACTACGTTTTATCCGTTTTAAATGTACTACTTTATGGAGTGTAATAATATTATCATTACTCGGTTTTTATTTTGACAATTATTAAGCCATTATCCTGAGTTAGAAAACTCACAATGCCCTCCTAACTGTTTTACAGGTATGTCTTGATGCACAATAATGATCTGTCCAAGTCAGTTTCGCAGCTACAACCAGAAAATAATTTTAGGGACATGTGAAATAAATCCATGTGTTGTATGAGATAAGCTAAGAAAGGATTGTGTGATGTTCTGCATTTGTAAACTAAGACAAGTTAAGAAAAGTATAGGGGGAACCGTGTTTTATTGAGGTTTGCTTTAAGGATATCTTATGGTTTGGGCAGTTCAAATAGTGATAAAAGGGTCTTTTCGGAAGGATAAACACCAGACGAGTCATCGTCATCATCATCAGTTCAAGAGTTTTAATTCGACTGACCTTAAATACTTTTATGGACTAAGGTCGATAAAGGCAGTTAGTCCTTTAGTATAATATACTTTTTTTCCTCGTTACATTAAGTCGTAATTTTTTTTAAACAAAGAAATATGTTAATCAATTTGAAATTTTAAGATATATAATTGAAATATATCTATTTATTTTGAATAATTCAAAATTATATATATTTTAAATCACTTTGTAAACAAAGATCCAGAGACTATCATGAACTCGAGCCCCGTAATAATAAAACTCTTAAAAACTGACATGTCAAGTTCATTGTTAAAAATAAAATTGATTAATTAAGCGGAAAGTCTACTTATTGGGGTAAAGCTTTAAATGAGTTCCTTTACTTCTAAAGTAAAATTATATTTATATTAAATTTGGTAAATTTAAATTTGAATGAATTTAATTTTATAAATTTGATTTTAATAAAAAATGAATTTAAATAAAAAGTAAAGTGATTTATATTTAAAAAGAAATATTTTAATACATAAGCAAAAAATAATTATTTTAAATTAAATAAAATTTTAAAAATAGAATTATATTTAAAAAATAATACAAATGTTAAAATAAATAAAATAAAAAATAAATAAAAGTTTGTTTAAACTTCTAAAAACACGTTTATAAATAAGTGATATTGAAGTCAAAATATTATTATGTGTACATATGTGAAAGAGGTCTACCTTTACAAATATACTAGCAAAAAACTCATTAATATGACTAGCAGAATTGTTAATTGTAACTGTGCCCAACCGTATGGTTCTATCAGATTAAGCTATTGGTGCAATTTTACACAAGCGAAGCAGTAGTGGAGTAGCATTATACTCCATAAGTAAAACGTGTGAAAAAATAAATTTTTTTCGTTTTGGTTGGATATGTTCTGAAATTATGAAAACACCTCCAAGTCTTCATTCTAATGATAATAGCTAGTTGTAAGGGGCGTATTTGTCAATCCAGACTCAGGATATTCCAAAAGCCAAAGGCGTTTTGAGGAATATGGGATAATATGTGGTAACGGTTTTTTTCCATGCAGCAAATGCATTTCCTAATTTTTGTTGTTTTTGCTTCCTAAAGCCAATGCCTTTGCTTTTCAAGTTTCTCTTCTGTGATGGGGACTTGTGAATGATCAACCAATAGAAATATCTCGGAGCGTGTAGGACTAGGAGGGTCTCTGAAGAAAGCCCCAAGCTCCAAGCTTCAAGCTTGCAACTTGGAAGGAGAAGGCAAGCAAAGGGAATGGCACAGTTCGCTGCACAGGGTCGCTTAAAGATGCTCTTTAATGGCGAGGGAGTGTCATCTCGTTTGGAGCAGAAGGACCCATTTCACTGCAAGTGCAGATCAATTCAATCCCACAGACGGAGGCTAAGGCATATAGATTCTTCGGGTAGAATTTACTGTTCGTCATCTCTGAGTAGCAAAGCCAACCGTTCCACTGGGGAGACACGCCCCTCTGTTGGCCATGGGGGTGTTCATGACGAAGATGATTCTGATCATGATGACGATGATGATGAGTTTGAGAACGATGACTTGTCTTGTTTCCGAGGTCTGGTGTTGGATATATCGTACAGGTCACTTTTTTTTTAATATTTTTTTTCTTTGTCTACTGCTGCTTTGCGCAACAATATTTTAATTTAAAGTTTTGAACTTTTACCCCGAATAAACATTATATTGAGCACACTACACTCTACAGGGTTGAAAAGGAGCTTTTTTTTTAATTTTTTCCCCTCTCCCCCTGGTGGGAAGGATGGGTTGGGAAATTCATTTGGGTTTTTCTAGTGCTGTGTTCTGCTGATTTTTGTAATTCCATGCTGCAGTTTATTGATTCTGAACCTTTCCTAGCTGGTTTTCCGTTAAGTGCTTGTTAGGTTGTTATATTACTCTAGGAAAACTGCAGGGCTTAGTATTTTGGGAATTTTATGCTAAGTTGTTGATTGTGATGCATTATATTATTTGGAGTGATGATATCATGGGACTGATCCCTTTGGTGATCCCTTTGGGGGCTAGTCCCATGGAAACGTTTTGAGAAGCCGTTGGGTTAGATTGTTTAGGAACGACGATGCTCTTGAAGCCTGACATCTTCAGGACACGGTGGCAAATTGATGAAGAAGAAAATATATTTTGGATTTGAATTAATGAACTAGTCAGTATTATGACAACAAAACTCGAATGAAGCTTGTGGATGCGAGTATTGGTGTACAAATGCGTATTACTGATCTTTCAGTGTTTCCTTATTTGTACAAATATTATTGAGTATTTTAGCCTTGCGTGACTATTTTATGGTGTATTTATATGTTGTCTTTGTCAAGAAAAGTTCCTTTGAAATGTAGTAGGATCATTACCCGGGAGCACCTTGCAATATTTGTGGGTTCTACAGATACACATACACGTGTTTGTGCATCTCTCTTTTGTTTTATTTCTGAATTTTTTAAATCAAGATGCATAAATATAAGAACCAAAATTGATAATGAGGTGTTCAATGATGCTTGGTTTCAATATTATTTGTGTTGTAATTTCTTCCTACTGGTTTCTATGAATTTATCTGGGATTGTGGGATGAAATAGTGTATAGCCCTCAGTGTTCAGTACATACGGATAGTATGAAGTTTGTAACATATGATTTTCTCTTGTATAGTCACCACTATCAAGACTTCTGCTCAGTTGTTTGCTTATGGTTCTGACTGCTCTCATCCTGCTCCAGGCCAGTCAATGTTGTAGGCTGGAAACGTGCTATATGTTTGGAGTTTATGGAGAAGGTCAGATTTTCAGCTCAACCTTTTCATTTGTTAATTGTTATGTCAATTATTGTAATACATTTCATTATGCTTTTTAATGCAGTTTATTATTTTCAGATATGACATGACTTCATGTTAAGTTAATAAAACTTTAGTTGATACCTGACTAACCCAGAGCATGTCAATTATTGGCATAATATATTGATGGGTAGTGGTACTTGCTATTTTCTTAATCTTAATGCATCTGTCATTCCAATTTAGAGATAGAGCATATTTCTGACGCAGCTTCACTTTGTCTGATTTGTAGTTGAATGTATTATAAACCTGTTTCATTTCCCAGGCTACAAAGTTCAGTGTGCATATAGAAAGGCACAAAAACAAATACCCACTCACAACCACAACTTTTCTCTTTCTCTTTGTCTTTTTAAAGTTTAAACAAACACCGAAAAAGTGTTTATGAAGTTATAATTTCAAATCTTGCTTTATCCAGGCTGATGTACTAGAGTATTATGCTCAGACTGTGAACTCTCCCAGTGGATCTTTCTATATACCAGCTGTCTTAAGGGTATGCACTCAGTAATGTTTTTGATGTATTAGTTTTTGTTACAATTCATCACAATTCTAGTAGCACCACTGGTTCTCCACTTGTCTTATTTTGTTTTGGAATAATATTGAACAAACAATTATTACTAAAGATTTTCTTGTTTTTTGTCTGCTACTCAGCTCCAATACAGATGAGCTCAACTTATCTTTATTTTGGTACAGGTTCCTCATTTACTTCAGGTTGTTAAAAGAAAAATAGTCAAGAAGTGTCTTAGTCGGAAAAATATACTATTTCGGGACAATTACACCTGTCAGTAAGTCTCTATATTGTACTTGGATTTCTCATAGACCTAAATGTGTTTAATTCAGTAATTTAACACAACACAAACCCTTTTTATATATTTATTAGATGGTGTAGTCAGTCCCCCAACCCAATAATCTCAATCAAAATTATTGCTTCTAAAGGAAATTCAGGGTTCTTCATGTTTTTCTGAACGCTAGGCCATTAAAGATTCATCCATTTATTGTGACTGCAATTTTTTTCTACTGCAACTCTAGATCATTAGAATTGCAAACACGAGTCATTGTATTACCTGGATGGATGATCTCTATGGCATTCTCTGTTGACAATTTATTCAGGCACAAGACTGCAAAATGAGCAAGCTGTGTAAATCTAACTTTTATGATAGGTTGAGATGCGTACTCCTGGAAAAAGCACAACTGGCCATGCTTTCACTTGTGCAGTTTTAGCCAAAGCTCACATTGGGTTAATTTAAGTGGACTGCTGGTTGAGCTTGGTTAGGCAATCCTATAAGTTGGTTTAACTTGTAGAATAAATGACTCTGAGATGTATGTCTCACTTTGAGTCTTTGATTGAGGACTGTTTTTTTAATAAAAATTTCTACTTCTCCATTCCCTCCTCTTCTCTTATAAAGCTAAAATGGCTTATGGTTGGGTCCTACAAAAAGGAATGCAATTCAGTTTATAATTTTAACTCTTGTTCCCTTCCTTCACTTCAAATTCAAGATGAAGAGGGGAGGGGTGGTAACTATACCATCCTTTTCCTTTTCTACCCTGTTAAAGAATCAGTTAGTAGTAAAGCTAAAAATGTTTCACAAAAGCCTAAAAATGGCTTCTTGTTAACATAGTGCCACGGCGAACACTATAAATATCATTTAGCCGTCTACAATGAATCCTTAAATAGTGTAGAAAATTTTTAATGGCGCATCATTAGTGGCACTATGTGACTATATGCTAATTTCCTATGTGCTATGTGTGATATTTGAGTTCCACAGCAGACCCTTTAAGTATTTTATCGGAAATTACCCTACACCCAAACATGCAGCCTCTGATGCTTCTCAAATAAACAGATTGGCTGCCTCTATGAGTTCACAGGTAGTCTCTGGATTTGCCTGCAGCCACTGCTATGGCCAGCCTGAGCTTTCCTTTTGTTTCTTCCTTTTCTTTGTTTCTGTTTCACGACCCATTCTTTGTTTCAATCAGATACCGTTAGCATCTTTTATAGATACCGGAAGTATATCCTAATTTAATAAATATGTATGTTTTCAATTTAGGTCACATCCAAAGTGAGTTCTAAGAAGTCAATTTGATAACTATGTACACTTTTAATTTAGTTTTTCATGTATATTAGATGTTTTATTTTTGTATTTATCATTTTGAATTGTATTAAATTATATCAAATTTCTCGATATTTCAAATAGCCGAGCTATATGCTATAACCCTAAGAGCCCTTTGTCACTACAAATGCACTATGCACTATTAATAACTGTGTAGGCCTACTGTGTTTGCAGCTTGAATAAAGAACACATCCACCGCTATCTTGTGTGCAAATTTGATATAACAATGGGGATGCCCAAGGTGAATTTTGGACCATTTTATCAAAGATGTTTGAATACTATTTCAGAAAAGCATTCAATGGTCAGAGAATTCTTTAACACCGTTTAATTAAAACATTCAAGCAAGAGAGGGGTATATGATTCACTTTTCCTTCCCTTCTCTTGTTAATTAGCATTGTATGAGAATTCATTCTTGTTTTCTTTCAAGCTCCCAAATATAACCTCTAAGTTGAGCTTTGATTGACTGGACTATAACCTTAGTCCAGTTGAAATTTACTTATGATTGGGGATTTTTCAACAATAAAATCCCCAACCTTGTTTTCCAATCTCTAGGTTGGGATAGCCAGATTAAGTTGCTTGATAATGTGTGAAAATATATATGTTTAAACCATAAATGATTAAACATTAAGATTATAATTTATGATTTTGTCAACTTATATGGGATATAGGCGGCTGTATGCATTTTTCTATTTGCAATTATAGTATTGGTTGGGGCTTGGGTAGTTTGGATGGAAGTCAATGTATATTTAATGAAGAAAATGAGAGATCCTTTCAATTTGACTTTTTCGTCAAGTATTGTTTGTTATTTTTTTCTTACTAGCATGAGTCTGCTGCTTCTATAGTTGAGAATTGTGTTCAAGAGATGTAACAACTAATAAATCCGAGGCCTGTTGTATCATTCCATGGTTATGTGGGGTAATTATCAGTCAAGAAACTGTTTCTTCGTTTTTATCTTTCATTGAAATCTTCCTATGAAATTAACAAAGGCAGAGGATGCAATGGTGATCTGGTCTTTTTAAGTGATCTAGTAAGTTTAGCTATAAGGCATTAAGGCCTTGCACTGACATGATATTACCTTCTCATCAGGTATTGCTCTTCACGTGAGAATTTGACCATCGATCATGTGGTGCCCATTGCATTGGGTGGAGAATGGAAATGGGAAAATCTGGTAAAATATCGACCATTTGATTACTTATTTTTGTTGTCCAATTCTTCTAAAATTTTTTGTATGCAAGATCAACATGATGATTATTTATAATTTAACAGTAGGATTTATGAAAATCACTTTCTAGGAGTTATTGATGGGTGTAAGTGCTTGTTATGACAGAAAAGAAACACAGCCTATAGTGGTACTTGAATTTTACTTCAAGTTGACTGAAAAGCTCAATTAAGATTTAAGACTTAATAATGCGAGTAGAAATGCAAAGTTTCTGTTAATATGACTACATACTATCTGCAAGAAGTGAATCTGACCTCTAAGAATGCATACAATGGGTAATCACTTTGGTTTCAATTCTAGAGTATGATTAGTATCCACTGCATTTCTCTTTACTACCATCAGTATCAAGAGGAGAGGAGGCAAGTGAAAACTTAGGTACAAATGAAGAGTGTTTTCTTCCTTCTTTTTCTTTTGGCTAAGTTCTTAATTGAGCCTTAGCCCGAAGCCCATCCCCATTTTATTGCCCGATTACCATGTGACAACAATCAACCTTTCACTTGATAGAAAACTCCTTATACAGTATTTGTTGATGACAGGTGACTGCTTGTGTCAAATGCAACTCAAAGAAAGGTCAAAAAACTATAGAGGAAGCAAACATGAAGCTGATTAAGGTCCCAAAGGTACTGCCTACTTAACTAACTGCAATGAATATGCTTTATATGTTAATTTATATAAGTAGAACATTTTTGCCAATTTGGATGTGAACGACCATCACCATGCTTATCAGTTCTTTGTGTTTCTTACTGGGTCATGCTGTGTATGTCCTTGTCTAGGCATGAATGGACAACACGATGGCTTCCAAGAAAGGGTTGCCAGTGTTAAAACTCCAACCATCAATTGCATTTGTTAATTGAAACATGCTATCTATTTCAAGTTTTTCATGGGTTTTGACTTTTCCTTTTTGATGATTAAGAAGAATCTTACTGATGTTATTCAGGCCCCAAAGGACTATGACATACTTGCCATACCTCTAACTAGTGCAGCGCTAAAAATGCTGACAGTAAAAAAGGGAACACCTGAAGAATGGCGTCAGTATCTATCAAGATCCTCTTCAGAATCATGAATTAATCTTTGGTGGCAGTTGCAAATTCCTGTATGTTATGTCATACACACTAAACTTGTCCCTGCTCACGTAAACAAATCCTCATAATATTAGGTTCTTTTTAGGTAACTTCAATTAAAAAAGCATTCTAAAAACTGTTCTTCAATCTCAGTGATTGTGTAAAATGTATATATATATTAAGTTCCTGCCTGATGTTGTATGTTAAAATTGCCAGACCTTCTCATGCCCTGGACTTAGTTTTGGGGCCGCTTGCTTGCACATGGATTAGTATGTGGTGGTCTTACTGAAATGATGTATACAATTGATATAACTAATCTATTCTTGAATTTTATCCTCTCATCTATTGGGCTTGCATACTCTTAAGGTTTATATAATTTTTATATGAAAAATTGCATGAAAAACTCATTCCTGAAATTTTTATTCCATTTTTAGGGGTGTACAGGACTCACCATAGGAGTCAGTTTGATTTCCCTTTAAAATTAGAAATGAAAAATTTAGAGTTGTGTTTTTTTTTTATATAATTTTTCATATAAATCTTATTCCAAAATGTTTTACCTCTATTTTTAAGGAGATACTGAGAAACCGAACTGACCCTTGAAGTTATAACTATTTATCTTACTTATGAGATTAGTAATGTGGGTCACTTCACTCTTCACCTTCAGTGCACCCATTCAATGTCATCAGAATAAGATGAAAATGGAGACTTGGACCGGTTGGTGCATGAGAACCACCCAATGGGTGGGGCAAAGGATGTTGGTATGTAGGAAAGTTATATGAAAATGTAAATTACTTTTGTACCTTTTATGTAGGGAAATTTAGAAATGTCATGTTTGATGAGTTATGACCATTAGAAATAATCAGAACATGCATGAAATGTATAATAATATGGATATCTTGGATTCTGAGACATCCTACATTTTTCTCATGTTTTAGTATGATGTCAAGTCATTCAAAATACTGGGATATTGTATTCATATATACTGATATTAAATGTTAACATACCAAATACCCCCTAAATTTTAGTTGGAGTATTACTATCTACAAAATATTGTAGTTACAATTATTCACAATTGGCACATATGGCTCTCTTAAAGCCTGAATGCAGCGTGTGTCAGTTGATATGTACATAGCAATTCTCTTGATTCTTTGTTGACTATTATGTATTATTAATGTTACATATCACCTGTAGTTATGCCATTTACATCTATGCTGAGTAGCATGTTTACACTTGTGAGGCCAACTTACACACAAAGTTGCCACCATACATAAATACAAATTGCTTGACTCGAAGGGGGTGTGTGTGCAAGTAACATTACTCGTAAGTTGTGTATCCTACATGAGATAAATGGATAATTGGAAAATAGTTTCTCACACCACTTTGTGCATACTAAAGTAGTGAACAAAATCTGAGGTGGGTCCAACACGGGTTCAATATAACTCATGGTGTTATGTGAGTTGGTGTGGAAGTGATGTGGATTGAAGTGGTGTGCAAGTAGTATATCTCATGGAAAAGAAAGGGTGTGAAAGATGGCAGTGCTAAAGGAAGTTTCAGCAGATTGATGGATCATGAAAACAGATCCATCATCCTAATTCATACATATCCTCGGAGTAGATGGCATTTTTCCCTTATCACATTATTACTGTTTATTCATATGCATTCATTGAATCCCTGGTCACTCCTCATGTCTCATCCGATGAAATTATTGCTACACAAGTCACTTTATATGAGTCTCCAACACCCTTCAATCATACACTTACAAGCCCTCATCCACTCCCACTCCCACTTGGAAAGAGTGCTCCCCTCATAATTTAGCTGTTCCCTTTTTCTTCCTTCTCAGGTCAGTGATGGACATCAAGTTAGGGCTTCTCTCAGCCATAAGGTAGAGAGAAAAGAAAACCCAAGTCAAAGCATACTTTTTTAATACATATACAGCATAATGATGAATGGACCTCGAGGAAAATGTAGTAAGTGTATATGTGTGGTCACCTACAATCACAGAAACCAAGGGGCTTATACTTCATTTTCAAGTACTTGGGTGGTAACCTAAGTGGCTACCTGTTCAAATCAAATTGTTTGGATAGCAAATGGTTTTAGGAACTGATGGGCATTTTTGATGGGGGCCTATTGAGAGCTGTGACCATGACACAGTTGTATGTATCAGTGGGTGATGATACAAGAGTACGTATTATTGCAATGGTTGATAAGAGATTGAACCCTCTGATTTAGACAGCAGAACATGGAGGGATTATGGGTGAGAAGAGACCAGAGGCTCATTTGCTATGTGCAAGGCCATGGGAGTGAGGACAAAGGACTACAGAAGGGCCATAATTCATAAGCAGTTCTTTCTGGTCCTGTCTCTCCGTTTTAAACAGCTTCTTTCAATGCCATTCCCTTTCATTAATTACTCATCCAACTACTGACCTACCATAATATTCATCATGCACATATTGGTGGTGGATTTACGTTTAGGCAGTGACTTGGTCAGCTATTCAGCGTGCATTCTTCCACGAGTTTGTAAAATGAATTTGAAATTGTCATGTGTATTGAAATTTCCTTTTATGTTCCCTTAAAATTTCAAGTTTTTACAATTTCTGAAATTAGTTTTAATTTGTAAATATAAAGATGCTATGCCACTTCAAAATTGCAATTTTGTTAAAATACATTTCTTTCAACAACCTCACGACATGCTTGGGACAGTCAATTTGTGCTGTTTAAAAGAAGATTGGGACAATTTATACTTTTCCCAGTGACTGCATATTTAGCATGAGTTTATTTTACAAGAAAAGGGTTAATTTACTACAAATTCCATAAAATTGGATACGAAATATAACTAAAGAACATTAACAAAATTCATATAACAAAGATGAAAAGCAATGCACATTACTCTTTTAGTTTGTAACAGAGTAAGGCTCTGGTGTTTTTGACTTCTAGGTGGAGTGGTGGACAAAGTGTACTAATCCTAAAACGAAAATAATTCTTTAACACAATCTCAGATCTTGAGTGAGCAGTTAAGAAAATTTAATTTTTCTAAATACACAATATCGATATGGATGTAGGCTTGTAAAATTATTTGAACTAAAACTTAACTTTGATTAATAAAAAAATAACTTGAGAATACTTTTCCCGTAAAAAAAGAAGTTTAATTGTTTTAAAGCAGCACTAGTAATCTGCCAAAAAAAAAAAGCAGCACTAGTAAGCAACGTATCATCGGCTGTTTAGATTTTGAATGAATTAGATTTTATAAATTTAATTTTACTTAAAAATAAATATGCATAAAATGATTTATGATTAGAAATAAATTATGTTTAATGTAAAAGTAAAAAATAATTATTTTAAATTAAATAAATTTTTAATGTTAAAATTATGTTTAAAAAATTATATAAATTATAAAACAAATAAGATAAAAAAATAAGAGAAGTTTATTTCATTCTCTAAACATCTTGAGTAGTGTAAATGCTTGTCTAGATACACCCCAGACTCATAGTAGTGATTAATTTATCTTCACTGCGTACTCATGAATCCCATGGGAACATTTCTTTTAGACCACAATTCAAGCTGCTCAACTTGAGCAAGTTGAAAAACTTGGAAAGAATCTGAAACTGCATGCACGCTGCCACAATCAGTCCCTGCTCTGCCTTCTGGTCTATGCATCTTTTGAGGGGTTTGCAAAAGAAAAGGGCCAAAAAAAAACAAGAAAGAAAAGTACTGCACCCTCGATTCCGTGGCTGAGACAATGTTAAAAAGTTTTCTTTTGAGTATTTTAATTACAATGAGAACAAACAAATAATTACTCCCACAATTATTTAAATCAAAATAAATAACTAAAATAAATTAAATAATTATTTTAAACAATTATTTGTTCTATTATTATAATTATACATTTAACAAATTTTCTCAAAATGAAAGAATTCTAATAATTACTTTTGTTCTGCAAAGCCACTGTATATCATTAGCCCCAAAACAAAGGGAAAATTTCCAATAAATAGACACAAAAATATAGTTTATTCTACTTATACGTCCAAGGAAGAAAAAAGGGGAAGAACAGTGGGGGATAATAGATGCAGGTGGTATAAATAAATGACGTTGGAGGGTAGAGAGGTTAATGTAACATGAGAGATGGTGATTGGTGAGTATCTGCATGAGATAGAGATGTTACATTTCTCACCGAGTTGATTAAATTTGCTTTGTTTTCTTTAGCTTTTCTCTGCCGACAAAAGCTTGAACCAGGGCCATAAAGGGGAGCGCTGAGACAAGGCCTTGAGTTGTGATTTGTAACACCAAATTTTACTTTCTTTCTCTTCCTTTCGTTCCCTTTCCTTTCATTTCCACTCTCTTGGTGATGGACATGGATGTATGCCACCGGAATGTGTCAGTTTCCGGCGAGTGCCAGCAAGAGCAGGTCCTTGCCCCTTCTTGCTCAAAGCTTTCTTCTACCTTCTCAACCAGCCTTGACGACCTCTTCTCTGCTCAGAACACGGTCAGTGTGTCCCTTTCTGTATAGTGCTGGCTTTGTTCATTCTTCCCTCTGCTTTTGGTACTGTTCATGTTAAAACCCCTTTCCCTGCTAGTTCTTTCCAAGTTCTACCATCTGGGTTTTTCTTGCAGGGCCTCCCCTTCCTGATTTTACAGTGATGAGAAAGGGATTCCTCATTTTTTCTTTTTTTGCTAACTGTATCTTTAACAAGTTTGTAGCTATGATATTATATCCCTTATGCTCCGTTCTTGGTGTATTTAAGTGTTTATATGCTACTCTGTCTATTGTTGCCGCTAAATTTTGCATGCTTTGACCAAAAATATATGCAGGAAGTGGATTTTGGCTTGGAATGGCTTTCAGTATTTGTGGAAGATTGCTTTTCCAGCAGGCCAAGCTGCCTCTTGGCACCTGCTGGTGTTCAACTTCAAACTACAAGCACGAGCTCCAAACCCTCAAGCACAATGCAGAGACCCCAGCAGAATCAGTCTCCTCTGCAAAATTTTGCAGTGCCCGGTAAGGCCAGAAGCAAAAGGAAAAGGCTTTCAGCACCTAGAACCGAAGACCCTTTAAGCATCTGGTCTCACTCTTACCATTTCAACCCACAAAATGACCCCTTGAGTTCAGACCCTCCTCTCCTCAAACAGGCTTATTGGTTGGCTGATAGTGAACTCATTGTCCCCAAAAAGAAGGATGAGCAAGAGGCAACCAAAGTTGGAGAAGTGGAAGAGGTGGAGAAGGGAACTGTGGGCAAGGAGAGCTTTGGGGACTCCGAGCCCGAGGGCAGCAATGGTCAGCATCCAATGCCAAGGAGGTGCACCCATTGTCTGGCGCAGAGGACCCCACAGTGGAGAGCAGGACCATTGGGTCCAAAAACACTATGCAACGCATGTGGGGTGAGGTACAAGTCTGGTAGGTTGCTGCCAGAGTATAGGCCAGCCAAGAGCCCTACTTTTGTAAGCTACTTGCATTCCAATTCCCACAAGAAAGTCATGGAGATGAGAATGGCTGTGTCTTCTATTCATAGCGAGCACTAGTGATTGCTATATGTTTTCATGTACAAGAAACTTCAAAATTTTAGTAACAAACTATTTGTAAACAGAGATTCTATTGAGTGGGATTACTTAGTGATTAGTGCTGGGATACCAGGCTTATATATATGGGGCTTCATATCCAATTTCATTTCATCCCGAGCCTATGTCAAATGCATTTTCATGAAGAGTAAGTAGTGTTTTATTCTTATTCCAAAGAATGTCCGAGTCTATATAAACCTACCTCAATTGTCATCAGGAGCTAAATTGAAGGCTATGACGTTGGCTTCTTCACTTTTCCAATCTTTTTTCCCATTTTCCTTTGGTCATGAATTTTTTCCACTCGGTATCGTATGCTTTTAGCGTAAGCATCCGTGAGCGTTATTTATATATATTTGGCAGTTGGCATGCACTACCGCTGAAAGGATAAGATAATCCATTACGATATGTACATGCACGTGACTCTCAAATTCTCAAGACTTTCAACTCAGTAGCAGAGAAATAAAAACGAAAGAAGAGTAAAAAAAACAAAAAAACAATTCCTCAATTTCCAACGTTTTCTTTTACACTCATTTGATTTTTTTTTACTGCAGTGGCATAGATATTTAAACCTATAATTTCATGTAAACAATTCAAACCCCTCACCATTAATCCCTCACAATGACTTACACTCGTTTGATTTGATTCTCTGTTAAAGAATGAAAATGAGAAACAAAATTTTGAAGAGATTCTTGTCCTTACACGGAGAATGATTGAGTTTTTGGATAATATTTGGATAAATAAACTCTATACTTATAAGTGCGATTTAAAATAAATAGTATTTAGATAGACACTCTAAAAAATGCTATCAGAGAAAATATGAGTGTTTAGAATTTAAAATAATTTATAAACACAATTATTTGTCAAGCTGTTTTCAACTTTTACAAGAAGCTTATTTCTGTAAACTTTAATTTTTAACTTATGAAAATAAGTTCCAAATAATTTATATGAGTTTCAAAAATTATTTCAATAAGTTCATCAAATAATTATAAAATGTTTCATACGTGTTTATCATAGTAAAGAAGCAAAAATAAGTTGAAAATAAATTTATCTAAATAGAACCTAGGTCTAAGTTGACTTATCTTTTTAGGAATTTGCTCTAGGTTTTTTTTATTTATTCAGGTTGCTTAATATTAGACTTGTTAATTTGTGTGAATCGGTTAAATTAGGGTCGAGTTGAGGTAGGAGTATTACTTTATTTTATTTCATTCTATTGGCCAATCTAATCCAGCTTATGAAATTAAATTGCTGAAAGTTGATCACTAAACTGGTGAACTAGTTACAATTTGGCCAGTTGAACCAGTTCAACATTTGATCAGCTAATTTCACAAAATTATATTATTAGCTATATGTACAATAAAAAATAATTGAAACACTAAAGAAAATAATTAGTATTTATTAATTTAAATTAAAAAATAGTTTTAGAAGCATTATGCATGTGTTCAATGTGTTCTATTTTTGCTCACTTGAATTTCCTTGTAAGTATGAGCAAATTATTGGCTTGTGAATTATATGATCTTAAACATTATTCAACAGTGACTGCGTGATTTGAGGAAAAAAATTCAGGCTGAACAGCACTTGTCATCTTAAATTATTGTGGTTGGAAAACTGTGTAACTTTTTTTCAATGTGGTGTGCAACTTTTTGAAATTGGGTGCATGCGCATAGTTTAAAGGAGAGGCAATATCCAGTGCTTGTCAAACATCAAGGCTATAATATCCACCGGAAATCAATCATCAAGTTCAGTGACAATTATCAATTTATGCTTTTAAAACACTAATTAAATAATAATATAATTTTTTTTAAACTCACAATAAATTACAATTATATCTCAAAATAAAAAATATTTATAAATTTTCTGCAAGGAAACAAATTAAAATCTTAATGAAAATTTTTGTCAAAAATTACTTCTAATATTTCTAATCGAATTGTCTTTCAAAATTTTATATTTAAATTTCTGTGAAAAAAGTTTAAATTTAAGTTTTTTTTTTTTTTGCCAAATATCTCTTCCCGAGCTCCCTTTATTGCTCTTCCAGCCCTCTTTCCCTCTCCTGGATTTTAATATTTCCCTCCTTGGTGTTCTTTTTCTTTTCTGCTTTCTAACTCCACCATGGATATTAACCTGTCTTGGCCCTCAAATCGTGCAGCCAATATGGCATTGTTCTCTTTCTCCACCATGAAGTGGCAGTTTATAGTTCAAAATTTATTGAGATTGCTATGAAATTCACTTTTTTTATATTAATATTAGTATCTTAAGTAATTATTAAATATTTATTGATTACTAGTTATATATAAATTACTAATGAATTTCAAATATTTATTGTGAAATTCACAACTAATAAATATTAATAGTTAGGAGTAATAATAATATGACATTTATCATGAAATATGATTTTTAAAAATTAAATCATAATTTTTATACTGAAAAATATAACTTACTTTTATTATACTAACATTTTATAATTGTTATATTTCTTTCTTTTATTCTTGTTATCATGAGTAGAAATTTCTAAAATACTGCATTATCAATTTTTTTGTGTAAAATATTAATTTATTTTGTTGTCTTTTTGTCAAAATATACCTAAGATCCTTATGGTTCCTTCTTCCAAATCTAAGCTCACATTGTTTTCTCATATCATGCACCTTCCACCTGCTTCTGCAGGGGATTTACAGCAATTGCCAGTGCAGTGAGGGACACCAAGTTGGTGCAGATTCGCGCCATCAATATTTTAAATGATGTATATCGTCATTGAAATAATTGATGATGCTATTATTAACGTTAAAGCAAAAGTATCAAATCACCCCCTCTAATATAAAATTTAAATTTGAAAACTGAGGTTTTGTCAAAGATCGAATCACTGATTATGAGGTTGTCTCATTTTATAGACACAAAAATTGCAACTTTAGCCTCAAAGTTCCAACTATAGCCTCAAAGGGCACGTGAAGGAATATAAATATGAGAATTATAATTTAATTTTTAAAAATTTTATTTCATAAAAATTATTATATTATTATTATTTTTGATTTAAAAAGATTATATATAAAATAATTTAAATAAATTTAATTTTATGAGAATATTTAAATTTACACTAAAGAAAAAAAATATAAAATGATATGGTGTAAGAGGGGTAATGAATCATAGTTGATTTTAGGTATTATTTAGTAACAAAAAGAAAGAGTACCATAACAAGGTGAATTAAGAATATGTCATCACTGTCACTCTACCAGGATGTGTATTAATACTAGTTTTTATTTTTTTATAATAAAAATTTAAGTTAAAAAAAAGATTTCACTTTATTTCAATAATTGAGTATTTACATAGATGTTCACAAATAACAGAATTTAAAAATTAAATTGAAGTCGTAACAAAATATAAACAGAAAGCCGATCAAATGAATTAATTAGGTGAACCAACTCCTCTCACCGTGTTAGTACTAATTTCATTGCAGGACAGAAATAACATCAACCAAGTGCCCCTATTGAGTGTTGAGTTGGTAGGTGTTGGGGGACTGCATAATTGAGACTAGAAAGCAACCTCTGCCAATATGAGCTTCAATTTCTCTGTCTGCTTCCTCAAAATTACAGTCCCACCATATTATTCCAAGGAATCACATGAAGGAGAGAGAGCCACACCCACACCCACGGGACTGAACATAATTTCTCTGCAATTACAGGGAATTGGGTATACATTCACGTGGAACTGTGAACCTAGTTAAATTCAAATATAGCGGCATCTTTAACGGTAATAATCATGAATGAATGAGGCTGTGAAGGGGTCCTCCACAGACCTCAAATTATATAAATATTGGATGCTGATATTCAACCTTTTTTTTTAAAAAAAAATGGATTATTTGATTTAGGAATTAATCAACATTACTAACTTTCAAGTCTTCTTATAGACTGGGGGTAAAAATTCCTGCTATTTTATCGTATTTCCTAAAACTTTATATTGTCAGTTTGTCACAGTATCTTTGATTTACATTAAAACAAACACAGAGAGTTGGTGGCCAAAATCCAGACTTACAAAAACATACTCATGTCTCATCCTATTTTATTTTACTTGGGAATGATTTCTTTTCTTTTGGATGCTATATTTGCCTTCGTTTACATAAAAACTTATACTAAAACTCTATTTTGTTCATTGATTAACTAGTCAATAATTTGATGAAATTGTTCATGTGAACGATTAAATGTGATGAGGCACAGTTAATCGCAGCATGTGTTGTGTGTTGGATATCCTTCTCATAAGAGACACAAAAGCTGTGCAGTTCTAGTTTTTTTTTTTTGTTGCACTTAAAATGACACTTTGAATCAAACAAAAATTTGTTGACCCAAAAAAAAAAGCATCAAACAAAAATTGCATTGTCGTGAAAGGTTGTCAAGCATAGAATTCATAGTGTGGTGTCACATCACATTTAACAATTCAAGTAGAAAAGTTTGTCAAGTTGTTAAAAGTGTATTAATGGAGAGACAAATGTGAATCAATTTTGTCCTTTGAACGATTAAATTAAAAAATTTTGACTGACAGTGATTAAATTGAGGATGAGCACATTAGTTAAAAACCAAAATAGGGTTTTAATATAAAGAATTACTATTTTATTAAAAATTATAATATCTTTTTTAGTAGCTTGTATTTCATAGTTTTAAGTTTAAATAATGTTAAATGTTACTAATCGAATTTTACAAATAAATACACAAAAGTGGTTTGTTGTGATGTATATCAATAATATCATCTTTTAAATTGCGAATCCTAGATTCGTAACTAATTTACCCAACTCATATAACTTACTTAAAAATATAATTGTGCACATGTAATACAATTTGTATAAAATTCTCCGTGATAAGTAGCACTATTCTTTAAGTCTTAACTCACACAGTTATATTCGAAATTAATTCAATCTTTCCACAAATAACATTATAATGTGGGCTATCTCACCATTAGCCAAGAATGTTCTGTACAATGAAATTCGATTTTGAACTTCATATATTCTTCAGTAAACCTATTAATTTCAGCCAAAATTCAAAGAAATGATATCACTTTGTATCCTTCAAGCCCTAAAACGAAAGCAATAGCAGAGCACTGCAGGTTACAGAAAACCTCAAAAGAAAAAGTTTTTTCCATTGGAAATAGGAAACTAGGCAGCATTCTGGCTTAGTTTAATTGAACTGGCTAAGCCCATAATGCTCTGTATGACCCTTGATGCCTAACTAAAAGCCATCCTCAATTTGTTGAAAAACGTTGATGCCAAGTGTGTGTGGTTCACGCCCAATTCAAAGTTATTTTATTGCATGTGTATGTATGTGAGTACTCTGTTCAAAATTATTAGATAGCAAAGTAGAAAAAGTGTTAATATAAGTGCAGATCCATGAACAAATCTAATGCTAAAAAAAGAGGTGTAAGAGTAATTTAAGAAAATAATTGTGTGGAAATCGTCACTCTACTTGGGACATTGAAATTTCAAACTCGATTTAAAATTAATTCATTTCCTAACCCTTCTCAGTTGCAGACAAATTGCATGAAAATTCCAATAGCTCGATGATAGGGACCTCCTTCAGATATTAAAAACTGGGATTGAAATCCAGAATTTACAGGTTGTGTAACTAGAAAATTAGAAAGAAAATACACAGAAAGAAAAAATAACCCAAGCTTTCAAGAGACTTGGTCTCTCCTACCAAAAACTCACTCAATATTCTACTTGCCCCTCCTCTCTCCCTGCCCTCCGTTTATCCTATCTGATTCCTTTTCTTTGCTTTCCTAGCCACCTGCCATGTGTGCAGGTAGTTACAAAATAGAACCTTGCACCCCTTGCCTACATGAGGGAGTGATTCCTTGCTACCCCACTCATTTTTTCTAGTATACACTTTAGAGATAGGTGTGTGTCTATCACTTCACCATAGGAACAAGCTGGCATGTTATTTTCCACATGTGTTTGGGTTGTTATTTTCCAACATACGTGTTTGGGCGGGCGTTTGCTTGACCCAAACTGACTTTTGGAGATTCAAACGAGTTCTTATCCATTTTCCGTCTTATTTGTTTTGACATTTGCATAATTTCTTAAATATGATTATAACTTCAAAAGCTTGTTTAATTAAAAACAACTATTTATTACTTTTGAGTTGAACGTGATTTTTTACCAAATATAAATCATTTCACTCAAATTCACTTCTAACCAAAATCAAGTTTGCAAAATCAAATCCATCCAAAATCAAGTTTATAAAATCTAATCCAAACACACACTGACACTCGAGAAAAATTGCTTCCAAACAACACAAGTTTTTCTTCTCTTCAAAAGGATGACTTATAGTTTTAAGTTTTAACCACTTCAGAGGGTTTAGCCCTCCAGCACATTCTGTGAAGTTTTGTACTAAATTTTGAATTTGAAAAATGAAGTGCTTTAGTATCAAATTGCTGAATGAAGTACTTTCTAGTTACCAAACAGATTGAGTTCCACAAGAATCATCCTTAGATAAGAGGAGGATTATCCCAACACATGTGAGGACTGAAAATTAGATCAGAGCATCACAAATCAAATGTATAAAAGAGCATCTTCTGGCCCTTACTCAAAATGTATAAACTGAGCTGTTATCCTCAAATCTGTGGAATTCTTTATTAAATAAATCTGTAAATTTAATATCATCCAGACTATCTCCACGTTCAAGAACTGACAAAAATATAAGTAAATAATAGCACCTCTAATTTATGTACAAAAAGAATTCTACAAAAATAGAATCATGGATAGTGTAATAAATAAGAAAGCCGCTAGTGAGGTCCTCAGAGAAGAGGATGATGAAGGATTTATCTGTATAATAAAATTGCAAGTGGGTGTTGAAATATTCTGTGTAGTAAGCTTGGCTAAACCTTCAAAATTGCAAGCCATGTCATTCTGATTTTGCACCTGGTAATACATATTAAATGCATATGAGGCATTCCCATTAGCATCCAGGTTGTTGCAAGAAGACCCATACCCAAGTGCAGTGCAATCTCCAAAGGTGCAGGCATAATTTATATTATCTGCAAGTTTGCTGAGATCCTGGGCATCTGGATTAAACATGCACCACTTTGAGTCAAGATAAACCACATTCTGTGCACCTACTAGTAATTTGTTTTGAACTTGGCCAGAAAGATCCATTGGAAACTTGGGTTGCCCATCATACCTAAATATTCCCCAGTGACGCTCAAAGTTTCCAGGAGCAATGCTCTTGGCATCCTCATCAATAAGTCCAAATAGATAGACTTCAATAAATCCAGGCCTGCGTGGGGTGCCTTTATTTGCTGCAAGCCTTGGTAGAAGCCCATTATAAAACCTTAAAGCATTGCCTGCATTGGCATTCTTGTCCCCATCTGTAGGCCATCCTACTTCTCCTACCAAAATGGGCATGTTCCCATATCCCACTGCTTTGAGAGCAGAAACCAAGGTATCAAAATTTGCATCAAAAACACTGGTGTATGGAATCCCATTATCATTTATGGGATTGGCTACCCCATCGAAGAAAGCATAGTCAAAAGGAAAATTATCATTCCCATAAAGACTTAAGAAGGGGTAAATGTTTACTGTGAATGGTGCACCATTCTTGTTTAAAAATTGCACTATCTGGGTCATGAGATCACTTATATCAGGCCTAAATATTCCCTGCAGATGGCACAGGATTATCCACTGGAGACTCATACACATCAGCATTTAAGGGCACTGTAGCCTTTATGGAGTCTCCAACGCCAGCTTCATTAAGGGCATTTTGAATGTTCTGTAGTGCAGGGACGGTGACATTCAAGAATGAATTATTGTAGGATTTCAAAAATGGCTCGTTCCCAACTGCTACATACCTGTGAAAGAATAAAGATAGAATGCTTAAATATGTATTTAGGAAAGAAAGTCTTAGAGTAAAACTTATTTTTAGTTCATGAAAGATACATTATTTATCAATTTCATCCCTTAGAGATTAATTTTATCGATTTAGTCTCCCAAATTTCAAATCACTTACAAATTTCATCATTTTTTTCCTTTTAATTTTATCAATTTCGTCCCTCAAAAGGACTCAATTGATGTGAATTTGAAATTTGAGAGACTAAATCAATAAAATTAATCTATAAGAGACGAAATTGATAAATGATGCATCTTTGAAGGACTAAAACTATATTTTACTCAAAGTCTTAACTACAAAATTGTTCCCATGGAAAAATATGAACCAAAAACATCAAAGGTAATAAAGATAGTTCTACAGGGAAAGAAATACACAATTCAGTGTAATTTACAAGTTCAAAAATCAAAATTGAGAAAAAAGTTTTCAGGCCATGACAGAATTGATGCTTCCTACTAAAGGCAGGCGCAATGATGTATTTGTGGAGGGTTTCTTAGCAACGCCATGATTTGAGAGTTTGTCCTTTCCAATGGCGAGAACTGACTATACCAAAGTAGCAACTTAAATTTTAGCCCAGAGTCCAGACCTAACATAGCACCAAATTATTCCCTAAACATATTTTACATGTTTCCTTAAAACTGACCCAAAAAAAGAGATCTTAGCTTTTCAAGAAAACTTGATACAATTGAAATATTAGAAAATTTTGGTTCTCAATCCAATAAAGCTTAATATGTAGTGTTTAATAAGCAGGTTTTCGATCTAAAATGTTCAAGAAATCCCAAGAAACTATGAAAACTGGCTATCATGGTCAATAAATTTTCTACAAGCACCATCCTGATTAATCAATACAGAAGGTGAAAAATGGATAGCTGAGAGCCGCAGAGCCAACAAATATGCCCGTAATTTTCTGTTTAATATTCCCTCCTGATGTACTCTTTCCTGCAGTCCTTTTCAGTTACTTAATATTCCCCCAAATATAATTACACAGCAATCACCTTCTAGGGTGGCAAAATGATCCTCAGCTAAAACATCCTTCTCCTGGACTACATAAAAAGTTACTACAAGGACTCAAGGGGACACCACTACCAAAAACAAGAATCTAATTCTGGGGATTGCCAAGTACATAAGAGTTTACTTTGGAAAAGGTACAACTTTTTACTTTTGTAAGACGCCTTCCACACTATTCCCTGTCCCTAAACTCATCAGCAAATATGGGAGAGCATTTGTCCGACTTTTTTTTTTCTCATTATCATCGTCATCATCATTATTTATTATTATTATTATTATATGGATTCTGCACAGTGGGAGATTGCCGTTCCCTCATTTCATAACAAAACCTCTCCTCTCAAGTCAATGATAATTTGAACATGGGACCTCCAAGATCCAAAAAGTGAGGAAGGGACAGAAATCCAACCCATGACATCAAGCTCACTATGATAAAGAACATGGCCGGTGAGACGTGTGCTATCAAGATTTTTCATAAGGAAAAGCATAAGCTAAAATAATACAGGCCATGATGAAGCTAAATAAATGAAGGGATTCAAAATGATAGTATTATGAATATAAACGTAGTAGAAGAGTAGGAAAAAAAGAGGGCGAATTTATATAATAGCATGTGCATCACAGCAGTTCAAGCTGTTAATTCATATTAAAAATTTGCAAAAGTAGCTCACTTGATGGTAACTCCTTCCTTGAAGTTGTAATTTGTAACATTCTTCCGAACCCACTGCTTGGCCCGATCGTAGTCATTCATCTCAGCAAGCTGATTATTAGGAATGGCAACCATCACTTCAATCCCATCCCAGTCCCAGCCAGAGCACTCATGGTGGACTCATCTGCATCAAACAGCTTCACCTTCTGAATCCCATTGTCCTTCAACATCTGAACCACCTTGTCTGGAGGCAACTGGTGGGTCGCCTGAGTTCCCCAATTCATCCCAAGCCCTTCCACATGGCAGCCCATCAACCCCACCAGCAAAACCCATTTCAAAATCCACATTTTTCCCATTGTCCCACCGTTTCCTGGGAAGAAAAGAAAAAAACTTCTCCCGAGAAAACAATAGCAAAATTTTCCCAGAAAAGAGAAAGGAAAGAGAAGAAGGAATCAATAAAAAAAAATAGTTTTTATTTGTCAAAACCCTTTCCTCTTTCTATAGAGAAAGAGAGGGAGCAAGAGAAAACAACCGTTTCTGAAAGTGGGGTTCGAGGAATCAGCGAAAATTTAGCAACACTTTTTTCACCACGACGATGAATGAGAATGAGATAGTGAAAGGAGACGGTGAGAGCAAAATAAAATAAAAAACAGAATCCAATAACAAGAAGAATAATGAAAAAAGTCTCCTTTTTTTCTTCTTTGGTCTCTTCTGAACGATGAGAACCGCCAAAAGCTCTACCCACTAATTCAAATCCACAAATGTGGACTGAACCTTTTTTTGTTTGTTCTGTTATAGAGAAACAGAGAGGACAGGGGAAGTCCTAAGACCAGAGGAACAACAAACAAGTTTCTTTCTTTCTCTTTGTATCGGAGAACAGAGGGAAAAAAAATAATAGAGGGAGGCAAAGAAGAAGAAGAAGAAGAAATGAGAATCTGAGAAAATCCAAAAGTTGTGAAAGGGAAAGAAAGGAGTGGATATAATTCCCCAAGTGGACAAAGACAGACTAATCCCCACAACCCCTAACTGCGGATGTAGAGACATATAACAGCTACAATGTGATAAAAGTTTTTTAACTTTGCGAAGCTCGTAATGGGAAGAAAATAAATAGTGTGAAAATGACGGAAGTGGGAATCACAAGCAAAGAAGAAGTAAAAGAGAAAGAAAGGTATTACAATAAATAATGAAATGAATTGGGAAGAAAAAAAGATAGAGTTGGGTTTTCCTTATTTTGTTGTGAGAGAAGAGTAGAGGCTTTGTTTTTGTCGAAGAAAGAAACTGAACATGGGATGCAGAGTCGCTGTGCTTCCCGCGGCTTCTTTGAACTGGAAGGTGGCCTTTGACAGTCGCAGAGGAAGAGACAAACGACGATTATTACGTTGTGTTTCGGTTTCCTCGATGTAAAACGACGACAGCGTGTCACGGTTTCCAAAATAAATAAATAAAATTGATTATTGTTTAAGTTTTTTTGGAAAAAAAACGAACATAATTATTAAATAGTAATTTTATTTTTAAATAGGTGATGAAGCAATGATGGAGAGTGGGATGGGATTTGATTTGGATTTTTGATTGAGAGTTGAGAATGTGTCGGTGTCGACGTCGCATGTTGATGCTACCGATGATGTGCGCAACTCTTGCGCGGGTCAGGTGGTCGGTGACCGGATCTGAACTCTACCATTGCACTTGGACGCGCTTTGGACTGAAAAAAACAAAAAAACATTGGTGATTTTTAATTTTTTATGAGTATACTGTTTACTTCGGTGACAAAAGCTACTTCTACGAATACAGAAAGATGAATTAATAATGATAAAGTTGATGCTGCTACGAGGTCGTTCTGAATTGATTTTGAGGTGGGTAGACATGTAAGGATATCTTGATATCTAAATGATTAAGTGATAGAGTAGAGTGATAAGTGCGTAAATGAATCAGATTATATATCTTTTATCAGTAAAGTTTTTTCTTTAAATAATTAATTTCGATGATCAACTCCTTTTTTATCGTGAAGGGATTGGGGAGAGTGAGGATCAAAGTTGTCTCATCCTTTAGAAATTATAGTGGTTGATCGTGAGACGTGCACGTCAAATACGAATTGATCAGGTTTTGATGGGGTGAATTGGAACATGCCAAGGGATGGGTCCTCTGTGTTGGATCTAGGAACTAGGTCCAATGGGAGAGGCCCACCAAGGTCTGGGGAATCATACAGAACAAATACGTAAATGTTTTAAATTATGATTGTGATCGTAATTATAATTATATTGTAATTATAAGAATTGTAAAAAAATATAATTGATTAATGTCTTGATTAATGTAATCTCAATTACATTTACATTGTTGTGAATGCACACTGTAATTTAAAACATTGCATCCAAATATTACAAATGTACGCACTTTTTTTTTTAATCTCATTTGGGTTGCTTCTTGCTCAAATGATTTTGTTTTGTATTTTCTTTAAGTGTTAAAATAAATGTTGAGAAAGAAATCAACGTAGAAAATAGCATTGCCAATGTTCATGGTGGTTATCTGATTTAGGCATGTTCATAAATATAAGTACAGCACCATGTTTTAGACTTTTTGAAAACATGTTACAATGTGCATCACGCCTGTAGTTGGTTGCCCACTGTGTAGATTTTTTTTTGGTATAATACCTGTTTTTTTGGCATGATGCCCACTACGTAGACTTTGTGAGCACATCGTTCTGTGGAAAATTGCTAGTGCATTTCTCAACGCAATTTAAGAAGGGAATTTCTTCCTTGAGTTTCAACGCTTTTGGTTGTGAGAAAATTGCAAGAAAACAGAACGAAACTAAATAATGGACGAACAAATTGAACCAAAACAACGAAAAGACAACAGAATTAATTAAAGAGACGAAGTCAAATACATTATCGCATGGTAATTGGTTCAGTTGATAATTTATAAAATTTTGAAGAATCAATCACTAACCATCATTTGTAATTTTTTTAATATTAAAATTGCATTTTAAAGACGTCAAAAATACCAAATTTAATTTCTTTTCCATTTTTTTAAATTTAAATCTAAATGACATAAATGTCAAAAGAAAAAAAGCACAGAACATGGGTAATGGTGACTGCTCCTTATTTATACGGAAAGTAATTATTTACGTTTTAAGGTGTAAAAAAATAAAAATATTATGGCTAAACTATTTTTATTTCTTAACTTTATCTCAATTTTTGATTATTTCTTAAGTTTTATTAATTCCAATTTTATCTATTGTATTTTAGAATCATTGGAATATATTTGTCGTCATAACTTCGTCCATTTTATTAATAAAATCAATATGTGTTGCATTTACCTAGTTACTATTAAACATACATATTACGTAGTTCTCCTTCATTAAAATGGGTTGTGCGATGCTTTTTGATAAAATAAAATTATATAAGTAATTATTCACGTAATTTTAAATTAAAAGTAATATGATAAGATCTTTTTTAAAATGACAACTTTAGAATTCAGTTTTTTAATATTGTTGATAAGATTTATCTGAAATACAAGCCACGTCTATCGTAAGCAAAGTTGTGTGATGCTTTAAATCATCAAGATTAACTTCTGTTTGAGAAAAGAAAATCACAAAGCAAAGTTCAATTTATTGATCAAACTTTAAGAATTTTAACTTTAGAAATATTTTTCACATGTGATAAAAAAATATATAATACACACATACACGATTAATTTCCAACCAATTGACATGTGGAGATTAATTAAATGCAGGTGTATTACTTTAATTAGACTTGTAGTATACACATTGTGCATAAATTAACTACATGTAGAATATAGTGTCTTTTTTTAATACTATTAATTTTGCATAGATAAAGAACTATATATTAAAAAATTTGAAGATTAACAGAATTTTGTATACCTTTGTAGTTGATGCTATCACACATCCTTGATTTTTTAGCAAAACTTTTATTAATAATAAAGGGCTATTAAATTAATTAAAGAGTAAAGTACATATCTTGAGTAGCATGTTTAGGATGATAATATGTAGCAATGTCATCCCCTGCGTCATGTACATGTTGAGCTGCATATATTAGGTGTTTTAGTAACTAAAGGTGCAAAATTTTTCCCAGCTGTTAATATTATTTATTCCCTTAAGCCTCATGTTTTCTTTGAATTGTTTAACCCTATATTAGATTGATGAAATATAATATTCATAAGAAACTATTCATTTAAATTATTCAATAAAATGTGTCAAAAATTGAATTTACAGTAACAACCACATACACAGATACACAAACACACACATGTTACACACATGTTATTTAATGAAGTGTGTCAAAAATTGAATTCACACACACACACACACATACAAGTTAGTTTTCATAGAATTGTTTAATCCAAGATTAGATTGATGAAATATTCATAAGAAGTTATTCATTTAAGTTATTCAAAGAAGTGTGTCAAAAATAAAATTTAAACACATAGATGCATATAGATACACACACAGATACGCACATTAGCACACACAGACACACGTATAGACAGTTAGACACACCAAAGACGTTCTCACAGACACAGAGACATACACATAGACACATATATACAAAAAGCCACACACACACACTAACACACAGAGAGAGAGAGACACACACACACCTTCACACACACATAGACGCGTGCACACACACAAACACACACACACACAAACACAAACACACACATATATACAAATAGACACACACACTGACACAGAGACACAAACAGACAGCTAGAGAGGGAGACACATACACACATATAGACAGGCACGCGCGCACACACACAGACAC